>OZ018388.1:80715897-81184413 GCA_963969525.1 Ontholestes murinus
CTCTTAACATTATCAATATTATTATCGACTGTGGGGTGAGCACGCTAAAGCCGGTGCACTTAAATTGTTTGACATTCACCAGAGTACGTACGTGACACTCTGCGACCGCGAAAAGGTCGACCATTACTACCATCTGGCATTGTTTTACAAATAAAATGGCCATAATTCACGGTCATGCATTTGCCGAGCTCATAAAGTGCCGAAGGAAGAAAGGTGCAATAAAATGGATCGTTTCGCGTACCTTGACGTTTTGTTAGAAGAAGAAAGACTAATGACGGTCGATGAATCTCAAATACCTTTTTGAATTAAGAGCGACATATGTCAAGCGTAAAATCGTACTCATCATTAAGGTATTTTAAGTAACACTAAATTGACTATTTACCTTCACAGAGAATTATAAACAATTGAAGTAGGAAAGCACAGTTGCTAGCGCGTTCGGCTGTTGTTCGAGTCCACCCGGGGGCGGAAATTTTTATGCCGAAGGGAAATATGATGAAATTACTCAAAGCTACTCAAAGCAGAAACAATTGAAGCACGATAGCACGCGTGTAAGCCTCCGTGGCGCAATTGGCTAGCGCGTTCGGCTGTTAACCGAAAGGTTGGTGGTTCGAGC
This sequence comes from Ontholestes murinus, assembly GCA_963969525.1. Classification (NCBI taxonomy): domain Eukaryota; kingdom Metazoa; phylum Arthropoda; class Insecta; order Coleoptera; family Staphylinidae; genus Ontholestes; species Ontholestes murinus. The sequence goes on from OZ018388.1 coordinate 80,716,511, forward strand.
CCACCCGGGGGCGGAAATTTTTATGCCTAACGAAATAATGATGAAATTACTCAAAGCTACTCAAAGCAGAAACAATTGAAGCACAAAATATTGTCTTTAAGTATATCAACGCGATACAATCACGTCTTGGAATGTAACGATTATTCCTCTTGCAAACTGTAATTTAATCACTACGTAAACTAATTTTTCGTAGCAAATTTCCACGCACGCTTTTTACATTAAAAAATTGAAAATTTCAAAAACTCGCAACTCTCAAAAATTGTGGTTTTTGAAAAAAACAAAAAGGACATACTATTAGGATCACTCATCAGTATTTTACCATTCGCCATTGCAACGCGCACGTGAATAACTGAATATTAAAAAACATTTGTTTCGATAAACAACTGAAAATTCATTTAAAAATAAAAAACAATTGAATTTTCTCAAAAAAAAACAATTCAAAAATTAAAGATAAAAATAATATTTTAAATTAATTTTAAAAAACAAAAAAATTGTCTTAAGACAATTGAAAGTAATTAGACAAATATATGAAACTTTTTTTCTTCATAAACAATTCAACATTTAAAATACAATTGAAAATAAATTAACAAAACAATTTCGTTTCCTTAAAAAAAGGATAAGTCGCAAAAAATAATAATTGCACTTTATTAAAAAAAACAAATATAAAAAATCGTACAAAATTTCAATAAACGTTAAAACTTCTTTGACAAACAAAAGAAAATTTGAAAATCGTTTTTTCGTCCTGCAAAAACAATTGAACATTTAAGAAACAAAAATTTATTTCTCAGATAAAACAATTAAAAATTCCAAAAATTTTATCAAAAAATTAATGAAGAATATGGTTGCGACCGTTCCTACGTCCATATTTAATTGAAAAAATTCACCATGTTTTAACTACAAATATTTTTAGTGAATTTTTTTTCAATTCAGTCAATCAATTGACATTATACAAAAAAATAACTGAAAAATAAAAGAAAAAAAAATTTTGTCATTCAAAAATATTTGAAAAAAAAAACAGTTTAATTAACAATTGAAAAGTAAACAAAAACAACTGGAATCTCGTAAGAAAAATTATTTAATAAAATTTGAAACAATTGAAAATATAAAAAAACACATTGACTTTTTTCGTTAAACAATTGAGAATTAAAGAAAATATTTTTTTAACAATTGAAAATTATAACAATTGAAAAATAACAAAAAAACGTTAATTTTTTAAACAATTCAAATATAAAAACAGATTTCTAAACACGTTTTTTTTAAATAATTGAATATTAAAAAAATCTATTAAAACTTTAAAGAAATACCATTCAAAGTTTAAAGATATCTTCAAAACAATTTTCTCCTTAAAACAATTGAAAACAATTTAAAAAAACAACTTTTACATGCACTTGAAAATTAAAAAAATCCTTTTCTGTCTTAATAAATAAGTAAATTTTTTTAGAGAAACTATGGAACAAATTCCTTTCCTTAAAAACCAATTTCATTTTCTTATTTTCGGTTATAACATTTAGAAGTTATATAGTTGTTTTATATAAATATTAGCATTTCTATAATAAAAAAACAATTGAATTTTCTTAGGCAAGCAATTGAAAATTTAATATAAACTTTCTTTTGTATAATTCTATGGAAAATTTTAAAATATGTTTTTTTAAATTCTTTAAATATAATTAATTATAAAAACAATTGAATTTTCCCCAATTTAGCAATTGAATAGTTAAAACGTAGGATGTCTTAGCAAAAATAAATTAAAATTAAAAATTGTTTAGCCAATAAAAATTAAAACAATTGAATATTTTTGGAAGACAATTTAACAATCCAGTTAAAACAATTGAAAATACAAAACAATAAAACAATTGAAAATTCAAAATCAGGTTTTTTCTTTCAAAAACAATTGATTTTTTTTAGAGAAATTTAAAAAAACAATTCTATGAAAATTACAATTATAAATTTTGAAACAAATGTCTTTGCATACAGAAATTAAAGTTTTTAAAAATTATCAATTATAAAAACAATTGTTTTTTAAACAATTCATTTTGTTTATTGGTAGTAGTAGTGTTTGGTTATCGACCACGTGGTCCTTCCGCCGTGTTATTTGTGTAAAGCACTTTTTTAAAATTATATTTATTCGCAAATTTGTACCGAATTTTGACAATATTATTTTAGAAAATTTCGATTGTTTTTCAATTGTTTCCCCACAAATGTCTACTATTCTTTATTTTCTTCAGTTATTGCTATTTTTACTTTTCTTTTAACAAATTTGTATTGTTTTTGACATTTATCAATTGTTTTCTTTAAGAACTTTTATTTGTTATAATTGTCAATTGTTTTTTAAGATATCACTGTTTTTGACAAAGGTAAACTGTTTTTAATTGGTAAAATTACCAATTGTTTTTTATTTATTTTTTTTACAATTTTTGTTAATTTAATCTATTTTTACAGATTTCTACTGTCTTTAAGAACACTCATTTGTTATTTTAGATATATTCAATTGCAATAATGGTCATTAAAAAAAATGTCTACTAATTTTAAACAACCGTTTATTTTTAGGAAATTCCAATTGTTTTCTTGAATCAAAAATGAAAAATTAAACAAAATACAATTCTATTAAAACAACTATACTTTTTTTTAAAACCAAGTTTCTTCTTAAACAATTAAAAATAATTAAAACACGTTTTCTTCCTTCATAAATAAGTGAAATTTCTTAGAGAAACTATAGAACTAATTCTTTAAAGAAATTTTTTAAAAAATAAGCCAATTTAATTTTCCTTTTCTCGGTTAAAATAATTGAAACATTATAAGTTACTTAGCAAAATTTAAAAATTCTATCAAACAAAAAATTAAAATTAAAAAAAATCAATTGAAGTTTCTCAAACTAACACAAGTTTTTGATATTCTATTCTATTCTATTCCATAGTTATAGAGACCACCTACCGACCCTACAAATTCACGTAATCATCTGCTGATGGTTTCCAAAAATTTCAGCACTGTTAAAGTCCATATTTTAAAGATTTTGAAACATAATCTAAAACACATTATGTTCAAATATACATTGTGGGTGGGTAGTCACTATTCCACCCTCCAATTACTGTGTTATAATACGATAATTTCCAAAAGAATATTGCATAACAATGATAATTAAATTATAAATGCGGTTCAAATATTTTTATTTTCAGAACTCATGCAATAAAACCATCGTTTATGTTTTACAGATTGGAGGGTGGGACAGAGGCCATCCACCCACCCTACATATATATGTAAACTTTCATCACTATTACTGCAGAAACAATTGAAGCACGAAAGCCCGGGTGTAAGCCTCCGTGGCGCAATTGGCTAGCGCGTTCGGCTGTTAACCGAAAGGTTGGTGGTTCGAGCCCACCTGGGGGCGAAAATTTTTATGCTGAAATGAAGTACAATAAAATTACTACTACCTACTCAAAGCAGAAACAATTGAAGTACAAAATATTGTCTTATAGTATATCAACGCGATACAATCACGTCTTGTAATGTAACGATTATCCCTCTTGCAAACTGTAATTTAAAGCTTACATAGAATTATCAGTGGTGTAACCGCCGACCGCAAGTGTTGCATGTTCACATTTAAGGGTTCGTTACCTACGAATTTACCTTACCGCGATTAAATCTTTCCCATGATGATATTAAATTCCTCAAGCATGAACACGGAATTATTACGTGAGAAACAACGACGCGATCCACCGATCCACACAAGTGACATTTCAAGAAACGTATAATTTGTTTCGTTTCTTCAGCAGAGCAAAAACTTAAATTTCATCACGTTTATTGCAACAGGTGAAAAAATCGCACAATAATGTAATTTTGGTTTGTGTTAATTAATTAAAACAATTAATCAATAATAATTTTTAACCGTTATAAAAGATTATCTATTATAATGCACGCTGGAATAATACCACACATCGTTTGACTTTTAATGCGGTGGAAAAATAGATCTGGTTGAAAACTGGCGAAAAAAGTAGTCGTGAATATTTTAACGGAACGTCTTCGGCTCGTCACAACAAGTTTCGCAACGCTCTTCGCCGGTAATTACACGACTCTCCTAGATCACGAGCACCGCGGCACAATGCTAATCCATCAACCTTGCAACCCCTATTGTGCCCCGCGTCAAAATTTTACTGCGGTGGTTTGCCTCTCTTTCCACTCTAGTTTTTTTTTTTGCACCAGTGCCGAATTTAAAATTCAAAAAGTGCTCCGGGTCCGGTTGCGATTTTAAAAGGTTCTCATAACAGATAAAAGGATGCGACCCCAATCGCAGGGGTGCGGATTTAATTCGGCGAACAGGGGTGAACAGCCTCCGAGCGGAATATTCGCAACTAGTCGAAATTTAATGGTCTTGTCGTGGATGTGAAGGCCATCGTCGACGTGAGAATGGGAATCTGATGCCCTGCAATTTGCACCTTTTTTTTAATATTACGAATTGCTTAATTTACATGGGAAGCTTTTGTAAATTTATTCATACACTTTAAGCTAAAAAATAAATAAATCTGGTGACAAATTAATTTGAAAGTATATACTTTTCGCAATCAATAAAATAAGCTATGTTTAAACCTTGATAAAAATTAAATAAATTACAATAATTTTTCACGAGATTATATGATAGAAAGATATTAAAAATACTAACTAGGAATAATAAACCATTTAACAATCAACCCAATTAATTTTCACACTTCATAGACGGACACATTTAACCGGTGTTACGAGTTTCTCCTTTCTAACAAATTTATGTGTTTGATATAATTTCGGATGCTCACAGCAGGACCTCTGCTCCTCATAAAAATACATAATTTAGTTTAGTGAGTGTAATGTTACCCCACTGAATCAGGTTCTTGTGGCCCAAGTGGAATTTGAATAGCCTCGATAACAATATTTTTAATCTTAATGCACCGTTTAATGTGTCCGCTAGTTTTTTTTCTCTCGTTCTTCTAGATGATACTCGAGATGACGCAAATGGTGCACTTTACGCGTGAGTACAATATGTTTTATTTCCTCGATTAAAATATATGTTAACCTGAATGATGGAGGAACGAAAGGAGAGTAACGGACAATGCAGCGGCGACATTTGCACAAGGTAATAAATTAGTGCCACTCAACAATGAGAAGTTAAGCCCTGGTTTGTTTGCATAATCCCGAATGGGAAGAATGCTGAATAATAGTGTTGATCTAAATAAGAAAAATATTGTCATGAACATGTTTTACAATTTGTAGGGGGCTGAAGTTGTAATTGTTGCCACTTTAATTCTTTCAATGATGTAAAAATTGTTTTCAGATATTACAAAGACAATCTTTAGAGATTTTCAAGTAAATTCTACTTTAGATTATTGATTTACAATCGTTCAAACCTACAAATGAAGATTTTTTTCACTCCAGCTTGAGTTGCAAGTGTTGCCACTTTAATTCATTCCATGTTGTGGCAATTGTTTTCGGATATTACAAAGACAACCTCATTCTTAATAAATTCAGAGATTTTCAAGTAAATTCTACTTTGGATTACTGATTTACAATCGTTCAAACCTCCAAATGCAGATTTTTTTTTCACTCCAGCTTGAGTTGCAAGTGTTGCCACTTTAATTCCTTCCATGTTGTGGCAATTGTTTTTGGATATTACAAAAACAACCTCATTCTTAATGAATTCAGAGATTTTCAAGTAAATTCTACTTTAGATTATTGATTTACAATCGTTCAAACCTACAAATGCAGTTTTTTTTCACTCCAGCTTGAGTTGCAAGTGTTGCCACTGTAATTCCTTCCATGTTGTGGCAATTGTTTTCGGATATTACAAAGACAACCTCATTCTTAATAAATTCAGAAATTTTCAAATAAATTCTACTTTAGATTATTGATTTACAATCGTTCAAACCTCCAAATGTAGATTTTTTCACTCCAGCTTAAATTGTAAGTGTTGCCACTTTAATTCCTTCCATATTGTGGCAATTGTTTTCGAATATTACAAAGACAAACTCATTCTTAATAAATTTATGAATTTTCAAATAAATTCTACTTTAGATTATTGATTTACAATCGTTCAAACCTCCAAATGCAGATTTTTTTCACTCCAGCTTAAGTTGCAAGTGTTGCCACTTTAACTCCTTCCATGTTGTGGCAATTGTTTTTGAATATTACAAAGACAACCTCACTCTTAATAAATATAGAGGTCTTCAAGTAAATTCTACTTTAGATTATTGATTTACAATCGTTCAAACCTACAAATGCAGATTTTTTTTCACTCCAGCTTGAGTTGCAAGTGTTGCCACTTTAACTCCTTCAATGTTGTGGCAATTGTTTTCGCATATTACAAAGACAACCTCATTTTTAATAAATTCAGAGATTCTCAAGTAAATTCTACTTTAGATTATTGATTTACAATCGTTCAAACCTCCAAATGCAGATTTTATTCACTCCAGCTTAAGTTGCAAGTGTTGCCACTTTAATTCCTGCCATGTTGTGGCAATTGTTTTCGGATATTACAAAGACAACCTTATTCTTAATAAATTCAGAGATTTTCAAGTAAATTCTACTTTAGATTATTGATTTACAATCGTTTAAACCTCCAAATGCAGATTTTTTCACTCCAGCTTAAGTTGCAAGTGTTTCCATTTTAATTCCTTCCATGTTGTGGCGATTGTTTTCAGATATTACAAAGACAAACTCATTCTTAATAAATTCAGATATTTTCAAGTAAATTCTACTTTAGATTATTGATTTACAATCGTGCAAACCTCTAAATGCAGATTTTTTTCACTCCAGCTTAAGTTGCAAGTGTTGCCACTTTAACTCCTTCCACGTTATGGCAATTGTTTTCGGATATTACAAAAACAACCCCATTCTTAATAAATTCAGAGATTTTCAAATAAATTCTACTTTAGATTATTGATTTACAATCGTTCAAACCTCCAAATGCAATTTTTTTCACATCAGCTTTAGTTGCAAGTGATGCCATTTTAACTCCTTCAATATTGTGGCAATTGTTTTCGAATATTACAAAGACAACCTAATTATTAATAAATTCAGAGATTTTCAAGTAAATTCTACTTTAGATTATTGATTTACAATCGTGCAAACATCCAAATGCAGATTTTTTTTACATCAGCTTGAGTTGCAAGTGTTGCCACTTTAACTCCTTCAATATTGTGGCAATTGTTTTCGAATATTACAAAGACAACCTCATTCTTAATAAATCCAGAGATTTTCAAGTAAATTCTACTTTAGATTATTGATTTACAATCGTTCAAACCTACAAATGCAGATTTTATTCACTTCAGCTTGAATTGCAAGTGTTGTCACTATAATTCCTCCATGTTGTGTCAATTGTTTTCGGATATTACAAAGAAAACCTCATTCTTAATAAATTCAGAGATTTTCAAGTAAATTCTACTTTACTTTATGTACAGTCGTTCAAACCTCCAAATGCAATTTTTTTTCACATCAGCTTGAGTTGCAAGTGTTGCCACTTTAACTCCTTCCACGTTGTGGCAATTTTTTTCGGATATTACAAAGACAACCTCATTCTTAATAAATTTATAGATTTTCAAGTAAATTTTACTTTAGATTATTGATTTACAATCGTTCAAACCTTCAAATGCAGATTTTTTTCACTCCAGCTTGAGTTGCAAGTGTTGCCACTTTAATTCCTTCCATGTTGTGGCAATTGTTTTTAGATATTACAAATACAACCTCATTCTTAATAAATTCAGAGATTTTCAAATAAATTCTACTTTAGATTATCGATTTGCAATCGTTCAAACCTACAAATGCAGATTTTTTTCAATCCAGCTTAAGTTGCAAGTGTTTCCATTTTAATTCCTTCCATGTTGTGGCGATTGTTTTCAGATATTACAAAGACAACCTCATTCTTAATAAATTCAGAGTTTTTCAAGTAAATTCTACTTTAGAATATTGATTTACAATCGTTCAAACCGTCAAACGCAGATTTTTTTCACTCCAGCTTAAGTTGCAACTGTTGCCACTTTAATTCCTTCCATGTTATGGCAATTGTTTTCGGATATTACAAAGACAACCTCATTCTTAATAAATCCAAAGATTTTCAAGTAAATTCTACTTTAGATTATTGATTTACAATCGTTCAAACCTCCAAATGCAAGTTTTTTTCACTCCAGCTTGAGTTGCAAGTGTTGCCACTTTAATTCCTTCCACGTTATGACAATTGTTTTCGGATATTACAAAGACAACCTCATTCTTAATAAATTCAGAGATTTTCAAGTAAATTCTACTTTAGATTATTGATTTACAATCGTTCAAACCTCCAAATGCAAATTTCTTTCACTCCAGCTTAAGTTGCAAGTGTTGCCACTTTAATTCTTTCCATGTTATGGCAATTGTTTTCGGATATTACAAAGACAACCTCATTTTTAATAAATTCAGAGATTCTCAAGTAAATTCTACTTTAGATTATTGATTTACAATCGTTCAAACCTCCAAATGCAGATTTTATTCACTCCAGCTTGAGTTGCAAGTGTTGCCACTTTAATTCCTTCCATGTTGTGGCAATTGTTTTCGAATATTACAATTACAATCTCATTTTTAATATATTTAGGGATTTTCAAGTAAATTCTACTTTAGATTATTGATTTACAATCGTTCAAACCTCCAAATGGAGATTTTTCTCACTCCAGTTTAAGTTGCAAGTGTTGCCATTTTAACTCCTTCCATGCTGTGGCGATTGTTTTCAGATATTACAAAGACAACCTCATTTTTAATATAATTTAGAGATTTTCAAGTAAATTCTACTTAAGATTATTGATTTACAATCGTTCAAACTTCCAAATGCAGATTATTTCACTCCAGCTAAAGTTGCAAGTTAGAAGACTTTAACAAAAAAATACAAAGAAAATATGGGTTTAAAGACACAGAGGACTTTTGAGACATTCAGAAACTTTTTAGAATTACAGAGAAATGTAAAGATGGCCAAAATATTGCCTGGATTGTAAAAATACTTTCAAAAGAAATGAGGAACAAATCTTTTATGACCTTCAGGAACTTTTAGAATCACAGAAACATTCCAAGAACTTTAAATTCCTCGAATTACAGAACTTCCAAGAAGGAATAGATACTTTAAGAAACTCGAGAGACTTTTTAAGAATACGAAGAATTCCTCGTAACATTAAACACCTTCAAACAAAAAAATCTTCTTCTTGAAGAGTTCTTAAAAAAATTATACTTTCAGAAACTTTTCGAATTACAGAAAATTCTACTAACATTAACTTCAACCTCAAGACCTTACACCAAAAAAAAAATACTTTTAGGATATTCAAAAATGTTTTCTAAAAATTGTGAAAAACGAAAAAGCCTTAGTTTTTTTAGAATTCCATATAAAGACCTTAACAGATGATGATGATTAAAAGTAAATAGATCTAAAAATTTCGGACTTCTAAAAACAAAGCACTTTTAAGACCTCGAAAGAAGATTTTACAAAAAACAAAACTTCTAAACATAGAGAACTTTTAAGTTATTTAGAAACTTTTTAGAATTTCAGAAAACTTGTAAAACAATTATATCCTAAGAAAAAACTTTCAAGACTTCAATAAAAAAATTCAATCCAAAGAAAACGAGACTCTTAAATAATGAAAAATTCAAGTCCTTAAGAGAAAATTTCACAGAAAACAAAACTTCTAAACACAGAGAACTTTTAAGTTATTTAGAAACATTTTAGAATTTCGGAGAAGTTCTAAAACAATTATATCATAGAAAAAAACTTTTGGGACTTAAATAAAAAAAGTTCAAAGGAAACGAGACTCTTAAATAATGAAAAATTCAAGACCTCAAGAGAAAATTTCGCAGAAAACCAAACTTCTAAACACAGAGAACTTTTAAGTTATTTAGAAGAAACATTTTAGAATTTCAGAGAACTTCTAAAACAATTATATCCTAGAAAACAACTTTTGGGACTTCAATAAAAAAAGTTCAAAGGAAACGAAACTCTTAAATAATGAAAATTTCAAGACCTCAAGAGAAAATTTCACAGAAAACAAAACTTCTAAACATAGAGAACTTTTAAGTTATTTAGAAACATTTTAAAATTTCAGAGAAGTTCTAAAACAGTTATATCCTAGAAAAATACTTTTGGGACTTCAATAAAAAAAGTTCAAAAGAAACGAGACTCTTAAATAATGAAAATTTCAAGATCTCAAGAGAAAATTTTACAGAAAACAAAACTTCGAAACACAGAGAACTTTTAAGTTATTTAGAAACATTTTTGAATTTCAGAGAAGTTCTAAAACAATTATATCATAGAAAAAAACTTTTGGGACTTTAATAAAAATAAAATGCAAAGAAAACGTAACTCTTAAATAATGACAAATTTTAAAACTTTTAAGAAAATTCTAAAAAATAAAATATGCTACTTTTAACTTTTAAGTCCTGAATAGACGAAAAGCAAAGAAAATTATATTTTCAAAACGTTCAGATAGTTTACATTCTAAGAATGTAAGACTTGAAACTTTAGAAGAAATTAGAAACGAAACTTTTATAAAAACCTTTAGGAATTTTTAGGATTAAAGTGAAATTCTAATTTAACAACTTTGAAACTATTAATTGGAAATAATACTTTAAATACTCTTAGAAACTTGTAGGAAATATCTAATAAAGAAAATACAGAGTGAGAAATTTTAAGAACTTTATGCTTTAAGAATCGAAGAAGTTTCAACAAAAAAATTCTAAGAAAATGAAAATTATAGAAACTTTCGATTTTTTAGAATGACAGTGGAAGACCTTAAAAGAGGATCTCAAAAAAATGTAACTCAAAATCTCCCCTAGAAACAAACAACTTTAAAACTCTTAATAGAATATAATACTTTAAATACTCTTAAAAACATGTAGGAAATATCTAATGAAGAAAATACAGAGTGGGAAATTTTACATTAAAGAAATAGCTAATAAAGAAAATACAGAGTGAGAAATTCTAAGAACATTGTGCTCTAAGAATCGAAGAAGTTTTAACAAAGAAATTTAAAGGAAATGAAAATTATCCTTAAAAGAGGATCTAAGAAAATGTAATTCAAAATCTTCTAGAATTTTAGATTTTTAGAAGATCTTAAGAGGAATTAAAAAAACATTTTAACATTTTTAGAATTACAGAGAACTTCTAAGACAAAAATTAAAATTTCAACAGTGAAATTCTAAGAAATTGTTACTTTAAAATACAGAAAACTTTTGAACTACTACCTTGAGTAACTTTTTAGACTTCTAGAAACAAAGGACTTGAAAAGAAATGAGAAACAAAACTTAAAAGAACTTTAAGGAACTTTTTGGAATTAAAAAGAAATTTCAGTTGAATAAATAGAATGGTTTAGGTTTTTTGAAATTTTCTGTGTTTCTTAAAAGTTCCTAAAAGTATTTTTGGAATGCAATTGAAATTTATGTTTTAATTATAAATAATTATTTGTGGTTTGTGGTTAAAACATAGTGAATTTTTCAATGCAGTGTAAATTTCAATTGCATTGCAAATATACTTTTAGGAACTTCAGAGACTTTTAAGAAATACAGAAAAATTCAAAGAACTTTAAAATTTACAATACTTCAACAGGGAAATTCAATAAATATTACCTTTCAAGACCTTCAGAATATTTTCTAGAATTACAGAGAAGGAGGATCTTAGCTCAACAATTTTAAGAGTTTTGGACTCCTAGAAATAAAAAGCTCACAAGACCCTAAGAAGAAACTTCACAGAAAACTAAATCTTTCAAAGATAGAACAATTTCAGGATACCTATAAACATTTTAGAATGACAAAAAACTTCTATAAGAATTAGACTATAAATAAACGTCCAGAAAGGAAATTCAATAAATTTCAACTTTTAATTAAGACTTTCAAAAATTTTTCTAGAATTACAGAGAAGGATCTTCATGGAGGATCATAACAAAATAAGAGCTTTAGACTTTTAGAAATAAAGAGCTGACAAAACCCTAAGAGAAAACTTCACAGAAAATTATATATTTTAACGACAGATTTTTTTTAGGATACTTATAAATATTTTAGAATTACAGAAAATAACAATTAGACTAAAAATAAACTTTCAAAGAATCAACAAAGTATACAATAAGATTTTTTAAACAGAAATAACTTTTAAGACTTTTTAAAATTGCAGAAGAATTCTAAAAACAAATAATTTTCATGGCTACAACAGAAAAAATCAGTTTTTTTTTGACACTGGAATTTTGAAAGCTTTCGGCTTCTGGAAAACAGATAACTTACAAGACCTCAACATGAAACGTCTAAAAGAATGAGAAGCAAAACTGTGAGGACCGTCAGAAGCTCTCAAGTCTCCTAATAGTTACAAGTCCTTAAAAGAAAAAGTAGAGAATTTTTAGGATACTTAGAAACATTTAAAAATCATAGAGAACTTTCAAAACAATTACATCATGGAACAAAAACGTTAAGACTTCAAAAGAGTAATTCTATTGATATCTTAGAATTACTCTTTTGAAGTCTTCGAAAAACATTAAGCTTTTAAAAGCATTAAAAGAAAAGTTTCAGGGTTTTTAGATAATTAGATTCCTCGAGAAAAAATAAACTTTCAAAACAATTACATCATAGAACAAAAACGTTGAAGACTTCAAAAGAGTAATACTATTGATATCTTAGAATTGCTCTTTTGAAGTCTTCTAAAAACATTAAGCTTTTAGAAACATTAAAAGAAAAGTTTCAGTATATTTAGATAGTGAAATTTTAAAATAATTAGAATCTTCGAGAAAAAATAAACTTTCAAAACCTTAACATAAAACTTTAAACGAAATAAGAAACAAACCTTTTAGGGCCTTCAATCTTTTCTTCAATTCCAGAGAAATTCTAAGAATATTAATCTCCTTAAATCAAACAACTCTTAAGATCTCAATAGAAAAATTTAAATAAAAAGATACTTTCAAGACTTTTTCTTCCAAGTCCTTAAAAGAAAAAGCAGAAGATTTTTAGGATAGCTAGAAGCATTTTAAAGTTATAGAAAACTTTCAAAACGATTACATCATAAAACAAAAAGACTTCAAAAGAGTTATTCTAAGATATCAAGACTTCTAAAAACTTTCATCTTCTAGAAACATTCAAATAAAAGTTTTAGGATATTTAGATAGTAAAATTTTAATAAATTAGACTCCCCAGAATTAAAATTTTTCAAACAAAGCTTTTAGGACCTTCAGGATCTTTCTATAATTACGGAGAAATTCTAAAAATATTAATCTCTTTAAATCAAACCACTTTTAAGATTCCAATAGAGAAATTTAAATAAAATAATACTTTTCAAATTATAGTGGTTAAAAACATAGTAAGTGTTTTATTCATTGTTCAATACTTTCAAGACTTTTAAAAACTTTTTAGATTAACATAGACTATCCAAAAACATTAAACTTTTATAGAAAGGAATTAATTTTAAGTCCTCAACTTTCAGTACTTTTATAAATATTTTCTGGACATTAAATTTCATGAAAAAATTATTGAAAATTATTATTTCGCTTTAGATTTCTCGAAAAAATAAAATAACTTACAAGACTTAACATAAAACTTTAAAAGAAATGAGAAGCAAAATTTTTAGAACCTTCAGAAACTTTAGAATTACATAGAAAATTCTCTAAGAATATTAAACAACTTTCAAGATCTCATCAGAAAAATTTGGGATATTTAGATTTTGTGAAATGCAACATTTATTAAGAAGGATTACATTTGATTGATTTTTGGAAAATTTTAGAGTTAAGCTACGTATCCGTTTGTAGATAGGATTTACCTGTTTGTCTATGTTTGGTTATTATTTCGCTTCAGAAACTTTTTTAAAAAAAAACATAAACACTCTAAGACTTCTAAAAAAAATTCATAAAGAAAATTAAGAGAACTTTCAAATTACTTTAGAATTAATTACATAGAAAGACATCTTAAAAAAAAGAAAGTCTGCGAACTTTAAAGTTCTTGAAGCAAAAAACTTTGAAGACTTCAGGTGAAAAATTCCTAGAAATAAAACCTTTAAATATGAAACGTTTTCAATTTTTGTAATTTTTTTAGAATTACAGAGAACTATATAAAAAAACATAGACTTTTAAGCAAAAAGGAATTTTAAGATTTAAGTTTTAGCATTACAGAAAACTTCTAGAAGAATTAGACTTTATTAAACTTTCAAAGACTCAACAAAGGAATCCAATAAGAACAAAAAGAAGTTTTAAGATCTTTTACAAAGGAATTTTAAATATTTGAGTATCTTGGAAAGAATGAATCTTTAATTAATAAAAAAAATAAGAAAATTAGACTTTTAGGACGTTTAGATAGACTTTTCGAAAGACAAAAATTTTAAGTCCTTGTTATAATACTTAATAAGACTTATTATAAAACTTAGTAAGACTTTTAAACAAAAAGAACTTTTAAGATCTTTAACAAAGAAATTCTAAAAATTTGAGGCTCTTAGAAAGAAAGAATTTTTAAGTGTTAAACAAATTTTAAAAAATTACAGTTTTAGACGTTTAGATTTACATTTGGCTTCTCGAAAGAAGGAACATTCAAGACATTATTATAAAACTTTCAAAGAAATAAGACTTTCAAAGAGAGATCAAATTTAAGATCTTTTACAAAGAAATTCTAAAAATTTGAGTTTCTTAGAAAGAAAGAATCTGTAATTATTCAAATGAAAATTTTTAAAAAAATACAGTTTTAGGACGTTCAGATAGACATTAGACTTGTCAAAAGACAGAACTTTCAAGTCTTTATTATAAAATTTTCAAAGAAATAAGAAACATGACTTTTAAGGCCTTCAGGAACTTTTTAGAATAGTAGAGAAATTTGAATTAGATTAGACTCTTAGAAAGAAACGAACTCTAAAGGCCTCAATTAAAAAGTTGGGAGAAAAAAATACGTTCACAAGACTTTTGAGAACTGCAAAATATCTAAGAACAATAAATTCCTAGAAAGGAAATAATTTTAATTCTTCAGGAGAGAAATTCAATAAATCACAACTTTAAAGACCTTAATATTTTATTTTATTTGCAGAGGGCCTTAAAAATATAATTTTAAAAGCTTTAGACTCCTATAAGTAAAGAACTTTCAAGAACCTAAGAAGAAAATTCACACAAAACTAATCTTTTAATCACAGAGAAATTTTAGTATACTTAGAAGTATTTCAGAGTTATAGAGAACTTCAACAGTAATTAAACCATGAGAAAAAATCTTTAAAAATTTTAACAGAGGAATTCAAATAAATAAGATTTTTAAACAGAAATAACTTTTAAGACTTTTAGTAAATTTATACTATTGCAGAGAAATTCTATAAACGTTTGGCTCTTAGAAATAAAGAACTTTTATGACCTTAACAGAAAAATTGAGTTTCATGACATTCAGATAGTTATAGAATTATAATGAAATTTTAAAAATTTTAGACTCCTCGAAAAAATAATTTACAAGATCTTAACATAAAAGAAACGAGAAGCAAGATTTTAAGAACCTTTATATTTACATAGAAAATTATCTAAGAAAATGAAACAACTTTTAAAATCTCATCAGAAAAATTTAAAGGTAATGATAATCTTTTAGAAACTTTCTAAGCTCAATAAAATAATTTAAAGAAAACGAGAACTCAATTTTCATCAGTAATTAAATTTTAAAAATTATAATCTCAGGACTTTTAGAAACTTTAGAAATACAGTGGAATTCCAAGAATTCTAAGTTCAGTAGAAAAATTC
The DNA here is from genome assembly GCA_963969525.1 of Ontholestes murinus. Lineage (NCBI taxonomy): Eukaryota > Metazoa > Arthropoda > Insecta > Coleoptera > Staphylinidae > Ontholestes > Ontholestes murinus. The sequence goes on from OZ018388.1 coordinate 80,732,206, forward strand.
AAAGACTCATTTTTTTGTAGAATTACAGTGAAAATCTTCAATAGAGGATCTTTAAAATGAAAATAACACTTATTTTTATTCCTTAATTCACTTGTTTTCAAGTAAACTCAAACCAACAATAGAGGATCTTTCAAAAGAGTAATTTAAAGAAATTTAGATCCCTAAAAGCAAATATTTTCTAAGATTTTAAGAGAATTATTAACAGGAAATAAAACTTTAAACACAAAATACTTTTAGGATGTTTAGAAGCATCTTAGAATTACAGAAAAACGATTAGACCTTAGAAAATAAAGCATGTTTAAGACATAGAAATTCAACGAAAATAAGATTTCTAGACCTCAACAGAGATATTCAAAGAAAAAGAGGAAACGACTTTTTAGATCTTCAAAACAATTTAAAGCTTAGAAATATGTAGACACACATTTAAAGATCCTTACTTCACATCATCCGAATCTTAAGGTATTTTTAGAGTTTTTTTAAAGAATTGCATACATTATAAGTTCAGAATATTTAGCAAATAAAGTATCAAAAAAGTTAGAAGCATTCCAACCCTTCAAAGAAAAATCTCTAAACTTATATTATCAAACGTTTCAGGAACTTTTAAAAAATTATAATTACTGTTATATTTTGTAAGTATATTGAAAGAAATAAATTAAAAATAAAAGAAGTATAAAACTAACTATAGAATACTAAAAAGTAAATTAATTGAATACTAAATTTGAATAAAGTAATTTAACTCTTTATCTTTCAACAATTTTCATTTTTCTTGTTGGTTTTAATTGATTAATTTACAAAGAAAAACAGATAAACTTTCATTATTCTACAGTCGATTTTATCTAAAACTGAATTTTTTTTAATGGTGAAAGCAATCGCTATAACTATTAAAAACATAAACGTTTCTATTATCGATAACAAAAGTGTCGATTTACATTTTGATTGTGCCATAAATGCGTTTCATTAATGGCGGCCGTTGTGTGTTCAATGATTTTTAACGTAACTTTATTAATGGACGTTATAGGATGGAAAAGGTTATAACCCTGCGCTTTAAGCGCTCGTAAAGTTTTCTTCCTCGTCTTGAGAAGATTTTAATGGCTTTTATTGTTAGGCGGGTTAGGTGCAACGACTTTCTAACCTCTCTTGAGATATCCGCTTTGGAAATTAATCTTACGCGTGTAATTTCTCATGTTGAAAAAATACATTACTAAAAGTAATTTATAAATATAATTGTTATAACTATAAAATCCTAGAAATTCTAGCAAAACTTAGACAACCAGGCAAATCCTATCTACAAACAGATAAAAATCAATATAATGTATTAATAAATTTTGCATTTCCCAAAATCAAAATATTCTTAATGTTTCCGGTGAGATCTTGAAAGTTGTTTAATATTTTTAGAATTTTCTAAGTAATTCTAAAGTTTCTTAACAGTCTGCTTCTCATTTCTTTTAAAGTTTTATGTTGAGGTCTTGTAAGTTATTTTATTTCTTCGAGAAGTCTAAAATTTTCAAAATTACATTAAAATTCTATAATTATCTGAATGCCCTGAAATTTTTATGTTGAAAACCTTCAATCAAGAAGTTATTCTCTCTAATAAAACTACTACATAACATTCTCCATCCATGACGAATGATTTGGCGAATTGAAAAAAAAAACGATTACACATAAATACCGATCAATGAGAAAACATTGGGTATGGCAGCGTATAATCTCGTCGTCATTAATTTTAACTAACGGGTCCGTTGATCAGATTTCTGCGAAAGAAACCAACACCGCCGCAAGAATGTTGAGATGGCTTTCACCGGCGCATACACACACACCACTGACCTCGTTTCTGTTTTTGGCGGGAACGGACCCCATTGGCCAGAAACTGCATTATAAATTAGCCATGTCCAGTTGTAAAATGTGAAATTTATTCCGATGCTCTCGAGAGAATGCCAGGCGGCCATATATGGGAACCTCGAGGTACAATTAAATTTTCAAAGACAATCGGTTACGTGATATTTTTTATATGTTTATTGCATTCATACGTAAGATTAGATTGAGATTAGTACAAGGAAATTATTTACTTTTCCTAATTACTTCGTATTTGATTTTGAATTTTCTTAAATCCGAAATCCACGTTTTGAGATTAGAGGATAATTTTTTATATTCGATTTGCATGTATTTAGTATGTAGGATCATTAAATTTATGTCTGCATATTTCTAAGTTTTAAATTGTTCCAATTGTTATGAATTATTAACCTTCAAATGTAATCTATTAAGTATTCACTCTTAACTGTCAAGTGGAAATTGTTAATTTGCAACTGTTAACTATCAAATTTCAACCATTAATTGTCACTGTCAACTGTCAACTAAGTGATCTCAAATTTTTACAGCTGTCAACAGTTACTTATCTATCAGCAGCCAACTATCAACCCTAATACGTCTAGAAAAAAGATCTGAAAATTAAACACTACATTTTAAAAAAAATCAGTTAAAAGATATAAATTTATTTAATTTTGGAAAGTATAACACAATTTTTAAATGCAAACTGTCAACTGTCAATTGGTACTGTGTCAACCCTCAACCCTCATAAAACTAAACAAATTCAGTACATCTAAACGTTTGAGTTGAAACATCTAAAAAAAACATACAAGTAACGATGAAAATGCCTTAAATTAGTTTTAAATATTACTTTTAAAAATTTAGTACTTAGATTTTCGTCATGTTTTTTTTTTGTTATACAGTGGTTTTTATATATTTTAAGTATTCATATTTTTATTTTTATTTTAAACAGCAATTGTATTGTATCCCTTAATAAACATTATTATTATAAACCAAAATATTTTTGAAAATTCTAGAACATAAAAGATTTTAATTTTGAATGAACTATCAACTGTTAACTATTAGTTGTCAACCGTCATCTGTCAACTGTCAACTGTCAACTGTAAACTGTCAACTGTCAACTGTCAATTGTCAATTGTCAACTGTTAACTATTAACTATTAACTGTTAACTGTTAACTGTTAAATATTATCAATTGACAACTGTCAACTACCAAACATCAACTGTCAACTATAATCTCTCAATTGTCAACTGACAACTGTTAACAATTGATAGTTAACTGTTAAATGTTAAATATCAACTGAGAACTGTAAACTATCAACCATCAACCATGAAGTGTCAATACTGTTAAAAGAAACCGTACATCCAAAGTTTAAATTTAAAAAAATTCTTGAGTACAAGTAAACTATCAACTGTGAACTGTTAAATGTCAACTATCAACTAACAACTGCCAACTGCCAATCATCAACTGCTAATTGTCAACTAACAGCTAAACTAAACTATCAACTGACAACTAACATCTGTCAACTCTTAGCTCTTATCTATTAACTGTCAACTGTCAATTGTCAACTATCAACTATTAACTGTCAACTCTCATCTCTCAACTGTCAACTATTAACTATCAACTGTCAAGTGACAACTGTCAATTACTACCTGTCACTGTAAATTTTCCGCTATCAACTGTCAACTGTTGACAATACTATTTACAAATGACAACTGTCAACTGTTAACAATTAACTGTTAATTATTAACTGTCAACTGTCAACTGTCAACTGTCAATTTTTTTTTATTAAAACTGTCAAATGTCAACTGTCAACTGTTAACTGCCAATTGACAACTGTTAAATGTCAACTATAAATTGTTAAATATTAAATGACAACTATAAACTGACAGCTGTCAACTATCAACTATATTTTTTTTAAATAAATATATATTATTGACTGCCAACTATCAACTGTTAACTGCAGGTCATCTAAACTTTAAATTTAAAACAAAAATCTTAAAAAAACAAGAAAATTATCAACTGTTAACTGTTAACTCTCAACTGTCAACTGTCAACTGCCAACTGACAACTGACAACCATCAACTGTCAACCGACAACTGTCAACTACTACCTGTCACTGTAAATTTTCCGCTATCAATTGTCAACTGTTGACTGTTTACAGACAATACTTTTTAAAATTACAACTGTCAACTGTTAACTATTAACTGTTAATTATTAACTGTCAACTGTCAAATGTCAACTGTCAACTGTCAACTGTCAACTGTCAACTGTCAACAATCAACTGTCAACTGTTAACTGGCAACTGTAAACTGTTAACTGCCAATTGACAACTGTTAAATGTCAACTATCAATTGTTAACTATTAAATGACAACTATAAACTGACAACTGTCAGCTATCAACTATCTTTTTTTTTAAATAAATATATATTATCAACTGTCAACTTGTCAACTGTCAACTATCAACTATCAACTGACAACCAACTGTTAACTGTTAACGTTTAAGTGTCGACTGTCAACTATCAACTTTAAATTATCAACTATCAACTGACAACTCAACTATGTCAATTGCCAATTGTCCGCTATCAATTGTCAACTGTTAATTGCAGTACATCTAAACTTTAAATTTAAAACAAAAATCTTAAAAACCAAGAAAATTATCAACTGTTAACTGTTAACTCTCAAATGTCTACTGTCAACTGCCAACTGACAACTGCCAACCATTAACTGTCAACCGACAACTGTCAACTATCAACTGTCAAGTGGCAACTGTCAACTGTCAACTGTCAACTTTCGACTGTCAATATTCAACTGTCAACTGTCAACTGTGAACTGTTAACTGCCAATTGACAACTGATAAATGTCAACTATCAATTGTTAACTATTAAATGACAACTATAAATTGACAACTGTCAACTATCTTTTTTTTAAATAAATATATATTATCAACTGCCAACTATCAACGGTTAATTGTCAACTGAGAATTGTCAACAGTCAACTATCAACTATCAACTGACAACCAACTGTTAACTGTTAACTTTTAAGTGTCGACTGTCAACTATCAACTTTAAATTATCAACTATCAACTGACAACTCAACTATGTCAATTGCCAATTGTCCGCTATCAATTGTCAACTGTTAACTGCAGTACATCTAAACTTTAAAACAAAAATCTTAAAATACAAGAAAATTATCAACTGTTAAATGTTAACTCTCAGCTGTCAACTGTCAACTGTCAACTGACAACTGCCAAGTGACAACTGTCAACTGTCAACTGTTAACTGTCAACTATTAACTGGCAACTGTGAACTGTTAACTGCCAATTGACAACTGTTAAATGTCAACTATTAATTGTTAACTATTAAATGACAACTATAAATTAACAACTGTCAACTATCTTTTTTTTTTAAATAAATATATATTATCAACTGCCAACTATCAACGGTTAATTGTCAACTGAGAATTGTCAACTGTCAACTATCAACTATCAACTGACAACCAACTGTTAACTGTTAACGTTTAAGTGTCGACTGTCAACTATCAACTTTAAATTATCAACTATCAACTGACAATTGTCAATTATGTCAATTGCCAATTGTCCGCTATCAATTGTCAACTGTTAACTGCAGTACATCTAAACTTTAAAACAAAAATCTTAAAATACAAGAAAATTATTAACTGTTAAATGTTAACTCTCAGCTGTCAGCTGTCAACTGACAAATGACAACTGTCAAATATCCATTATCAAATGACAACTGCAACTGACAACTTACAGCCATCCATTATTAATTGTCAACTGACAACAGTCAAATATCAACTATCAACTATCAAATGACAACTATCAACTGTTAATTTTTAACTGTCAACTGTTAACTGCCAACTATTAACTATCAACTATCAACTGCAAACTGTTAACTGATAAGTGACAACTGTCAAGTATTAATTGTCAACTGTCAATTGTCAGCTATGAACTTCAAACCTCAACTTATCTATCTATTAACTGCCAAATGTTAACTGACAACTGTCAACTATTAATTGTCAACTGTCAATTATCCGCTATGTACTTCATCTGTCAATGGTCGACTGTCAACTGTCAACTCTTAACTGTCTACAGTCAATAGTGTTAGAAGTAGCCGTACAACTAACCTTTTAAATTTAAAAATAAAAATCTTGAAAAAAAGTAAATTACTTTTAAATAAATAAATGTTTTAAATGTTTTTAAGAAATATTTAGTTTTAAATTATTTTTAAACAATTTTTATTTAATATGAAACATTAAATTATTATTTTTTATTTAAAAATTACTTTTAACGCATTTCAATTGTTTTGTTCTTTAATAGTAAACTTGTTATTAATGCATTATTGGAATTTTATGATCTATTTATTCTCATCTTTTGACTATTAACTGACTATAGTCAACTGTCAACTAATAACTGTCAACTGTCAACTGTCAACTATCAATTATAAACTATCAACTATCAAAACAGACAACTTTAAATTGTCAACTGTCAACTGTCAACTGAAAACTGTCAACTGTAAACTGTCAACTGTCAACTGCCAACTGCCAACTGTCAAATATCAATTGATAACTGTCAACTATTAACTCTCAACTGTCAAGTGCTAACTAGCAACTGTTAATTGTCCACTGATAACTATCAACTATCATCTATCAACTGACAAATGTTAATAAAAGGCAGATAACAATAAATAGATGATAGTTGATAGATTACAATTGACCGTTGACAGTTGATAGATGATAGTTAACAGTGGACAGATGACAAATTTCCAGTTTGACAATTTATAACCAAGAGAAGATAATTGACAGATTGCCGTCGACAGTTGAGAAATGACAGTTGATAGTTGACAGAAGACACTTGACAAATTACAGTTGACAGGAAGCAGATGACAATAAATGGAAGATAGTTGACAGATTACAAACTGTTAACTGTCAACTGACAACTATCAAGTGACAACTGATAACTGTCAACTGTCAACTGACAATTGACAATTGTTAGCTGTTAACTGTTAGTTATCAATTGTTAGCTGTTAAATGTCAACTATCAACTGACTACTCTCAACTATCAACCATCAAATACCAATTGTCAACTGTCAACTGTCAGCTATCAACTATCAACTGTCAACTGTCAACTGTCAACTGACAACTGTCAACTGTCAACTGTCAACTGTCAACTGTCAACTGTCAAATGTTAACTGTCAACTGTCAACTGTCAACTATCAACTATCAACTGTCAACTGTCAATTGTCAATTGTCCGCTATAAACTTGAAGGGTCAATTTTCGACTGTCAATTGTCAAATGTTAACTGTATACACTCAAAGCTGTTAGAAGTAAAATATCACCTGTTAACTGTTAAATGTTAACTATCAACTGACAAATGTCAACCATTAAATGCTAATTGTCAACTATCAACTGACAACTGTCAACTGTTAACTATCAACCATCAACTATCAATTGTCAACTGCCAATTGACCACTGTTAACTATTAACTGTTAATTATCAACTATCAACTGAAAACTGTCAAATGTTACCTGTTAACTATCATCTGTCAACTGACAACTGATGACTATCAACTGTCAGTTGTCAACTGAACTTCAACTGTCATTTGTCAACCGACAACTTTTAACTGTCTACAGTCAATACTGTTAAAAGAACCCGTACATCTAAACTTTAAATTTTAAAAAATTCTTAAAACATAAGTAAGCTGTTAAATATCAACTGACAACTGTCAACCGTTACATGCTAATTGTCAACTAATAACTATTAACTGTTAAATGTTAACTGTTAACTTTCAACTGTCAACTGTCAACTGTCAACTGTCAACTGTCAACTGTCAACTATCAACTATCAACTTTCAACTGTCAACTGTCAACTGTCAACTATCAACTGTCAACTCTCAACTGTCAATTGTCAATTATCCACTGTCAATTGTCAATTGTCCGCTATAAACTTGAAGGGTCAATTTTCGACTATCAATTGTCAACTGTCAACTGTTAACTGTCTACTGTCAATACTGTTAGAATAAGCCGTAGATCTAAACTTTAAATTTCAAAAAATTCTTGAAAAACTAAAGTAAAATATCAAATGTTAAATGTCAACTATCAACTGACAACTGTCAACAATTAAATGCTAATTGTCAACTATCAACTGTCAAATGTCAACTATCAACTGACAACTGACAACTGTCAACTGTCAACTGTTAACTGTTAACTGTTAACTATCAACCATCAACTGTCAACTGACAACGGATAACTGTTAACTGTTAAATGTTAACTATAAAATGTCAACTGTCAACTCTAAACTGTCAACTGACAATTGTTAACTGTCTACCATCAACTTTCAACCGTCAACTGTCAACTGTCAATTGACAACTGTTAACTATTAACTCACAACTGACAACCATCAACTGTTAATTGTCAACTGGCAACTGTTACCTGACAACTGCCAACAATCAACTGTTAATTGACAACTGACAACTGTCAACTATCAACTATTAAATGACAACTGTTAACTGTCAACTGCCAAATATCAACTGTCAACTGAGAACTGACAACTATCAACCGTCAACACTTAACTCTATAGTCAATACTGTTATCAAATAGCCGTACATCTAAACTTTAAATTGCTAATTGTCAACTATCAACTATCAACTGTTAACTGTTAGCTTTAATTATCCATCAACTATTAATTGTCAACTGCAATGCGACAACTGTCAACTGACAACTGTTAATTATCAACTATCAACTGACAACTGTCAAATGATAACTGTTAACTATCAACCATCAACTGTCAACTGACAACGGATAACTGATGACTATCAACTGTCAATTGTCAACTGTCCGCTATGAACTTTAACTGTCAATTGTCAACCGACAACTGTTTACAGTCAATACTATTAGAAGAAGCCGTACATCTAAACTTTAAATTTCAAAAAGTTCTTGAAAATTAAGTAAAATATCAGCTGTTAACTGTTAAATGTCAATTATCCACTGTAAACTGAAAACCGACAACCATTACATGATAATTGTCAACTAATAAGCATCATCTATCAACTGTTAACTGTCAACTGTCAACTGTCAACTGTCAATTGTCCGCTATGAACTTGAAGTGTCAATTGTTCGCTATGAACTTGAAGTGTCAATTGTCAACTGTCAACTGTTAAATGTCAACTGTCAACTGTCAATTGTCAATTGTCCGCTATAAACTTGAAGGGTCAATTGTCGACGGTCAACTGTTAACTTCCTACAGTCAAAATTATTAAAAGATGCCGTACTTCTAAACTTTAAATTCAACTATCAACTGACAACTGACAACCATTGCATGCTAATTGTCAACTAATAAGCATCATCTATCAATTGTCAACTGTCAACAGTCAAGTGTCCGCTATGAATTTGAAGTGTCAATTGTCCGTTATGAACTCGAAGTGTCAATTGTCCGTTAACTGTTAACTGTCAACTACAAACTTTTAACTTTCAACTGTCAACCATTAACTGTTAATTGTTAACTGACAACTATCAACTATTAAATGACAACTGTTAACTGTTAATTGTCAACTATCAACTGCCAACTATCAACTGTCAACTGTCAACTGACAACTGTCAATTATCGAGTGTCAATTTTCAACTGTCAACACTTATCTGTTTACAGTCAATAATATTATCAAGTAGTGGCTATTACTATTAAATAAATTCAACCTAAGTGTTTTAAATTATATTTAAAAAAATTGATTTAGTGAGAAACATTAAATTAATTTTTTTATTTAAAAATGCCTTTTTATCACATCTCAATTGTTTTATTCTTTAATAGTAGACTTGCTTCTAATGTATTATATAAATTTTTAATCTATTTTTTGTCAACTTTTAACTATTAGCTTATTAGCTATAAATTATCAACTATCAAAACAGTCAACTGTAAATTGTCAATTGTTAACTGTCAACTGTCAACTATCAATTGTAAACTGTAAACTATCAACTGACAACGTTTAATTGTTAATTGTAAGCTACCAACTATTAACTGTTAAATGTTAACTATCAACTGATAACTGTCAACAATCAACTATCAACTGTCAACTGACAACTAGCAACTGTCAATTGTCCACTGATAACTGTCAATTATCAACTATCAACTGACAAATGTTAACAAGAGGCAGATGACAATAAATGGATGATTGTTGATAAATTACAATTGACAGTTGACAGTTGATAATTAACAAATTGACAAATTGTTAGTTTGAAAATTGTTAATTAAGAGAAGATAAATGATTGCCGTCCATAGTTGAGAAATGACAGTTAACGCATGAGGGTTAGCAATTGATAGTTGACAGAAGTCATTTAACAAAAGATAGTTGACAAATTACGGTTAACAGGAGGCAGATAACAATAAATGGATGATAGTTGATAGATTACAATTGACCGTTGACAGTTGATAGATGATAGTTAACAGTGGACAGATGACAAATTGCCAGTTTGACAATTTATAACTAAGAGAAGATAATTGAGAGATTGCCGTCGACAGTTGAGAAATGACAGTTAACGCATGAGGGTTAGCAATTGATAGTTGACAGAAGACACTTGACAAAAGATAGTTGACACATTACAGTTGACAGGAGGCAGATGACAATAAATGGAAGATAGTTTACAGATTACAAACTGTTAACTGTCAACTGACAACTATCAACTGACAACTGATGACTGTCAACTGTCAACTGACAACTGACAATTAACAATTGTTAGCTGTTAATTGTCAACTGACAACTGACAATTGACAATTGTTAGCTGTTAACTGTTAGTTATTAACTGTTAGCTGTTAAATGTCAACTATCAACTGACTACTCTCAACTATCAACCATCAAATATCAACTGTCAACTGTCAGCTCACAACTAGCAATAGTTAATTGTCCACTGACAACTGTCAACTATCAACTATCAACTGAAACTATCAACTATCAACTATCAACTATCAACTATCAACTATCAACTATCAACTATCAACTATCAACTATCAACTATCAACTATCAACTATCAACTATCAACTATCAACTATCAACTATCAACTATCAACTATCAACTATCAACTATCAACTATCAACTATCAACTATCAACTATCAACTATCAACTATCAACTATCAACTATCAACTATCAACTATCAACTATCAACTATCAACTATCAACTATCAACTATCAACTATCAACTATCAACTATCAACTGTCAACTACCAACGGTCAACAGTCAACTGTAAATTGTCAACTGTCAACTGTCAATAGTTAACTGTCAACTGTCAACAGTCAACTGTAAATTGTCAATTGTTAACTGTCAACTGTCAAGAGTCAATTATCAACTGACAACTATCGATACATATAGAAAAAAACATCTAAATTTCAAAAAATACTTAAAATAACATGAATAAAAAAGAGCCTTATTACTTTTATCTAAATATAAATCAATGTATCATAAATATTAAGTTTTGAAAGAAGTTTAAAATGTTGCTAAAGTTTAGGTGGTCCTCAGAAGCTTCTTGAAGCGATGTAAGTTTTCCCTTAAAAAGATTTGAAAACCTAAAACAATCTAAAATACACGAAAATCCTTCTTTCGTTGAAAATTTTCGTATGTATTTCTGTAATTAATTTGCTTTGATATGTTTTACGATAGAAAACCAAAGCTCTAAATAAATAAAAAAATAAATTATAAATGATGAAAAGATGTTGAAAATTTCTAAAAATCCAGACGAAAGTTTTACAGAACAAAAACCTTTAGGAAAATAACATTTTTTTAATGAATAAAAGTTTGCCTGAATATTTTCGAAATCTAAAAAAAAAATTATAGAATGTTAAGAAATTCTAAAAACGTTAAAGACGTAGAAAGGATATTTCTGGATAAATTTAAAACTTAAAAATATTTCGTGGACAATTCTTAAAACCAAGCAATTTTTGGACAATTAATGGAATTGTTTTGAAACTACTAAAAATCTCTGAAAATTGTTAGAAAATTCCAAAAACATTAAAGACGTGGAAAATATATTTCTGGGAAAATCTAGAATTTAAAAATATTTGCTGGAAAATCCTTAATTATTTTAACAATTTTTGATCAATTTTCTAAACAATTACTGAATAGATTTTGAAGAATTCTAGAAATTAAGAAGAAACAGTTTTAAAGAAGCTGTTGGCGACAGTTTTTACAATTTTTGAAAGAAAAATCCATAATTTCTTAACCCTCAGTAAAATAATGAAAAAATAATAACTAAATAGATTGCTAAAAATTTTGAAGAAATAGTGTTAAAGAAAAAAAATTATAACAGTTTTGAATCCTCAATAAAATAATGAAAATATTCAGACAAGGTTGCCATAAAATTTTCTTAATCTGAAATGGTTATAGAAAGCTAAAAATTTGAAAATTTCAGAGCAGTAAAGTCACAATGAAAAATGTTTAGGCAGTGAAAAAGAAAAGTTGTTGGAGATTTATAAAAACCAGTAAGAAATACTGTCAGGAAAATCTAAAAGTTTTGCGAAAACTAAAAATGAAACTTTTGTAAATTTTTGAAGAATTTAATAATAATAATAATGAACTTACAATTAAAAAAATAATAAAATTACTTAAATGAAAAAGTTTTAACAATCTTGACGAGAAATTGCTGAAAAAAAATTATTTCTTGTAATTTGAAAAGATTGATGAATGTTTTTTTTAAAAGATCATTAAAATTGGCTAACTGTTGTATTGCAATATTTTGCAATTTTTTAATCTTACTTTTTAGATCTCCAGTTTTTTTTTGGTGAATTTTTCATCAATATTTGTTCCAAATTATAAGAACTTTATTAAAGTTGTGTAATTTTGAGGAATTTATTCTTTAATTTTACAATTTATGTAATTTTCCAGAAAATTTTCTGTAATTTCAATTTTCAATTAGAAGAGGAATCTAAATGACGAGATTTCTTTTAGGATTTTTCAGCAATTTCTCTTCTAGATCACTGGAATTTTGCAATGCACTTGCGAATTTTTGTTTCTTCCAAATTGCACGAATTTTTTTAGAGTTGTCTATTTTTTAAGAATGTTTTCTTCAATTTTCCGAGAATTTTCAATTCATTCATGCCAGATTTTTCTTTAGGGGTTTTGAAGTATTTCTAGAACTCAAAAACTTGAGGGTTGTGAGTGGATTGAGATGACGTACACAACGGATAACCTTCTTCTGCGAATTATGCAAGACCTTATTATTTCTTTCTATAAAAATGACTTAACCCTATAGTATGATAGCAATCAACATTCTTTTTTATTGAATCACAGAATTAATGAATTGCCATTTAATGTACCCTTCTTATTTAAATGAAGGATATCCTGTGACATAATTACGACTGCGCTGATTGTTGCGGTGGTGCGAAGCGTGAAAAAGTACGTTGGGCGAATATGCAAATTTGGCGAAGATATTAAAATATCAAGCGGCAATTAAGAGAATTTATTGCACGCGAAAGGGTGCACTGTCGAGGAGGAGCCCGATCTAGCCTAGAGAACGTTTATACGGTTGTTCAAACTGAATTAGCAAACAAGGGCGCCCTAGATAAGGGTCGACCTGTTTGTATGAAAACTAGTAAAAGCTCCGTTTAAGACCTTCCATTGTATCGATAAGGTGTTAAGAACACACCTGAAAGCACTCGAAAGCGATTAAGGTGTTTTATGAGTGGCGATTGTTGTTGTTGTTGTTGTTGCTAGGAGGGCGATCGGTGGACGAGGGCCGCTACCCTCGTTCCCTAGGGGTACGGATCGCCCCAAAAACTAGTAACTAGTAACTAGCGAAAATTATTACCTCTAATAGGCGAGCGCGGGGTTACCGAATAGAATAGGGTCTATTTTGTGTACTATTATTGTTGCCCATTGTCGCCTAGCTCGGAGCGCGTCGTCTTCCCTCCGGGCTTGATGTTTATATTATTATGGGGAAGTGTTAACTTTTGCTTACAGGAAAGAAGAAATGCCCAGACCCCAAAAAGGGCCCCGGGCTTTGTTGTAAATACGCAAATAATTGTAATAGAAAAGTCGCTACTGATGTGACTGTGTCACCCCAACTATTTTTTTTATGTCCACCGCTGCGTCTCCATTGTGGTGGTGGTTTGTAGATTTACATGTAACTTGTCTTTGTCGCATTGATATTCAACTGAAATTGACCAGACAATGAAACCGGGGGTTCATTAAGGGACAAGATAAATGAGAACGGAATGTGTACAAATTGTAAAACAGCATCCCATGTTTCTATTAATTAAATGACAACAACAATAGGAAAGTTGAATGAACCTTAATTTTTTTTTCCAACTTTATAACAGGTGTCAATGAATATTACTATGAATATTTAGTTAACTAGTTTTAACAGATATTAAAAACAGCAGATAATATTATAATATACATTTCAAAATTCATATAAAAGAATTCAAATTAAAAAAAAAACACATTGTAGACAGTAAACATTTGGCAGATGACAGTTGACATTTGACACTTGATAGTTGACAGTTGACAATTGATATGCAAGAGTTAAGACTTGACAATTGATAGTTAACAGTTGAGAGTTGATAGTGAACAGTTAGCAGTTGACATGTAACAGTTAACAGTTGATGATTAACAGTTATCATTTGATAGTCGACAGTTGACAGTTGACAATTGACATTTGACAATTGGCACTTGACAGTTTACAGTTGAAATTTTTATAATGTAATGTTTATATATTTATGTTTTCAGTTATGATTCATGGAAGGAACCCTTAAAATATGTAAATGAACATTCGCCTTGTCAAATTGACGAATTATATAATTTTAATTCGTTTTCTATTTTTACACGAGATTAGAACTTTACGAGCGTGCATGTACAGCATGTGTGCGCACATGTTACGTAATGGCCACATTTTATATTGTTTATAATGCCCTGTGCATGATGTAAACTTTGCGCACTGGAATGTTTCACCGAGGAATGCAGCAGTGATTTTTTTTCGCTAATATGTAAGTAGTAAAATATTGAAGGCAGAAGGTGGGGATGGCTGGGAAAAGCGTTCGCGTTCGCCGTCTTGTGAAAGTTCCGTTATTCGCTACAAGTAATGCATAATTTATAGTGAACTAACGTTTGCAGATGTATTAGGAACCTAAAAGATGGATTGTTAGTTGAATTGTATCAATTAAATATATTCCTTAAATTTATTAATAAGCAAAGACACGTCAGAATGACAATTTAAAAAAAAAATTTAGAACTTGTTAAATAGTTGAAATTAGGTGAAGAAAAACAAGTAATTAAAGCTTTAAAGGCGAAAATTTAGATAAGAATAATTTTTTTCAACTAGAAAAAAAATTGAAAATTTGTTTAAAATTCACTTAAAACAATTTATTAAATTTTCCACAAAAAAAATTGATATTTACCAAGAAAATAGAAACATATTGATTAATTTAAAATAAATAGTTTAATTAGAATTTGTTGTCAGTAGAAATGTTTCAAAATTTGCGCAATAACAATAAAAAATTTACCAAAACAATTAAAATTTTTTTCGAATAAAAAGAGGCAGTTAATAATTTTGAAATATAAGAAAAAATTCAAAACAATTCCAGAAGAGGACAAGAAAACACAATAATTCTAATAATTATAAATTTATAATACTACCTACGATAAAGATGTTTTCTCTCTCTAAAACAATTGAAAACTTAAACTTTCTTAGAAACATGAAATTCTACAAAAAAGAAAGAATTTTGTGAAAAAATAAACAGTTCAAAACTTGGCTATAGTTTACAGAAATTTGGTTTAAAACACAATTCCTATTTCTTATAATTAAAAATAGTTGAAATTTCCCAAAAACAACTATTGAATTAATTGTTTTTTTAATAATTTCCAAAACTAAAAAAATGTTAAAAATATTTGATACCTTTCCTATTAATTAATATCTATGATGTATTTATTTAAAAGTAATAAAACTCTTTTTTTATTCATTTTATTTCAAAAATTCTTTGAAGTTTAAAGTTTAAATATATAGTTGACAGTTAACAGTTAACAGTTGACAGTTATCAGTTAATAGTTAACAGTTAACAGTTAACAGTTAACAGTTGACAGTTGAGAGTTGAGAGTTGAGAGTTGAGAGTTGAAAGTTGACAGTTAACAGTTGACAGTTGATAGTTGACAGTTGACAGTTGATAGTTGACAGTTATCAGTTGTCAGTTTATTTATTAACGGTTATTACTATTGTACCATGTTCACAGAAATGTAAAAATATTATAAAAATACACAAGTAAATTTAAACTAGATAAATATAGATATAAAACAATTTTCGGACAACATAATACATGTAAAAATATGTTGATCATAGAATATATTTAAAAAAACGAATACACAAATAAATTAAAACTAGATAATAACAGTTGACAGCCGACAGTTGACAATAGACAGATGACAGTTGACAGTTTGCAGTTAACAGTTGACAGTTGACAGTTGATACTTGACAATTGACAGATGGCAGTTGACAGTTGACAATTAACAGTTGACAGTTTAAAGTTGACAACTGACAGCTGATAGTTGACAATTGACAGATGGCAGATGACAGATGACAGATGATAGATTACAGCTAATAGTTAATAGTTTATAGTTGACACTTGACATTTGTCACTTGACAGTTAACTGTTAACAGTTGACATTTTACAGTTAACAGTTGTTAGTTAACAGTTTACAGTTGACAATTGACAGTTGATCGTTGACAGTCGACAGTTGATGATAATTGACAATTATAGTTAGTCGGCGACTAAGAGTTAGCCGTTGACAGTTTATTTATAATAGAAACATGTTACAATTTCTAGAACTTTTAAAAATATTCTAGTTTAAAAAATTACACGATTTTTTAAATAAATGTTTTGTTTTTGAGCGTAACGTTTAATTTTAATATAAAATATTTGAAAATTTATATTCTATTTATTTAAACGTATTGAAGTGTTTTTACACATTTTTAAAATTCAATATTTAAGCAATTCACATTTGTTTTTTGATAACTGTTCAAGGATGACATTTGACACAGTTGACATTGACAGTTGACAATTGACAATTGACAGTTAAAAATTTACATTTGCCAATTGACAGATGACAGTTGCAGTTAACAATTGACAGTTGACAGTAGTTCATATTACAGTTGATAGTTGACAATTGACAGTTTTTTCCTTTTTTCATTTTTTTTGACAATTACATTTGACTGCCGACAGTTATATGTTGACAGTTAACAGTTGACAGTTGGCAATTGAGATTTGACAGTTGATAATTGACAATTGACAGTTGAAAATTTATATTTGTTTTGTTTTTGAGCGTAATGTTTAAATTTAATATAAAATATTTGAAAATGTTGTTTATTTATTAAACCGTATTGGCGTGTTTTTACATATTTCTAAAAATTCATTATTTAAACATTTGATATTTTTTTTAGATAACTGGTCAAGGAAGACATTTGATACAGTTGACAGTTGACAATTGACAGTTGAAAATTTACATTTGCCAATTGACAAATGACAGTTGCAGTTAACAATTGACAATTGACAGCAATTCATATTACAGTTGACAGTTGGCAATTGACAGTTATTTTTATTTTTCATATTTTTGACAATTACATTTGACAGTTAACAGTTGACAGTTGACGACTGACAGTTGGCAGTTGAGATTTGACAGTTGATAATTAACAATTGACAATGGAAAATTTGCATTTTCCAGTTGGCAGATGGCGGTTGCAGTTAACAGTAGACAATTGACAGTTGACAGTGGTTCATATGACAGTTGACAGTTATAAGTTGACACTTAACAGTTAACAGTTGATAGTTGACAACAGACAGTTCTTTTTCTTTTTTCTCTTTTTTTGACAATAACATTTGACTGTTGATTCTTATATGTTGACAGTTGACAACTGACAGTTGGCAGTTGACAGTTGGCAATAGAAAATTGACAATTGACAGTTGAAAATTTACATTTGGCAGTTGTCAAATGACAGTAGACAGTTGACAGCTGGCAATAGACAATTGACAATTAACAATTATAGATAGTCGTTTTTTCAAAATAAGTTTCAGTTTATAGAATTTTGTAAATTAACTTGGTTTAAAAAAAAATTGACAAAAGTTTTTTATAATAATTTTTCTAAGCGCATTATTTAATTACTGACTAAGGGTGGCATTTGACACAGTTATAACTTGACAGTTGACAATTGACCGTTTCTTTCTTTTTTACATTTTGTACCAAATTCATTTGACAATTGACAGTTAACAGTTAACAGTTGACAGTTGATAGTTGACAGTTAACAGTTGACAATTGACAGATGAAGTTGACAGTTGACACTTGACAGGTGACAGTTGACAACGGACAGCTGCCGTTGACAGTTGACAATTGACTGTTGCCGTTGTCAGTTGACACTTGACAGTTAACAGTTTCTTCAAAATATAAACTTGTTTGAGTTTCTAGAATTTTAAAAATTAACTTGATTTAAAGAGCTACATTTTTGACATATTTATTTGAAAATTAAGAGTTATCAGTTGATAGTTGGCACTTGACATTTGATAGCTGCCGTTGACAGTTGACAGTTTACAATTGACAGTTGACAGTTGACAATTGACAGATGACAGATGATAGATTATAGTTGATAGTTTATAGTTGACACTTGTCACTTGACATAACTGTTAACAGTTGACAGTTTTTTTCAAAATAAGTTTCTGTTTTTAGAATTTTGAAAATTATCTTGGTTTAAAAAAAATTGACAAAAGTTAGAATAATTTTTGAAAGCGTAATAATTCCGACGTTTGAGATTTTCTTTAATTATTTAAACGTATTGAAATAATAAACATATTTTTAAAATTTATTATTTAAATATGTTACAATTTTTTAATTACTGACCAAGGGTGACATTTGACACATTTATAACTTGACAGTTGGCAATTGACAGTTTCTTTCTTTTTTACATTTTCATAACAAATTCATTTGACAAATGACAGTTAACAGTAAATAGTTGACAGTTGACAATTGACAGCTGCCGTTGACACTTGACACTTGACAGTTTCTTCAAAATATATACTTGTTTGAGTTTCTAGAATTTTAAAAATTACCTTGATTTAAAAAGCTACATTTTTAATCATTATTTTTAAGCATAATGACAATTGAAAGTTTTTTTTTTCTGTTTTTTTTTGACAAATTTATTTGAAAATTAAGAGTTGACAGTTGATAGTTGACAGATGACAGTTGAAATTTGACATTTGATAGCTGCCGTTGACAGTTTATAGTTAACGTTGACAGTTGACAATTGACAGCTGCCATTGACAGTTGACAGTTTCTTCAAAATATAAACTTGTTTGAGCTTCTAGAATTTTAAAAATTATTTTGATTTTAAAAGCTACATTTCTAATCATTATTTTTAAGCGTAATAACAATTGACAGTTTTTTTCTTCTTACATTTTTTTGACAAATTTATTTGAAAATTAAGAGTTATCAGTTGATAGTTGACAGTTGACATTTGATAGCTGTCGTTGACAGTTGACAGTTGTTAATTGACAGTTGACAGATGATAGATTATAGTTGATTGTTTATAGTTGACACTTGTCACTTGACATAACTGTTAACAGTTGACAGTTTTTTCAAAATAAGTTTCAGTTTTTAGAATTTTGAAAATTATCTTGGTTTAAAAAAATTCAATTTCTCTAAGCGTAATGAATCCGACATTAGAGATTTTCTTCAATTATTTAAACATATTGAAATAATAAACATATTTTTGAAATTCATTATTTAAATATTTTACAATTTTTTGATTACTGACCAAAGGTGATATTTGACACAGTTATAACTTGACAGTCGGCAGTTTCTTTCTTTTTTACATTTTTATAACAAATTCATTTGACAATTGACAGTTAACAGCTAATAGTTGACTGTTGACAGTTGATAGTTGATAGTTAACAGATGGCAGTTGACAACTGACAGCTAAAGTTGACAGTTTAGATTTGTCTAACAAATTCATTTGACAATTGTCAGTTAACAGTTAATAGTTGACAGTTGATAGTTAACAGTTGACAGTTGGAAATTGACAGCTCCCGTTGACAGTTGACAATTAACAGCTGAAGTTAACAGTTGACACTTGGCAGTTGACAGTTTCTTCAAAATATAAACTTGTTTGAGTTCCTAGAATTTTAAAATGTATTTTGATTTTAAAGAAAACAAATTTCTAATCAATATTTTTAAGCGTAACATTTACAGTTGACAATTGACAGTTAACAATTGACAGTTTTTTTTCTGTTTTTACATTTTTTGACAAATACATTTGATAAATGACAATTAACAGTTGACAGTTGGCAGATTCTTCAAAATATAAACTTGTTTGAGTTTCTAGAATTTTAAAAATTATCTTGATTTAAAAAGCTAAATTTCTATTGTTTTTAAACATAATGACAATTGACAGTTTTTTTTTCTTTTTACATGTTTCTGACAAATTTATTTGAAAATTAACATCTAAAAGTTGATTGTTGACAGTTGACAATTGACATTTAACATTTGATAGCTGCCGTTGACAGTTGATAGTTGACGTTGACAGTTGACAATTGACAGCTGCCGTTGACAGTTGACAATTGACAGTTATCGTTGATAGTTGACACTGGACAGTTTACAGTTTCTTCAAAATATAAACTCGTTTGTGTTTCTAGAATTTTAAAATTTATCTTGATTTGAAAAAAACTAAATTTCTAATCAATATTTTTAAGCGTAATATTTACAGTTGACAATTGACAGTTAACAATTGACAGTTTTTTCTTTTTTACATTTTTTGACAAATGCATTTGACAATGGACTGTTAACAGTTGACAGTTGACAATTGATAGCTACAGTTGACAGTTGACAGTTTCTGCAAAATATAAACTTGTTTGAGTTATTAGGATTTTAAAAATTAAAAAATTTTCTTTTTTTTAGATTTTTCATCTCAAAATTTTAGATATACTGCATTTGTCTAGATTTATAATGATTAACAGTTGACAAAATACCAATTGACAGTTTGAAATTATAATTTTGTCAACTGTTAAAAAAATAATATAAAATAATTGAAATATAATAAAAGTTAGTTTTCAATAAAAAAATTAATTTAATGTTTATTAAATCAAAATTGTTTTTTTGTAAAATTTAGAAAACTTAAAATTCCTTAAAAACATTTGAAACATTCATGTTATATTTTTTTTAAAGTAATTAGACTCTATTCATTTTTGTTTCAAGAATTTTTTTAAATTTATATATAGGTGTACGGCTTCTAAATGTATTTACTGTAGACGGTTAAGAGTTGACATTTGACAGTTGACAGTTGACAGATTACAGATGACAATTGACAATTGACAGTTGATATTTTACAGTTCGTAACGGGAAATTGACAGTTGATAGTTGATAGTTAATAGTTGATAGTTGATAGTTGACAGTTGGCAGTTAACAGTTGACAATTTTCGGTTGATAGTTGTCAGTTGTCAGTTGTCAGTTAACAGTTATCAATTGTCAGTTAATAGTTGACAGTTGTGTCAAATGTCACCCTTGGCTAGTAATCAAAAATAATAGTTGATGATTGATACTTAAAAAGAAGATCTTATATTTTTCAGAATTAAAAAAAAATATATAGAGTTATACAGTGACATTTGCCAATTAATCGTTGTAAATTGACAATTGACAGATAATTGTCAACTGTCAGTTGCAATTTGATATTATACAGTGCAGTTAGTTCACAGTGACATTTTACAATTGATCCTTGAAAATTGACAGTTGACAGTTAGCAATTGACACCTGAATATTAACAGTTGTCAAAATATCAATTGACAGTTGATACTTGGTAAATATCAATTGGGAATTGATTGATCGTCGATTAAGAATTGAGTTCTCGGATTGAATTTTCAAACGTAAAATATAGAACTAATTTAAAACATTTGCATCATTAGTAGTTTCAACTTAAAATGTTTAGATATGTTTATTATTTTTCTAGTTTTATGAGGGTTGACAGTTAACAATAGGCAGTAGACAATTGACAATCGATAATCCACAGATGATAATTGACAATTAGGAATTAAAAGTTGACAATTTATATTTAAAAAAGATGATAATAAAGATTTATTAGTAAATTATGACAACACATTTTATTACCACCCCTTTGACCCAATTTTTGTCAACACGTCGATGACGAAGAATCGCCATTTAATTAAGTAAACGTGAAAACGTCGCGAACAAAGGCGGCCGTTCACATGCGCATTTTCTCATGCAAAAACTCCCCTAAAGCTCGAAAGCACACACTCACACACACACACACACATAAATACACTAATGCCCGGCCAACAACCCCTCCCTACCCACCTAACTATCCTTTGATTCGCGAATAAATAATGGCGAAGCCACCCTGAATAGAGGGACAGGTTAACTACGGGTTTTGCAAAGGCGAATCGGGAAAAAAAGCCGTACAAACGGGCACAAGTGTGAATTGTCCGTTGGCGCCCGAAAGGAAAAACTGGTCCGCAAACACCTGAAACGCATGTGAATCGGGATGATCCGCGTCACTTTTGATGTTGTGAAACTACCAGTTTCGCTTTCAAAGGATCGCAGTAGGATGGTGCGATTACGACACGTTTCATTAAGCGCGTGTGAGAACGGGGAAATCCCGGGAGGGTGAACGATAGAGGAACGGGAACAAATCTTCACTTCTTTGTTTCGGGGATTTACTTGTTTATTGATTGGGTCCTTTGTTAAATTCATTCATTCATTTAAAAGTTTTTCAAAAGCAGTTTTGATAAACTGATAATAGTGAAGTTATTGATGCAGGCTAAATACATTAAATGTTTGCTTATATGAATTTAGACGTATTTCAAAGAGGTTGTTTAGTCTGAATCAAATGGATGGCAGAACTATAAAACGATGCAAGTGAAAAAAACCTCTCTAGATCTGACGAAGAAAACTTAAAGCATGCAAACTAATGAGTACCAATGTTCTTTCGAAAATCATCATCAAGTACTACTTGTACTACTTGTGCTTGAGGTTGATTTTCCAAAGAACATTAGTACTCATTAGTTATAATGAGTGCCTTAACTTCTCTTCGTCAGATCTAGAGAAGTATTTTCACCTCATCACCTTTATTTATTTTACTTCTTACTTTATAAAGATTTGATATTCATTTTTGATTTGCTGAAAAGAATTTCTTCAAGTTGATACCGTGATTATCATCAACAGATTTTAATGAAGCGAAAGCCACGATAAAATCTACGAATACTCATAGTGCAAGGCAACACGATCGTGAATCCATGGATAATATGTGCACGTGTACCCCGTACTCGGAGTACTCGTCCTATGATACCGTCGTCGGTTCGTGAGGTACAACGAACGAGAGTCTCCTCCTCCTTCTCCACCTCTAGTCCTCAACGGCGGTGCACGTAAAGTGCAATCACCTTTCACGGTTCGACGGTCATGCCTTCCTTTGCAATTGCACATCCACAATCCGGCAATCTACATCTCGACGTGTAAGAGGCTCTGCAGAACATTGCGCAAGGACAGAAACGGTGATTATGATTTAGCACGCCAATTTGCGCACGAGCGGCGCGCGGTACGACGGTGAAACTCAATCGCTGAAAAAGAAGTACTTCTATGCATTATTTATCGGGCCATAAAGCGTAATTAAATCGTGTCAAGGCTGCCCTTAATTGGTCATAGGTGCATTGTTTCCAATTGTAATCTGGCGATAAGTTTATAAATAAATTTAATCGGATTATGTCTAGGTGGAAATGAGATTTCTAATGCGGCGCGAACAATTGAATTTGTTATGAAAACAAAGAGGTGGAGCGTGAATAAAATTTGATTACATTCATTTATTAAGTTATTTGAAAATCCTGAATATTAACATAATTTTACGCATAAGTTAAATTTTTAAAATTATGTAAAATCGTTAATATTAATGATAATATAATATGGTTTTTAAAATATTATGTAGAATTTATATACTTTTTAATAGCTAATATAAATTTTTAAATATCATTGCGCGTGAAAAATTGATATTTGTAAAAATAACTTTACACAAATTTCGTTACGATTTTTATAATCTATGCAAAATTTCAAGAATTTTAAGCACAAACACGGTTGAGTTATCTTTATAAATAAAAAAGTTACGCATAAAGCAAAGCCTACTCGATTCAATTTTCAAAATTCTGTAAAATCGTTAATATTAATGATAATTTAATGCGGTTTTAAAAATATTACGTAGAATTTATATACTTTTTCATAGCTTATATAAATTTTCAAATATCATTGTGCGTGATAAATTCATATTTAAAAAAAAAACTTTTTACAAATTTGGTTACGATTTTTATAATCTAAACAAAATTTTAAGAAATTTAAGTACAAACACGCTTGAGTTATCTTTATAAATAAAGAAGTTACGCATAAGGCAAAGCCTACTCGATTCAATTTTTAAAATTCTGTAAAACCGTTAATACTAATGATAATTTAATTCGATTTTAAAACTAGTATGTAAAACTGATTTAATTTTGCATATCTAATATAAATTTTTAAATATTGTGCGTTATAAATTGACATTTTTTAAAATTACTTTTTAGAAATTTTGTTACGATTTTTATAATCTATGCAAAATTTCAAGAAATTTAAGCACAAACACGCTTGAGATATATTTATAAATAAAAAAGTTAAGCATAAGGCAAAGCCTACTCGATTCAATTTTTAAAATTATGTAAAGCCTTTAATTTTAATGATAATTTCATGCGGTTTTAAAAATAATATGTAAAACTGATGTACTTTTTCATAGCTAATATGAATTTTTAAATATCATTGTGCGTGATAAATTGAAACTTGTAAGAATAACTTTTCACTAATTTTGTTACGATTTTTGTATTCTATGTAAAATTTCAAGAAATTTAAGTTAAAACACACTTGAGTTATCTTTATAAATAAAGAAGTTACGCATAAGCCAAAGCCTACTCGATTCAATTTTTAAAATTCTGTAAAATCGTTAATATTAATGATAATTTAATACGGTTTTAAAAATATTACGTAGAATTTATATACTTTTTCATAGCTTATATAAATTTTCAAATATCATTCTGCGTGATAAATTTATTTTTGTAAAAGAAAAACCTTTTTATCAATTTTGTTACGATTTTTATAATCTATGCAAAATTTCAAGAATTTTAAGCACAAACACGGTTTAGTTATCTTTATAAATAGAAAAGTTACGCATAAACCAAAGCCCACTAGATTGAATTTTTAAAATTATATAAAATCGTGAATTTTAATGATAATTTAATACGGTTTTAAAAATATTACGTAGAATTACATAATTTTTCATAGCTTATATAAATTTTTAAATATGATTGCGCGTGATAAATTGATATTTTTAAAAATAACTTTTTAGAAATTTTATGGCGATTTTTATAATCTATGTTAAATTTCAAGAATTTTAAGTATAAACACGCTTGAGTTATCTTTATAAATAAAGAAGTTACACATAAGGCAAAGCCTACTAGATTCAATTTTTAAAATTCTGTAAAATCGTTAATTTTAATTGTAATTTAATACGGGTTTAAAAATATTTTGTAGAATTTATATACTTTTTCATAACTAATATAAATTTATAAATTTTGTTGTGTGTGATGAATTGATATTTGTAAAAATAACTTTTCACTAATTTTGTTACGATTTTTGTATTCCATGTAAAATTTTAAGAAATTTAAGCACAAACACGCTAGAGTTATCTTTATAAATAAAGAAGTTACACATAAACCAAAGCCTACTCGACTTAATTTTTAAAATTATGTAAAATCGTTAATTTTAATGATAATTTAATGCGGTTTTGAAAATATTACATAGAATTTATATACTTTTTCATTGCTAATATAAATTTTTAAATATCATTCTGCGTGATAAATTTATTTTATGATTTTTATAATCTATGCAAAATTTCAAAAAAATTCAGTATAAACATGCTTGAGTTGTCTCAATAAATAAAAAAGTTATGCATAAGTCAAAGCCTACTCGATTCAATTTTTAAAATTCTGTAAAATCGTTAATATTAATGATAATTTAATACGGTTTAAAAATTTTTACATAGAATTTATATACTTTTTCATAGCTTATATTTTTTTTAAATTGTTATTTGTAAAAATAACTTTTCTCAAATTTTGTTACGATTTTTATAATCTATGCAAAATTTCAAGAAATTTAAGCACAAACACGGTTTAGTTATCTTATAAATAAAGAAGTTACGCATAAACCAAAGCCTACTAGATTGAATTTTTAAAATTATATAAAATCGTTAATATTGATGATAATTCAATGCGGTTTAAAAAAAAAGTATGTAAAACTGATATATTTTTTCATAGCTAATATAAATTTTTAAATATCATTGTGCGCGATAAATTAGTATATGCGAAAATAACTTTTTAGAAAATTTATTATGATTTTTATAATCTATGCAAAATTTCAAGAAATTTAAGTATAAACATGCTTGAGTTATCTTAATAAATAAAAAAGTTATGCATAAGTCAAAGCCTACTCGATTCAATTTTCAAAATTCTGTAAAATCGTTAATTTTAATGATAATTTAATATGGTTTTGAAAATATTACATAGAATTTATATACTTTTTGATAGCATATATAAATTTTTAAATATCATTCTGCGTTATAAATTTATTTTTGTAAAAATAACTTTTCACCAATTTTTATGCGATTTTTATAATCTATGCAAAATTTTAAGAATTTTAAGCAGAAACACGCTTGAGTTATCTTTATAAATAAAAAAGTTACGCATAAACCAAAGCCTACTCGATCCAATTTTTAAAATTCTGTAACATCGTTAATATTAATCATACTTTAATGCTGTTTTAAAAATATTATCTAGAATTTATATACTTTTTCATAGCTAATATAAATTTTTTAATATTATTCTGGGTAATAAATTGATTTTTATAAAAACAACTTTACACAAATTTTGTTACGATTTTTATAATCTATGCAAAATTTCAAGAATTTTAAGCACAAACAAGCTTGAGTTATTTCTATAAATAAAAAAGTTACGCATAAGGCAGAGCCTACTAGATTCAATTTTTAAAATTCTGTAACATCGTTAATATTAATGATAATTTAGTGTGGTTTTAAAAATGGTATATAAAATTCATATACTGTTTCATAACTTATATAAATTTTTAAATATCATTGTGCGTGATAAATTCATATTTAAAAAAAAAACTTTTTACAAATTTGGTTACGATTTTTATAATCTAAACAAAATTTTAAGAAATTTTAGTACAAACACGCTAGAGTTATCTTTATAAATAAAGAAGTTACGCATAAGACAAAGCCTACTAGATTCAAGTTTTAAAATTATGTAAAATCGTTAATATTATTGATAATTTAATACGGTTTTAAAAATAGTATGTAAAACTGATATACTTTTTCATAGCTAATATAATTTTTTAAATATTATTGTGCGTAATCAATTAATATTTATAATAATAACTGTTCATAAATTTTGTTATGATTTTTATAATCTATGCAAAATTTGAAGAAATTTAAGCACAAACACGCTAAAGTTATCTATATAAATAAAAAAGTTACGCATAAGGCAAAGCCTACTAGATTGAATTTTTAAAATTCTGTAACATCGTTAATATTAATGATGATTTAATACGGTTTTAAAAATATTATGTAAAACTTATATATTTTTTCATAGCTAATAAATTATTTTAAATATCATTGTGTGTGACAAATTAATGGAGCTGTTTTTTATTATTTTTATATCTTTTCGGCTTCGTTTCCAATTTTCGAGTTCTTTTTCATATTTCTAAAATTTACACGAAATGTATCTTCCAAATTTCTAGAATTTTTTCCTCCAAATCACGAGAAATAGCAGTTTTTTTTAAAGATTCTCTTGTCGTATTTTCTAAAATGTTAGTGTTTATTTTAGCATTTTTCTTCCATTTTATTGAAAGCCTTTCACCATTTCTTGTTTTGTCTTACAGGGATTTTCAAGCGATTTCCAATTCCGTATTACAAGAATTGTCTTCGAGAGTTGTTTTGATACTTTTTTTTCCAGATTTCTAGAAATTTTCTAAATGATTAATTAATTTTTAAACCCTTTCTTTATCCTCTAGAATTTTTTTAGCAATTAATGTTTCATTCTCTCTAAAAAATTTTAAACGCTTGTGTCTCAAATTTATAGAATTTACGAGCAATTTGCCTTATAGATTATTAGAATTTTCCGATATCTAAATTAATTATTATCTTGAATGGTTCTAAACATTTCTTATTATTTTCCCATATTTCTAGATTCCTAGTATCTCTTGCTCTATTTTTTCGGACTTATTTTTAAAAGTGTTTTCATTGGCATTTATTTTTATATAATCTAGAACTTCTCAACATTTGTTTCATATAATCAGGAATGTATTTCTAAGAATTCTTCCAATGAATAAAAAGCTTTCTCAATTAGGATTTTTTTTAATTTTAATTTTAAAATTTATTTGAAGTAAGTTTTTGATGCTTTCTGGTAATTTATTAGAAAATTTAATTGCATAATATTGAGTACCCGTCTGTGGCCTATTTAGTCTTAAATGATTCAAACAGATATAATTTTTTCCACAGGTATTGTAGGAATGATTTAATACGCTGTAATTTGTCAAGTTTTTTTTAGATAACAAACACATTCTAAAACATACATTAATGGGACTGTAAGTATTCCTAAATTTCGGAAGGCTTCTTTACAATCAGTTTGGTAACCAATGGGTGCTATTATTCTCAATGCTCGTCTTTGTAGAGCACAGGTTGAGTGGCCCCATACTAATATGCCATAATGAATATGTGTTTCCACGAGTGCAAAATACGCAATTGTTGCTACACCATCATTGCAATGGTGCGAAACACTGCGTAGGCAGAATATATTTCTTGATATTTTTGAACATAGAGATTCGGTGTGGAGTTCAAAATTTAACTCACTATCTACATGAACGCCCAACAAACATACTTTCTCACAGGGTTCATTCGATCTTTTGAGAGAGAATTGCATTTGTTTTGTTTTTGAGTCATTTAGAACAAGTCTATTTTGTTCACACCACTCAGATACTTTTTTAACTTCCTTCGCGTTTACAGATTGGGGAATACTATTTATAACTGTAGTATCATCTGCATAAATAATTACAGTAGACTCATTAACTCTAGCTGACAGGTCATTAATGTAGATAATAAATAACACAGGTCCTAATATGTTTTATTCTGTAATCCTCTCTTAACAATCGCAATACTTCCCGCATATTATATAGTTCAGTATCAAACCAATTTATATTTGCACCACTGCTTTTCGATTTTCTCTTTTTGATTGGAAAGGACTTATTTGCGGCACTTTCCAGCACTGTTAATAGATGATCCTATTTATAGTGTAAGTTAGTTTTATCATTAAGAAACATCCAATCTGAGTTGAATAATGTTATAGAACTTAGCTTTACCATCAGGGTTTATAGGTCTGGAATAGGTCTGAACATAAGTCGGTTCGGCAACTTGATACAGAAACTTTAAGTGTATTGCCTCGTGATCAGATATCTGATCCGAATGTTCGGACACCGCTAGGAAACTAAAATGTTTATCAATGAGAAAGTTATCTAATTCACTTACTTTGTTTTTAATGGACCGTGCATTTAAAAATAAGAAGGAGACTGCAGATGTTTCAATACTTTGAGTGTAGCATTTACTATATAAGTCGTCTTCTTTTGCGCTATTTCCATTCGAAAATTTTTATTAAACGTAAATCTTCTTATCTTAATTCCAGCAGGCCAGGTTTCTTCTTTCATCAGTATGTTCAGATGTACGAAATCGTCGTCCCCAGTTACATCAGCTGCGCTCCTGACAATGAGTAAACTGATGAGAAGTAATCAGAAAATAAACTAACAATTCCTGAGTCATCATCAACACTAACGCCATTATATTCCATTTAGGTTGGGTAAACATTCTCGTTTTTGTGATCTTTGGCATACTGCCAAAAGAATTTCGGATCGAAATTTAAAGATGCTTCAACCTTCGATAGGTAATCGTAATAACAGTGTTTGGCAAGATTGCTGCATTCCGCTATAAGTAGGGAAAATGTACAATAATTCGTATAAGTGCTGTGTTGTTTATAATTTGAATGGGCCGTTGTATTTCTGCGAATCAATGATATTAATTCTTTAGATATCCATCTTGGATAATTACTAGAATTATAACGAGCATAATTATATGGGACAAAATTTTGCAAAATATAAAATATCATAGAACCTGTCTACTATCGTATCTATATTTTTATCACATTCAATAAAACCCCAATCAATATAATTAGAATTAATTTTCTCATATTTTTTTTTTTTAATAGAAACGCTTTTCAAATGAAACACACTTTGGTATCGTATCAAATGAAATCGATGTACAATAAGCAAAGTGGTGGATACTGGTTGGCGATAAAGAATTAAGTGCAAGATTATTAGAGACTTTAGAAAGAGTGCTGTAACATAGGTCTAAGTAGACATCACGAGAGTTATCATTAATTTGGTTTGCATATAAAAAAATAAAACTATTTAAACCTATAGAAACTCTAGCATCCATTTGTGTTATATGATTACAAGTAACGTCCCACTGCATTTCTGGAAGATTATAGTAGCCAAAAATGATCAAATTATAACAATTATACCGCTTTATAATATTCTCCAGATTGCTGCAATGTTGTTGATATTTTTCAGTCAAAGATCCAGGACATATGTAAACACCCCCAATAATAAATGACAATTTATTGAATGTAGGTTGAAATAAAACACTATTTTCTATGTTTCTTTACCACTTTATATTAATGATTTTTACAACATTAATAAATTATCTACGACTATAGTTTCGACTCTTTCAGGTACTTATCAAGTTTATTTATTTATTAATTTTTAATAAAACAAACAAATGACAACAGTATTGTTGCAGGAAATAAACGATGATTTTTTACGGCAATTAGAATACCACCACCCCTGAATCCTCCATCGACAGTTGTATCACATCTATAAATATTGTAATTCGGAATTTGTAGTTGGCAATTAGTTATATTTTCATATAGCCAAGATTCGGTTATTACTATAATATCATAAACACTTAAATTTACAGATAAAGAAGAATCGGAAATTTTTGTCCACCGCAAATCTGATCATATATATATATATTTAGTCATTATCAAACATGCAGTGTTTAACATTACGGAGTATTTATATTAAACAGTTGAATAGAGGCGTACATTAGGTCAACATGGTCGTTAAGAAGGCAAATTCCCGGATTATTCTTAGCTTTAAAAATTTCGATGGCTTCTAGTAAATCCATTTTACGTCCTTTATCTGTTGAGTGGATTACCGAAAGAATGTCATTTTCAAAAGGATGATTCGTTTCCAGTAAGCGATTAGCAAAAGTTGAATTATTATTTTTGTGACAAAATGATTTTTTATGTTCGTTTAATCTAATTCGAAAATTACGACCAGATTGGCCGATGTACACGCTTTTACAAACGGAACAAGTGAGTTTATAAATTCCGGATTTATTCATAATATCAATTTTAGTTTTACAATTAGAAATGGTTGAACTTAATTTACTATAGAGCTTGAAACAAATATTTACGTTACATCTTTCAAGGACTTTTTAAATTTTTGTGCTTTGAATGCTTTTTTGTCTGGTTCTGTTTTAGCATATAAATATTTACTGAGACGCTTAATTTCGGATTTGTGAATTAATTTATTAATTGTCTCTTCTTTGTATCCATGATTAATTGTGCGGATTTCGTTGATAAAGGCTTGTGGACTTAAAGGAATGTTGAGGGCTTTATTATCATTGAGGTGAAACTGGCTGGTTTTACGACTTCTAGCGCGCGTTTGATACAATAGACGTCAAATTTGTGCGCAAAAACTAAATGTGCTTGGTACTCGTGGAAATGTTACGTTATTTCTTAGTGATCGCAAATTATATGTGCAGATTGGTGAGAGTGTATCCTACCAGCGTGATCTAACCAAAGGTATCGTGCAAGGAGTCCAATGTCATGTACAACTGGTCTGATAGAAATAATCTCCTGATTAACACAAATAAAACTATAACAATTCAGATTTATAACCGATAACCATCAGATAGGCCTATTGAAAATCACACCTGTTGGATGAAATACTAAGGTAGTTACGTTGATAAGAATCTTTCCTGGGTTTAACAAAATGATCATGTAATATCAAAATTAAATTCGGCATATAATGTAAAATTGAAACTGAAAGGTAAATTTAATAAACAAACTATGCTTTAGCATACCCTCACATACCATTCAATATACTTATGTTGGGCCGAGGTGATGTGTCTCGATTGTTTAAGGCAGAAAAGAGAATCATTCGTCTCATTTTTGGTTTGCAGTACAGAGACATGTCGTAGAATAAAATTCTGATGTTCACTAGTGTCTATATACACATATAACTATAGTATGTGAAAATTATACTTTTTAGTATTTATGATTTTATTCAAATCTCATTTTCATAGAGGATTTAGTGATAATTCACATACCGACAATGTAAATTTTAGAGATGCTGCTGCTCACATTATTGGGGACCTATTCAATCAAAGTTTTGGGATGTTGTTTGCAGCTGATGTTATCAAGATGTTCCCTTCTGCAAGGAACCGTATTGTTAAATTCCACATTGTTAAATTGTTCGTGAAGTGACTTACTTAAATTTGCACAACGAGCTTTTAGAAACGGCGATGCTATGGTATGGTATGGTATTTATAAGAAGCAATATGAACGCCTGGTGATATATGGATGAGGTAATAGAACCCCATATTCTTCCTTACGTTTACACTTACTTTTACAGCAAATAATGCCCGTATTATTTGAGTTTATTGGGTTGTCCGGAAAGTTCGTGCCTATTTTTAAGGACAATTGAAACGCAGCTCATTCAAATTTTGGTATACATTTACTACAATCTTTCTCCATCTTTCATGCAAGTTAAGAATTCCGTCCTTCCAGAACCTCTCAGGTTTTTCGGCAAAAAAAATTCCAAATAAGTTTTTATCTCAACTAAAGAGGTGAAATTTTTTCTCATTAAGAGAATTTTGTAATGATCGGAAAAGGTGGAAATTCGAGGGCGCGAGGGATAAAACATCCCAACCAAACTCCAAAAAATTTTGTCGAGTTGTCAAAAACACGTGAGGCCGGGCCTTGTCATGATGAAAGACGACGGTCTTCCGATTCGCTATTTCTGGACGTTTTTGTTCGATTACTGTCTTTAATTTCTCTAATTGAGAGCAATACTTTTTCAAATGTATATTTTCATTATTTGGTAAAAGCTCATAATAAACGATTTCTTTCCAATCCCATCAGACACAGAGCATTACCTTCTTGGAATGAAGACCGGCTTTTGTGGTGACTAAAGGTGGTTCATCACGCTTTCCCCAAGACCTTTTACGCTAAACATTTTTTATAAATTATCAATTTTGCATCCCCTGTCACTAGTTGCTTCAGAAATGGTGTCTCCTCGTTGCGTTTGTAAAGCATGTCGCAAATGGAAATGCGATCCAACAGATTTTTCTCCGTTAAATCATGCGGAACCCATACATCAAGACGGTTTACGTAGCCAAGCTTCACAATATGGTCGTGGATGGTTGATTTTGATTTATTTAGCATTCCTGCTACTTGACGTAATGTTGAGTGTGGGTTATTCTTGATTTCTGCATTAATCATATCGTCGTTTGTAGTGGACAGCCTATCCGCGCATTCTTGATCTTCAAGGTCAAAATTTTCAGCTTTGAACCGAGCAAACCAATTCCGCACAGTTCTTTCGGCTACAGCACCTCCACCATAAACAGCACATATCTTATTTGCCGTTTGTGTGGCATTTTTGTTCTTTCGGAAAAAGAAAAGCGTTAAATACCTACAATGCACTTTATTTGCTGCCATATTGTAAGGCGTATAAAACTGATAAAAATTAACGAATCGGAATCAAAGTTCTTTTTAAATATGGCCTGAAGTTATCTCTTTTAGAATATGTATACATGTTATTTGTTTTCAATACGTGTGCTATATTCAGGTCTCTTCTTACGCTACCTACTGAAAATCGGCACGAACTTTCCGGACAACCTTATATATATAGACTGATTTACGGAGGATAATGTCAATATTATACCATGGCCACACCGATTTACTTTCGCCCTTTGAGCATGTTTTGGATATTATGGGGAGAAGACTAGAAAACTAACTATCACATGCTAGAAACGACGCCTAGAAGAGTAGGGAAATTTGAGGACAATAGGGGCAGACCAACCAATTAATAATAAAAAAATAAGTTTATTGTTGTTCCATTTTTTTTAAATTTTAATATGTTGCTATATCAATGGTTAAACGTTTTTGCTAAGTTTGGTCGAAATATTTCGAACCTCTTCTTGGGAGTATATTTTCTTATGTTTTGAAGAATGTTTCAACATTTGTTCTTCCATATTTTAAGAGTTTTTCATAAATTTCTATTCCAAATTACGACAAATTTCTATACGAAATTGAGGTTTTTTCCACATTTGTTTTAGATTTCTGGATTATTATTATTATTATTATTATTACTGCCCTTTTGTTTTACCTTAATAGAGCGTTCTAACAATTTCTCTTATAGGTTGTACCAATTTTCTTTAATCCTTTTGAATGTATCCAACATTTTCTTAGATTTCTGGAATTCAACACGATTTCTCCTCCTACTTTAAGTGTCCACAGTGTTTCTACCGTGTTTATCAATGCTATATCAAATATCTTCTTGTACCTTTTAATTGTCTGATCCACTACACCATCTTCTTCTCTTTCTCCATATGTTTTTTTTTTAAATTACATGCGAGTAATTAAATTGAATTCCCCCCAATTTACAACTTCCACAAACCCTTTAATAAAAGCGACAGGTAGAACCTTACCAACAATACTTACGTCCGTTAGTTAGTAAAACACTATTTTTTTTTTAAAGCATCCGTCCATCCATCCGCAAGGACAAACATTCTAACGGACGGGATATATTGTTGGAGAGTGAACTCCTTCGGAACGACATGGTACCAACATTAATTTGTTCCGGTGCACTGAGCACCAGCGTGCCGTGTTTGTTTTCTCGTTTTGTTACCGATGATGATGAAACGTGCCCACAAAAATCGCTCACGACTTTACCAACACAGAAATAAATCCCGCGGCTTCCCCCTGAAGTCACGAAGCGCGGACATAATTCCTCTCCTCGAAATAAAAGCGATCCCTGGAATTAAACGTCGCAGTCCGATAATTTTCCATTATTAACCTGGGTAAAAAAAAAATTGTAAATGAATTCGAAATTGTTGGTAATAACGCGCGGACATTGACGACCTTCCAGACATCAGCGCAGAGCGAAAATGGCGCTCGTTAATCATCCCCGTTGCCGTGAATTAATTTTAAACGGCAAGTAACACGGGTGCGTGCAAGATATCGGCGTTTCCGAACCCGCCGGCCTTGGTGGGTCTTTGATTTTTCCGGAACAGAAATTCCACCACCGCCGGGTCATTATGCGCTGTACGATTGTAGTACGCACGGCACGTTCTGCAAATTTCAGCCACGGCGGCCCGCAGAAAAATTCCCGACTCGGATGCGTCCGTGGGTAATTAATTATAATTGCACGGCCGCCGGTGGAAAACATAAAAAAAAAACTCGTCCATCTAGATAATAAAGATTTTATGGCTGTTTTGATTGCACAAGAGTATCGTAAATTACCAATTTAAATATCGCCAGTCATTAATAGGTAAAACTTGTGCAGGCAGTAATTGAAAGAGTCAAATTGAAAAAATATTAATCATAACAGAGAGAGGATGGACCTTTTCAAACTGAACTTGTGTTTAATGCTTTGATGTTCTAAGACTATTTACATAAATAGAAGATAATCGACATTTCAGAAGAAAATTGATAACATCCTTCGCCTCTAGTCATCTATATCTATGCTCAAAGACATAAAAAACTTAAAGTCCACATACAAAACATGTTTGTTGCCATATACTCTTGATGGAAACAGATATTAATACAGGATATCCCAAAAGATGGTTTATATTTAATGGGCCAATAAAAAAAATGTAGTCCATTTATATTCCTTTTTGTATTTTACATTACTAAACTTTCTAGTTTTCTTTTGATTTTTAAAAATTGTTTTTGCCCACCTCAATTGCTTATATATAAACTCAACGTTATCTTGACCTACCACAATTAATAATACAAGCAAGCGTACTCCTGACCTACCTCAACGTGCTTCATGTTAATCCCGGGTTAAGTTGCTCTAACGTCGTCAATTATTATTACTTTGATCTAGCGTACTCATGACTCATGACTCATGAATATTAAAAAAATAGAGTGGAGAGAGATAGTTAAGATTTTATTATCTTACATTTTTGTGTTTTTTTTATAATATAGATTTTGTATGATAATAACTTTAGAACAATTTTAATTAAACCTATTTAGATCTTTACGAGGAATAGTTTGGCTTCCGTGCGCGCGAGCTCCTGTGTGTGTGTATGTGTAACAGCCTTTACAGATGCAGCTCCTGTGCTTCAACACAGCCAACGTACTACCAGTCTTGAAAATGATGAACCTCGTAAATGGTAATTTGCACGCCACTAAACTATAAATCGCCCTGCGACGGGCACTAGACCCACGACATACCATCGCAGAATTTTAATTAACACGTAGGTATATGTGGGTCGTGCCGGGACATGATCGATGCGATGGGTAGTACCCGTTGCGGTGTTGCCGATCCCTTTTTTTCATAGTTGACAACAAACCCGTTCGCGTACATTAGTTTTCAATTTACTATAATTAAAACAGCTATTTTGCTTGTTTAGCCCCTTATAATCTATGTAAAGAATGAATTAATTATGTTAGAAATTAATTAGTGTAAATAAAAAAACAAATTTATTTTTCCAATATATCCTCTATCATTTATTATTAGCCATTTGACTTATGCATTTTTGTAGTTAATTATCTTGAAAATTACAGCTGAAAAATTAAATGACTAATGATTAATTTAAAAATATAATTGGGAGATGAGACGTAACAAATTAAAAAGAAAACAAAAGTTACATTAAAAAAATAAACCCAGCTATACAGGGTCCTGCAACAGTGCGTCAAGCTTTCCTAGCGCCTTTCTCGTAAGAGATAGAAAAAAATGTTTCATATAAAAATTTATTGAATTAAAAATCTCTATGCCGTAAAATTATTTTCAAATATACAGGGTGTCCCAATTTTGCATTATAACAAAAGCAAAATGGAACACCCTGTATATTTTTCATTTTATAATTTGGATAGTATTTTAAAACTTAAACCTTTTTTGGTTTTTAATTTCGATATGGCATTTCCGAGTTATTGACGTTTTTCTGAAAAAAATGTAAAAAGCGGAGGTTCACAAAAAAAATTATTCTGATGTTGTATTTAAAATTTAAGAAATTTTCTTTTTCCTATGGTTGGTCATAAGTACTGTTTATGTACCAGTGTTAAAAATTTTCACTTTTGAGGAACCCTGCCTTTGTATCAGACACGCCATTTTCTAAAATTTCAAATTGTCGTAACTCTTTTTTTTTAAATGGAATCATATATTTTTTTTAATTTCATATTATTTTGCATCTAATTTCCTACAAAAAATATTAAGCATACCCTATACCTAAAAGTGATATTTTTCAAGATATAAAAACATTTATATTTCAAACGGTCCTTGAATACGAATTTGTTTTTCACTAGATAGCCATGACTGAAAAAAATGCATCTGTCAATTAAACAATAAGTTTGGTATGTATAGTTGCATTGTATGTTACGATTATAACAATGCAATTTTTAAAAATAATTAATTGATGTGATATATGCTACTGGAGAAAGTGGAATTAATTGTTTGCAAGCCTAAAGAATGTATGCTCAGCGCTACCCAAATAGGCGAAAACAATTATTTTTCTTATTATTCGATTAGATTAGAAAGAAATGCCAAACTTTGCAAATAATAATTTGTCTAAACCCCATAGTTGTTGAGATATTTAATAGTTTTCACAAGAATAACCATTTAATTATACATACTTCATTTAGGCACAAATTAATTCGCCGCTGCAAAGACCTTTCCACAATTCGTTGGTGCATATTCATTGGTGCTGTTGGTAGTTCCTTATAAAAAAATCTCTTTTGAGTATCCCCACAAGAAAACGTGAGGTTTTCTTAGATCCGGAGATCTAGCAGGCCATTTGGTGGGTCCATTCCTACAAATCCACTGGGCAGGTGCTCTGTCTTGTTAAAACCACACCATATTTCTTGTTAGTTAGAGCATATTAGCTAACGTTCCGGGTAATTCAATTTGCAAGAAGTGCAAATACATAGGCCTATTGAGATGGCCCTCCAAAAATTTGGACCTACTACATGGTTTCCAAAAATTCCGCCCCAGACATTCAGAGACCGTCGATACTGATGATCAATTTGTCTCATAAAATGCGGATTATCAGTTGTATAATAGTGAAAATTGTGCCTATTGACAGATCAGTTGTTATGGGATGTTGCCTCATCCGTGAATAAAATATATTGGAAAAACGCAAGATCCTCCTGTATTTTTTGTCTTCCCCAGATCAGTATTACTCAGTTCTTTATGTAGCTGAAAATGATATGCATGATATCGATTTTTCTTCAGAATGCTTTGTACTGACCTCTCGCTTATGCCAGTTCCTTCACCAATGTCTTTTTGGTTCACGTTGGGATGCTCAGTTGCTGTTAATAGCACTGAAATTTGGTTTTTCTCGTTGATGATAGGCTTTTTTCTTTCTTGTTTTTTTTTGTAATTCACACTTCCCATGTTAATAAATCTATTGAGTAAGTTCCTAAAACATTTCTTCTCCGGATGTCTTCTGCCGGGATAACGTGTGGTGTAATTTCTAGCCACCAATAAACAATTTCCAGCAGCCTCCCTTCGTTCTTTTCGAAATCCATGATGATAATTTGCTGTCTCTTTTACCGCGAAACGGAGATAATCACTTTGCAGAAAATATCAGAGAGATTTACATGTCAAACTAATTGTTTAATTGACAGATGCATTTTTTCAGTCATGGCTATCTATTCAGAAACAAATTCGTATTCAAGGACCGTTTGAAATATAATTTTTTTTATATCTTGAAAAATATCACTTTTAGGTATAGGGTATGCTTAATATTTTTTGTAGGAAATTAGATGCAGAATAATATGAAATTAAAAAAAATATATGATTCCATTTAAAAAAAAAGAGTTACGACAATTTGAAATTTTAGAAAATGGCGTGTCTGATACAAAGGCAGGGTTCCTCAAAAGTGAAAATTTTTAACTCTGGTACATAAACAGTACTTATGACCAACCATAGGAAAAAGAAAATTTCTTAAATTTTAAATACATCAGAATAATTTTTTTTGTGAACCTCCGCTTTTTACATTTTTTTCAGAAAAACGTCAATAACTCGGAAATGCCATATCGAAATTAAAAACCAAAAAAAGGTTTAAGTTTTAAAATACTATCCAAATTATAAAATGAAAAAATATACAGGGTGTTCCATTTAAAAAAATGTTTGCTTTTGTTATAACGCAAAATTGGGACACCCTGTATATTTGAAAATAATTTTACGGCATAGAGATTTTTAATTCAATAAATTTTTATATGAAACATTTTTTTCTGTCTCTTACGAGAAAGGCGCTAGGAAAGCTTGACGCACTGTTGCAGGACCCTGTATATTCAGAGAATCTTTACTGGACAAAGAGTAAAAGTTAAGAAGGTAAAGGACATAACGAAAATGACTGAAGGCGTATAACAATCAAAAACAAAAACCAAAAAAAAAAAAAAAAACAACTAGAGAAGATAAATGGCACAATACATAGAGAAAATAGAAAATAAAAAACCTAGGACGAAAGAAACCAAACAGAACAATAGAAGATATTTGACGACCAAAGGCCAAAAAGAGGACAAATGACGAACAATATAAATAAATGAGAAGGCAAAAGATTGATAAGAAAGGACATAAATACATACATAGAATTAAATTAAAATACAGAAAAGAAAAATAAAAAAGAAAACATAATCAAAGCATATAAAAAAGATAACAAAAACAAAAGTCAAATTGCTAATAATAAATGATAGAGGATAGATTGGAGAATTAACTTGACATTAACTGTTTCAGAAGTTTTCAAAATTAAACTATGAATTTAAGTATAAAAATTCTTATGAAAATGTTAACTTTATTTTCAAATAATCCTTATTAATAGAATATAAAAGATAGAAGACAGAGAAGAGAGCTCAGAAGACAGATAAAATAGAGAGAATAGAAGATAGAAGACTGGAGAGTGTAAATAAAACACAGAACATAAAGAAGAAAGGCAAAAAGTAGAAGACGGACTATATAATACAGAAGAGAAAATATATAAACTAAAAAATAAAAGACACAAATAGCTGTGGAGAGAAAACAAATGGTGAGCACTATTTGTAATAAAATTGTCTAAGCAGCTCCTAATATTTTCTGTAATCCGTGTGGGTTCTCTTACTAGAAGTGAGCAACAATATGATTTAATCAAATGTGTCATACGAGACGAATTTGTTAATATAATTTGTCTATATTAAAATTACACGCAATATCACACACTGTGTGTGATATAAAAATTCTAAAAGAACTGCGAATTTTAAGAGACATTCGTCTTTTTTGTGATTCTGAGCACCATACACGCATACTATTGTCATAAAACTTTATCTATTTTACACTCAAAGACCGATTCCACTGACATATCGACAATATCTCCAATCTCCACGGCTTGAATATTCTCATCGATGTAAACTGCAGCTCCTCTTCTAGCTGTGATTTTTCTGCAAAACGCGCTTACTAGTTTATAATTGTAAATCACTGATGAACCAATGCTGAAGTTATTTTCTCATTTTTCGGTTAAGCAAATGATTTTCAAAGAGTATCTTGACTTTCTAACAATCAATTTCTCACATATGTAGTTTCCCTTTTTCATTTCATGTAAGCACTCCAGAATATCTGGAATAACCGCTTCATTTAAATTCGCGGTAAAAATCCCGGATTTTTTATCTACGACTTTAAGTTTTACTTTAGCCGAATTTTCTTTTCCGTTGCTATTTTCTTCGCTTTACTTGTAAAGTCACGTTTTTTGTACCTCCCACACACTGGGATTCTTTTCGATATTAATTATTTCATTCAGTTTATTTGCGTTCGCAGTTTCAACAAATGCTAGGTTCAATTTATTTGCGTTTGTTTCGTTATTTTTTCTTTTTGTCTATCATATCATATCATAACTATTTATTTGGTTATAGAAGAGAGAAAATCTTGGTGTGCCTACCAACTAAAATCTCTCTCCTGGCGGATGTAGGCGAATATGCTTCTTCAGCCTGGAATGGTAGGATGTTAAAGATGTGGATAAATTAGAAATATGGGGTGAAATCGCTACCTTAGCACTGTGGGGGCTTTGGCTAAAATCC
Organism: Ontholestes murinus; assembly: GCA_963969525.1. Classification (NCBI taxonomy): domain Eukaryota; kingdom Metazoa; phylum Arthropoda; class Insecta; order Coleoptera; family Staphylinidae; genus Ontholestes; species Ontholestes murinus. The sequence goes on from OZ018388.1 coordinate 80,773,537, forward strand.
TCTGGTCTTTATCAGGGAGGTCGTCGGCGCAAGTCAGCAGGTAGATTACAAAGCTTCTCAGATTTACGAATTCGGTGACATTTTGATGGTGATTTTATGAATTTGGCTGTTTGGTTGTTACGTTGAAAGTAATACTGCCGTCGCTGGATACGTTGCGCTCTTTTATTCGCGTTAATTCGGCAAGTCTTTGCTGGGGTGTTCATAGAAAAGACGGAAGCATTTCCGAATGATTCGTCTTTCCAGGCTGGCGAACTTGTCAACGAGATGTTGTAGATCGGTGATAAGTTATGGAGTTAAATATTCAACTAGAGGACGTATGAAATTTTTTGTAAGTGTAGATCATCGCCCAATCAGCTTTAGTCGGTTGCAAACAGTGGTGGTGATACAATTCACCCAGATGTGATTAAGCGTATGTGATAGGATAAAACCTCGCCAGTCGACTGTATGTCTCCATATCGTGATGGGCGGAAACGTATCGTATCCTCTTGCTTTGCGTGGATGGTGGAATATGATGGCTAGAGTTTTGGAAGTGTTGATGGAAATTCTCCATTGACGTTGACCCAACTGAAAATTATTATCTTTTCCGATTCCGTTAAGAATCTTCGCTAATTTCCATGGAAGAATAAAGTGCCTGTCAGACATATACGCATTTAACTTGTCGGCAATGTATTTTGGAGCGGATGGAAGCAGATGTGCGATCGATCTTGTCTGGGTCAGCAGCGAAGTTTTTTAACTTCGTCGGCGGTGATAGGATTGTCGTCAGTAGAAGTCGGAACTATTTTTTCGCTGGTGTCAGATGTATGGACTGGAAATCAGTTGTAGATGACCAGTTCTCTATGAAGTTCGGATCTTCGGTGGTGTTGAACGTCGTTTTAAGGAAGGACGGAGAAGGCTTGGGCTTTTTCTTCCTGGTCCACTGTCTATTCGTAACCGAATAGTTTTGGTGAGGATTTTGAACTTGTTTCAAAATTTGGCACAGTCTCATATTTGAGATCTGTTTGTTGCTATCCTCCACAAAGCGTTCGTGTGCTTTTTGACGTAAAGTTTTATTCCTGCGTTGAACCCGTTCCACTCTGTCTGTCACTTTTCACTGCCGGTGTTTCCTCTTCTCCTTGATGAAGTTCACGACAATTAGCAGTAGCACAGGTCTGTTGATTCATATGCGACGAGTTAGAATGGCAGCCGTCGCAGTGGTCGAAATAATTTTCGGCAAGCAGCACACGGCTTCTTCGATTGCCTGAGTCGAAGTCTTGTCGATGGATTGTTGGATTAGCTTCCAGCGATGATGGGCGTAGTTAAGGGAGAAGTGATAAGGATGTGGTAAATTGTCAAAGAGGATTGTCCTTTCACAAAGGTACGAAAATCGCTAGGAATCCTGTGCAATAGAGATGACGTCAGAAGGTCGATTAGGTGAGGGCTGCGGTTGTTGCTAAACGTGGAGTCCAAGGTATGATAAGGTCGTCTAAGATGATAAATTATAAAAAAATCGCTCTTCAATTATTACTTTCCCTATATAATATATATAGGGGAAGTATTGTTTTCGTGCGGAAAAATGTCTGTGGGCGCTGTATCTCAAAAACGAATGATCCGATTGAGATGAAACTTTAAATTTAAGATTTTATCGTTACAAACTGGAACTGAAAAGCTTTTGGTGAATATTAATAAACCGGCAGTGGACGTTTACTCGTGGCGTTTTCTTGTTTTTTGCTGGTATTTTTTTAATATGAAAAATTTTAAAAAACGGTTCAAACAAAAGTTAAAGGGAATAAAATTCTGAGCAATTTTTATTAGAACATATTTTTCAAAAATTTCTTAATTTTCGAGAAAAAAAAAATTGAAAATTTTGATATTTTTTGTCAATTGCTAAAAAACTAGAGGAGTTAGATAAAAATTGTGTAACAAATAATTATAGAGAATTTAAAACTGAACAAATTAGTAAGAATAACTTTTTTGCGTAAACCTCATAGTTTTCGAGAAAAATATAGGGAAAGTACTATGATGGCCACATCACCATTTAATAGAAAATGTTCTTATGTAAATTATACACTATTTTGAAATTGTTTTTTTTCTGAACAATTTTCAATTTACTAGGTAAAACTTATTTTTAATTTAATTTTAAATTATTTCTCCTTAGAAAGTTTTGTCTTATTTTTTAACAAACTTTTAAAAGTTTTAAATATTTAAAAGCATGTTTTTTTCAAAGAAATTTTATATTTCTTAACTGTTGGAAAAAAAAACTATTTTTATATAAATTTTAGATTGTTTTTGAAATTTTTAAATTGATTTTTTTATTAAAATCACTCCGCCCGTGCTTCTTTTGCCCAAAATTTGACGTATGTCATTTTAAAATTGATTTGTTATTTATGTAATCTTCAAGAAAGAAGATCAAAGATAAATAAATAAATGGTTTTATAAAATTTCATCAATTTACGATAATTTGAAACAGATGTTCTTTAGATAGTGAACGGTTTTTGTTAAATTGCTTTTAAGCCAAGTTTCATTTTTCTTTCTAGTTAATTTTGAAAAATAATTTCAACTATCTTTTTAACAAATTATTTTAATTGAAATATTTTTTTAACTGTTTAAAAATTATGTCATTTTTTTGAGTAATATTTTCTTTGTATATTTTGTTGTATAAAATTTCAATTGTTTAATTATTTTATACAAATTTATTATGGTTTTTTTTTACAAAATTTTTAAAATAAATTCTCATTGGTTTTTGTTTTAAAGAAAATTTTCCATTTTTTTTTATGAGGAAGTGTATAGTTTTTTTACTGTAAAATTCTAACTTATTTTATGTAAATTTTAAATTACTTTTTTTTCAACTGTTGAAAACTTATTATTATTGTTTTTTTTCGTAAATTCGAATTGAGAGATTTCTTTCTAATGTTGAAAACATATGTTTTTTGTCTAAAAATGTTTTTATTGTTGAGGAAAATCTGTTTTTTATGTAAATTTAAAATTGTTTTTAAAATTGTAAAATTGATTTTTTATCAAAAGAATTTTAGGTTTCCATAAAATTTCAATAATTTTGATAAAGCTGTACAAAATTTCAATTGTCCAATAGTTTTATACCAATTATCACCGTTTGTTGTGCAAAATTTTCATTTGTTTCTCTGCAGAAAATCTCTTTCAACAGTTTCCATTTTTTAAGGATATTTTCAAAAGTTTCTTCAGATATTTAAAAAAAACATGTTTTTTTTTCTAAAGAAACTTTTTACATTTTTTTGAGGAGGAAGAATTTGTATAGATTTTTGCTGTAAAATTCTAACTTATTTTATGTAAATTTAAAAAATATTAAATAGTTTTTCCATTTGAGTTAAAAATAATTTCAACAAATTTTGAATTACTTTTCTTTTGAACTGTGGAAAAAATATGTTTTTTTTTTTCGAAATTTCGAATTGAGTTTTTTTGCGATTGTTGAAACGTATGTTTTTTGCCAAAAAATGTTGTTTTTAGTTAAATGGTTTTATTCCATTATTTTTTTTAATTTTTATTTTTATTTCTTAGTGAATTTTGAAAAATAATTTCAACGGTCTTTTTAACTAATTTTTTAGCTGCATAAAAATTACCTTAATTTTTGTTTAGAGAAATTATCGTTTTTTTTTTTTGTTGAAATTGTACAGAATTTCAATTGCCCAATTGTTTTAAGAATTATTTTCCCCAGATGTTTTTTTATACATATAGTCATTGTTTTAAAATAAATTTTCCTTTGTTTTTCAGCTAATATTCAACAGTTATTCTAAAAAAAACTATTAAGAGAATTACTTGAAAGCTTCAAAATCAACTTAAAACGAATGTATTTTTAACATTTAAAAAATATAATAACCAACCTTCATTAAAAACAAAATGGCGGCACACGAAACATGAAATTGAAGAACTTAAATTTACAACGCCTATTTTAAAACTTCTAAAAAAGAAAACTATTGGAGAGATTGACCTTGAAACTTTAAAATCAACTTAAAAGGAATGTATTTTTTACATTTAGAATATATAATAACCTATCTTTATTAGAATCAAAATGGCGGCTCTCCAAACATGAATTTGAAGAAATTGAATGTTCCCGCCTATTTTAAAAGTAATAAAAATAAATAACTATTGAGAGATTAACTTGAAAACCAAGTCAATTTAAAACGAATGCGTTTTTAATTTTTTTAATTTATAATAATTAAAAATTTTACCTTTTGAATTTCATTTTTATTCAAAGAGTTTTGTAATTAATTTTATTCCAAACCGCGAGACTATCAGTAATTGTATTTTATATGTATATGTAGGGTGGATGGGTGGCCTCCATCCTATCCTCCAATCAGTAAAACATCATCAAAAGTTATTTGAAGAATTTGTATGAATAAATCTCTAAAAATTGCAATTATTATGTGTTTATTTATATTTTACAACTTCTAATTGAAACCCTCGCTCATGTTTTATTGATTGGAAGGTAGGATAGAGGCCACCCACCCACCCTACATATACATGATAACTTTAATTGCTAATCGGTGATGGTTTTGGTGCTAAAAATAATCAAACCCTTTATGTAATCGAAAATAAAAGAAAATAAAAATTTAGGATTAAATATAAATGGTTTCTATAGCTAATTTTATCTAATTTAGATTTAAAGTTTGTCCACCCATCATGCATCAAAATTTTACTATTACTAATTCACTCACTCAAAAATATTACCATTAGAATTTCTTTTTTATTCAGAAAGTTTTGTAATTAATTTTATTGGAAACCGCGAAACGACAAGGAATTGTAATTTATATGTATATGTAGGGTGGGTGGGCGGCCTCAATCCCACCCTCCAATCAGTTAAACATCATCAAAATAATAGGGAAAGTATTATGATGGCCGCATCATCATTTTATTTAATTGTTTTTGCCATAACTCGCGATCAAGTGGAGGCAGTGAGATGATAAAGGTCCGTTTGGATGGATGTTTATCGAGTAAATGATGATTTCGCTGATAGGTGAAAAGAATGAGATTGCATAGGCGATGACTTTGTCCGGCAAGGCTTATTCTAAGACGGGACAAAGAAATTTCAACGCTATAACCAACAGGCTGTCTGGCTCCCTTCTACCTACTCTTCTTACCATTACTGGATTCCAATTGGGAGAAGTAAAACTCTTCTAATGTTCCTTTTATTTATTTTCAGATAACTGACACGTGTTTTGGTCCTAGCGGATCATTATCAAAGTTAAAATGATCCGTAAGGACCGAAACACGTGATTAAGTTATCTGAAAGTAGAGAAATGGAACATAACAAGAGTTTCACTTCTTCCAATTTGAAAATTTGGTTCCATCAAGTGAGTAGCAGAACAAGTATCGAATATATCACTGGATTCACTTTTTTGCGGATTGCAAATAAATGGATACAACCAAAAAATTCAGACGGGTAACACACTTTACAAAACTGATTTCGATTATCTATTGCCTTTCAATTTATTTCATTTTAGCGTTCCTCTTCCAGTTGGGAAGGATATCAAGTGTTTTTAATGGTGAAGGTGACTTGAAGGTCAAGATCACTTGAAGGTTATTTAAAAGTCATAGGTAATTTGAAAGTCAAAGGTTATTTGAACGTCAAATGTAACTCAAAATATAATTAACAATTTTAAAGACAGATATATCAAAGCACTAAATTGTACAGTTCAACCTCAAAAATAGTATTAGTTACTTATCCCTTATTTAAACTTAATCTCTTGGAATTGTTGGAATTTCATACTATTTAAGATGACTTTATGTAATAATTACTTTGAGTATTTTAAGATTATTTGTACTGTATATTAATATTATAATTTTGTTAACTTGAGAAATTATTTGTTTTGCTTTTGATTTCATGAAATATCGATCATGAAAACATTGACGTTTGGCGTTTTTGAAATCGTGCACAATTCACAAATAAAAAAGTGCAGACCGGTTTTCTAGCGCAGCCTCATTTCGCCCAGCTAGAAAAAATCGCCTTTGTTAACTAGGAATCGAAGAGTAATTGCCCCGAGACGCTTTCACACGACCAGTGCGAATTATTAACTGACCAACACTCACCGGGAGGTCTATAATTAAGCTACCGGACATTGGGAAGCTGACCGTTTGCTATTTCACTTCCTATCCAACTGTTACTGTATTTATTTCTTCGCCTCTTCTCCTCTGTGTAACCGCCACGTTCGACAATTCCCCATTCCTAGACGCTGTATAATTTGAATCTATTTTACATCACAAGCTCGGACGTAATTCGTCTCCACCCTAATGTGATTTTAATAAGGGCCGCAGAGATTTAAATAACACCTTACGGATGCCGCAACATCGAATTACGTTTCTTTTTTTATATAGGTGCGTGTATTTGTGTACCAAACCGAATTGTTGAACGTTTTACTGTTCCATCTCATCGTGGACGTGGCATTAGATGTAATTATTATTAATTTCACGAGAAATAGTTTTTATATAAAATTATGCGGTTTGGAAACGAATGTAACTAAGAATCTAGTAATGGGTAAAGAATTGATGAACACTAATTAGTTATTTTATAATGTTAACCAAAAGAAGTAACTTATAAAATCTTAAGCTCATCAACATACTTTATGAGTAAAACACAGATTGGCACTTTTTTCACTTATTTAATGCATACATTAGATTAAAACAAAAATCTCATAAATATCATCAGTAAATAAAATAAAATAAAATGTATTGATCCGAATTTAGATCCTTGAGGGATACCTGAGGAAACATTTATTGGCTTATTGACAAAAAGTTTCTCACTCTATATAATTATTGAGGAATACGTGACATATTTTACTTCACAAGATCTGGCCATAAATTCTATGTAAAGAATTAATAAAATTCGGTCGTAAAACCACGAATAAACATTCTGGTATACCAATCTACATCCTAAATCGACATATAGCGTGCTACAAAAAAACTTCAGCTACTTCAGCTAGTCGAGAAGTAGAAATGCACGTACATAGTATAATTCCCCTTTTTTTTTATACCAACCACTACGCAAGTTTCAGGAATGTGAATCACGTTAACGACGATAAAACAGAAAAGATTACATCCAGATACGGACACAGTTGCCGGCCGTTCATCATTCGGAATTTGGTGAAGACGCGTCTTCTCGTCCGTCATGTGAAGAAAGTGTGACAACATTCTTACGATCGTAATGATTTATATTGAACCACGCACAGAAATGATGTTATTGCATTACAAATATTGTTCTTAAATGGTAATCCCCGTGTAGTATAACTATTGCACTCGGAATTAATTGGACTGATTTATGGCTTTGTTAAAATTAATTGAGTCCCTCGTGTTTTATACCGTTGGATGATTGAAGATTGAAGCGTTCTATTATTTATGATTTAAATCGTTGCGTTAATAATACACGCGCGACAAGTAAAATATATTGCGGGTATCTGATCAATATGGTTGCAATGTGTATATGTTTAGTAATTATAATTATAAAAAAGGGCAATCAAGGTGAACTAGCTGATATTTCCCCTGCGGGTATTTAGCATGGGTTTCTGTTTCAGAAGCAGAGCTTTCTACAGAACTTGTTTACATATGGAAACTTATTTAAGTGCGCATGTGTGTATGTGTGTTGTTTCTTGTATATAATTAATCCGGTTTAATAATTGCGAACACTTATTCATCGACTCTTTTTTTGTTTGTTATTACTATAATCTGCAGTGCCTTGTTCTCAGAACAAGCGATCGTTTATAATTCAAGACGGATGGCCGAGTTTGTTTTAATTTGCTATCTTGAAATTTTATTAAAAAATACTTTTTGTTTTTAAATCTCCTCGTATAAACATGTTAAAAATACGTCATTTCTAATTACCTTTATAAAAAATTGAGTTTCAACTGTTGCCATTTTCTTTCCAGGTTAGGAATTTTACTGATTTTGCAATAGGTTAAAAATACGTTATTTCTAACTAAATTTTGCAATTTTGAAGTTAATTCCACTTGTGGTTATACTTCCAGAATTTTTAATTTCTCTTCAAGCAAATTTCATTTATATAAAAATTGCGTTTGAATAGTTGCCATTTTGTTTCCAGTTGAGGAATTTTACAAATTTTGCAATATGTTAAAAACACGTTATTTACAAGTACATTTTGCAATTTTGAAGTTAATTCTACTTGTGGTTATACTTCCAGAATTTTAAATTTCTCTTAAAGCAAATTTCATTTATATAAAAATTGAGTTTGAATAAATGACTAATTTTGCAATACGTTAAAAACACGTTATTTCTAACTATATTTTGCAATTTTGGAGTTAATTTCACTTGTGGTTATACTTCTAGAATTTTTAATTTCTCTTCAAGCAAATTTCATTTATATAAAAATTGCGTTTGAATAGTTGCCATTTTGTTTCCAGTTGAGAAATTTTACTAATTTTGCAATATCTTAAAAATACGTTATTTCTAACTACATTTTGCAATTTTGAAGTTAATTCCACTCGTGGTTATACATCTAGAATGTTTTATTTCTCTTCAAGCAAATTTCATTTATATAAAAATTGAGTTTGAACGGTTGCCATTTTGTTTCCAGTTAAGTAATTTTACTAATTTTGCAATGTGTTAAAAATACGTATTTTCTAACTACACTTTGCAATTTTGAAGTCAATTCCACTTGTGGTTATACTTCCAGATTTTTTTATTTCTCTTCAAGCAAATTTCATTTATATAAAAATTGAGTTTTAACTATTGTCATTTTGTTTTCAGTTGAGGATTTTTAATAATTTTGCAATATGTTAAAAATACGTTATTTCTAACTACATTTTGCAATTTTGAAGATAATTCTACTTGTGGTTATACTTCTAGAATTTTTAATTTATCTTCATTCAAATTGCCTTCATATAAAAATTAAGTTTGAACGGTAGCTATTTTGTTTTCAGTTGAGTAATTTTACTAATATTGTAGTATGTTAAAAATACCTTATTTTTAACTATATTTTGTAATTTTCAAGTAAATTCCACTTGTGGTTATACTTCTATAAAATTTCTCTTAAAGAAAATTTCATTTATATAAAAATTGAGTTTAAAGTGTTGCCATTTTGTTTCCAGTTGAGGAATTTTACTAACTTTACAGTATGCTAAAAATACAATATTTATAACTACATTTTGCAATTTTGAAGTTAATTCTACTTGTGGTTATACTTCTAGAATTTTTAATTTATCTTCATTCAAATTGCCTTCATATAAAAATTAAGTTTGAACGGTAGCCATTTTGTTTTCAGTTGAGTAATTTTACTAATATTGTAGTATGTTAAAAATACGTTACTTTTAACTATATTTTGTAATTTTGAAGTAAATTTCACTTGTGGTTATACTTCTATAATTTAAATTTCTCTTAAAGCAAATTTCATTTATATAAAAATTGAGTTTAAACTGTTGCCATTTTGTTTTCAGTTGAGGATTTTTACTAGTTTTGCAATATGTTAAAAATACGTTATTTCTAACTATATTTTGCAATTTTGAAGTTAATTCTACTTGTGGTTATACTTCTAGAATTTTTAATTTATGTTCATCTAATTTACTTTATATAAAAATTAAGTTTGAACGGTAGCCATTTTGTTTTCAGTTGAGTAATTTTACTAATATTGTAGTATGTTAAAAATACATTATTTTTAACTACATTTTGTAATTTTGAAGTAAATTCCACTTGTGGTTATACTTCTATAATTTAAATTTCTCTTAAAGCAAATTTCATTTATATAAAAATTGAGTTTGAACAGTTACCATTTTGTTTCCAGTTGAGGAATTTTACTAATTTTGCAATATGTTAAAAATACGTTATTTCTAACTACATTTTGCAATTTTGAAGTTAATTCCACTCGTGGTTATACATCTAGAATGTTTTATTTCTCTTCAAGCAAATTTCATTTATATAAAAATTGAGTTTGAACGGTTGCCATTTTGTTTCCAGTTAAGTAATTTTACTAATTTTGCAATGTGTTAAAAATACGTATTTTCTAACTACACTTTGCAATTTTGAAGTCAATTCCACTTGTGGTTATACTTCCAGATTTTTTTATTTCTCTTCAAGCAAATTTCATTTATATAAAAATTGAGTTTTAACTATTGTCATTTTGTTTTCAGTTGAGGATTTTTAATAATTTTGCAATATGTTAAAAATACGTTATTTCTAACTACATTTTGCAATTTTGAAGATAATTCTACTTGTGGTTATACTTCTAGAATTTTTAATTTATCTTCATTCAAATTGCCTTCATATAAAAATTAAGTTTGAACGGTAGCTATTTTGTTTTCAGTTGAGTAATTTTACTAATATTGTAGTATGTTAAAAATACCTTATTTTTAACTATATTTTGTAATTTTCAAGTAAATTCCACTTGTGGTTATACTTCTATAAAATTTCTCTTAAAGAAAATTTCATTTATATAAAAATTGAGTTTAAAGTGTTGCCATTTTGTTTCCAGTTGAGGAATTTTACTAACTTTACAGTATGCTAAAAATACAATATTTATAACTACATTTTGCAATTTTGAAGTTAATTCTACTTGTGGTTATACTTCTAGAATTTTTAATTTATCTTCATTCAAATTGCCTTCATATAAAAATTAAGTTTGAACGGTAGCCATTTTGTTTTCAGTTGAGTAATTTTACTAATATTGTAGTATGTTAAAAATACGTTACTTTTAACTATATTTTGTAATTTTGAAGTAAATTTCACTTGTGGTTATACTTCTATAATTTAAATTTCTCTTAAAGCAAATTTCATTTATATAAAAATTGAGTTTAAACTGTTGCCATTTTGTTTTCAGTTGAGGATTTTTACTAGTTTTGCAATATGTTAAAAATACGTTATTTCTAACTATATTTTGCAATTTTGAAGTTAATTCTACTTGTGGTTATACTTCTAGAATTTTTAATTTATGTTCATCTAATTTACTTTATATAAAAATTAAGTTTGAACGGTAGCCATTTTGTTTTCAGTTGAGTAATTTTACTAATATTGTAGTATGTTAAAAATACATTATTTTTAACTACATTTTGTAATTTTGAAGTAAATTCCACTTGTGGTTATACTTCTATAATTTAAATTTCTCTTAAAGCAAATTTCATTTATATAAAAATTGAGTTTGAACAGTTACCATTTTGTTTCCAGTTGAGGAATTTTACTAATTTTGCAATATGTTAAAAATACGTTATTTCTAACTACATTTTGCAATTTTGAAGTTAATTCCACTCGTGGTTATACATCTAGAATGTTTTATTTCTCTTCAAGCAAATTTCATTTATATAAAAATTGAGTTTGAACGGTTGCCATTTTGTTTCCAGTTAAGGAATTTTACTAATTTTGCAATGTGTTAAAAATACGTTATTTCTAACTACATTTTGCAATTTTGAAGTCAATTCCACTTGTGGTTATACTTCCAGATTTTTTTATTTCTCTTCAAGCAAATTTCATTTATATAAAAATTGAGTTTTAACTATTGTCATTTTGTTTTCAGTTGAGGATTTTTAATAATTTTGCAATATGTTAAAAATACGTTATTTCTAATTACATTTTGCAATTTTGAAGTTAATTCTACTTGTGGTTATACTTCTAGATTTTTTTATTTCTCTTAAAGCAAATTTCATTTATATAAAAATTGAGTTTAAAGTGTTGCCATTTTCTTTCCAGTTGAGGAATTTTACTGATTTTCCAATATGTTAAAAACACATTATTTCTAACAACATTTTGCAATTTTGAAGTTAATTCTACTTGTGGTTTATACTTCTAGAATTTTTAATCTCTCTTCAAGCAAATTTAATTTATGTAAAACTTGAGTTTCAAATGTTGGCATTTTGTTTTCAGTTGAGTAATTTTACTAATTTTGCAATATGTTAAAAATACGTTATTTCTAACTACATTTTGCAATTTTGAAGTTAATTCCACTCGTGGTTATACATCTAGAATGTTTTATTTTTCTTCAAGCAAATTTCATTTATATAAAAATTGGATTTAAAGTGTTGCCATTTTGTTTCCAGTTAAGGAATTTTACTAATTTTGCTATATGTTAAAAATACGTTACTTCTAAGTATATTTTGCAATTTTGAAGATAATTCCAGTTGTGGTTATGTTTTTAAAATATTTAATTTCTCGTTAACTAAATTTCTTTCAAACTATAATTGATTTTAAAGTGTTGCCATTTTGTTTTCAGTAAAGGAATATTACTGATTTTGTAATATGTTAGAAATACATTACTTTTAAGTATATTTTGCAATTTTGAAGTTAATTCTTTTTGTAGTTATATTTTAATTTCTCGTTAAGCAAATGTTTTAACTATAATTTTTTTATTTTTTTATTTTTTATTTTGAAGTGTAGCCATTTTGTTTTCAGTTAAGGAATGTTACTAGTTTTGCAATGTGTTTATAAAAATAGTTTTAAAATGTCAATACTTCAAAATTTGCCTAAAAACGCATGAAACTATTTAAGTCTTTCATAAAATACGAAACGTTCAAGACTTAGAAAAGAAGACAGAATTTTAAAAAAATAAATAAACAAAATAACTGAGGTTGTATTTTAATTAGATGAAAAATAAAAAAATACTTTTACTTAGTTAATATCACAATGTTTATTAAATAGTGACTGCAGTTTCGATCAAAACTATTTTTTATTTTTCATCTAAATAAACAAAGTTGGAGATTTAAATAAAAGTCGAGATTTTAAACACTTCAAAATTTATTTAAAACAACTGAAATTATTCGAGTTTTCTAAGAAAAAGGTAATAAGTTTGAACGTTATTAGAACTTGGAATAAATACAAATTCAATGTCTTTTTATCTTCGTTTCTTTTCTTAAGTTTTTTTTTCTAGAATTTTTTGCTCTATCTTTTAAATATAGAGAATTTTTTAGCTTTTAGCTTTAAAAATATTCAGCAAATTGTTTTCCAGATTTCTTTAGTTTCTCAACAATTTGCGTTTCCTCTTTTGCCAAATTTCTCAGTTATTTATTTACAAATTTCTAGGATTTCTAGACTTCAGAAAATTATCTTTAATTTCTCAGTAATTTGTCTTCCAGAGTGCTAAAACTTTCGTTAAAGATTATAGAATTTTCCATCAATTCAATTTTAATTTTTTATATTCTGTAGTTTTTTAAGCCTAAGAATTTTTCAGGAATATTTGGAAGAGAATTTTCTTCGAGGGTTTTAAACTTTCCAGCAAATTTTTTTAGCAGTTTTCTAAAATTTCTAGGAGTTTCTCTAACAAATTGCGAGAATTATCTTTTGCTAGTGTTAACAGGTAAAAAATAATTCAAAATTTTGTCATTATTGATTAGATTTACTGGGTGTTAATTCTTTTTATGTCGCTAAATAAATGTTAGCAACTGTAAATATTATGTGCGTTACTATATAAGAACCGAAGAAGATTAACAGCGCTGGACATAACCAGTCAGGACGGTTTAACCTGTTGCCCACAGCGAAATATTTTACGGTAATTATAATCATCAATCAAACAAATGGGGAAAATCGTCACAATCATTAGTCCAACAATGGCCTCGTCAAACCGAAAAGACTGCACGCGATTAATGACGCTAGGCACTGCCACCATCAATCATCGCGCCATTTTGCCACGGTGGTTTCATGGGCGGCAATTACGATTTCGTACTTAAAAACAATAGGTTTTCATAAAGCGTCGGTATAAAATTAAAAGTCTATTCGCAATTTACACAAATCGTATTCTTCATATGTATACAAAGTAAATAATAATAATAATAATCATAATAATAATAATAATCGTTTATTTCTCGACAGATTATACATCCAATAAGAGAGAAATATAAATAAAATTAAAGTTAACTAAATAATGAAAAAGATTCAAAAGGTTATTATCTCGGCTATTCTAAGAATATTTTGTTCTTTAATGATTTTTGAAAACCCGATTTGTTTCGAAAATACAGGACGAAAGAAATTTTTGACAAAAAGCAGTTTTGATATTTTTTAAAATTATTTATGTAGTTAAAATAAAATGATTACAAAACAATTACTTACCTTGTTTCAGTGGTTATAATATTTTAAAGCATTTTCTTTCCAAATTCCAAGAATGTGTCAACATATTTTGACTAATTTTGCCATTTAAATGTTTTTAATAATTTCAATAAATTTTCAGTTTTAACTTCTCAATCACAATTAGATTTTCTTTAGGATTCAACTGTTAAATTTAAAAATGTTAAAAATTTTAACTTAATCTAAAACAGTTGAATCTTATAGAAAATCAAATTGTGATTGAGAACTTAAATCTGAAAATTTGTTGAGATTATTAAAAACATTGAAATGACAAAATTAGTCAATATTTTCAACTTAAAAAAAAATATTTTGTCTTGTAAAAGTTTCCAACGCTTTTGTTTCTTGGAAAACTTAAAAAAAATTCAACCGTTTTTAAGCAAATTTTGTTGATTTTTAGAAATATTTTTGTAATTTTAATTTTTCTTTCGTTTAATTTCAAAATTTTAAAAATGTTTTTTTTTATTTGCAAAGTTTTTAAAATTTTCAAGTTTCAAATTGCTTAACATATATTATAAAGAATTGAAATTCAATTGTTTTTTTCTATAGTATTTCAAATAATTGACACCAATTTTAAGAAGTTTTTTTTTATTTCTTTTATTTTTAAAATTACAAAAATCTTCTAACCTTATTTTTTATTTTGTTAAGTTTATATGTCTTATGTAAATGTAAACTTCTATGTACATCACCTACTTACTTATATGTGCATATAACATTCTGAAATTGTATGACTTGTGTAAACTTTATTGTATGATCACAATAAATATTATTATTATTATTATTATAGAAAATTTTAACTTTTTTAAAAGTACATATAATATTCTAGAATTTCCATCACATTAAACACATTTTAAAGTGATGAAATTCTCAACCTTGTCTGCGCATTGCTCAATTGTTTTGGTTTTTTTGTAAAATTTCAACTGTTTTAGACAAATTTTTCAATGTATTTTTTTTCTCGTAGAAAATTTGCTGAAAATTGATAACAAAGCTGTAAAAATAAAATGGTAAGTAATTAATATAGAAGAAAAAAATTATTTTAAAATTCTTTACACATAAGGAAATTCTGGAAATTTGTTAGAGAAACTAATAGAAATTTTAGAAGTAACATTTGCTGAAAAGTTTAAAATCCTCAAAAAAAATTCTAACGATTTGGAAAAGACTCCTGAAAAATTCTTAAGCTAAAGTAAGAACTGATGGAAAATTCGGGTAAAATAGAAAATAAAAATTGAATTAATGGAAAATTTTATAATCTTCAATGAAAATTTTAGCAATCTGGAAGGCAAATTACTGAGAAATTAAAGATAATTTTCTGAAGTCTGGAAATCCTAGAAATCTGTAAGATAAATTACTGAGAAATGTTGGAAAAAAAATAGAATTTTCTAGAAAATATTAATGGCAAATTTTTGAAAAAATGGAAGAAAATCCGCTTAAAATTTTCAGTAAACTAGAAGACAAATTGCTAAAAAAATGAAGAAACGTTTGAAGAATTTTATAATTTTCAATAAAAATTCTAAAATACATATTGCTGAGACTTTCAAGATAATTTTCTGGAAATTTATAGAATCCCCCCAAAAATAATTCTAAGAATTTGTAAAATAAAATGCTTAAAACTGTTCTAAAAATAAAAGAAAAATTGGTGGATAATTTAATAAGGCTAAAAATTGTAGAAATCTGTAAGATAAATTGCTGAGATATTCTGGAATTCTTAAAAAAAATCTAGAAACGTGAAGACAAATTGCTAAAAAATTTAGAGAAATATGGAAGAAGGATTTATTTAAAAAGAAATTGTAAGAATTTCGACAAATTGATAAAACAACTCTAATTACCTTCAATTCAAATTCTAGAAATCTGAAAGACAAATTGCTGAAAAATTAAAGATATTTTTTTTCTGAAAATTTCTTGAACGAATTCCAACAATTTGTAAAATAAAATGCATAAATCTTTTCTAAATAAATAAATCTTTATTGTCCAAGAGGAAACTAGTCCTAATTACAAGACAAAGGTACAATAAACAAATACAAATATAATATAAAGAAAAAAAATAGAAGAAAAGATTGATACAAAATTTTATTAGACTAAAAGTTTGAAAAATCTGTAATTTGTTGAGAAATTCTAAGAATTTAGAAAAATTTGTTTAAAATCAGTGAAAATTTATGGAAGTCTCTACAATTTTAAAAAATGTCTTGAATCTTGAATCTGGAAGACAAATTGCTACGAAATAAGAAAAATCGAGAACATAAATTATTGAGAAGGTAAAGAAAACTCTTTAAAAAAATCTAGCAAAACATCATTAAAAAAATCTGAAATATCTAGAAGCTAAAATAAGAAATTATGGAAATAGAAAATTAGAAATAAAATTGATAGAAAGTTCTATAATCTTTAATGAAAATTTATGAAGTTTGAAAGATAAATTACTGAATTAAATTTGTGGTTAAATCATAATGAATTTTTCAGTTCAGTGCAAATATGGATTATCACGTAGTAACGGTCGCAACCATTCTGTTTATTGAACTTTTTGTTTCTAGAATGTTAATTTCTTAGCAATTTCACATCTTGTGTTCTAGCATTTTCCTTTTTTTATTGTTAAAGTTTCAAAAATATATAAACAAACTCATTTTTCTCTCAGAAAATTTTCAAATTTGTTTTTTCCTAATTCCAGCGTTTAAACATCTAAAATTTTCTTTACGGATTGCAACATTTTTCAGCAATTTTCTCTTTAAATTTCTAGAATTCTTCAATGTTAACTCATTTTCTTTTTAAAGATTTTAACGTTTTGTTTTATCTTAGCAAACTTAGCAATTCCAATTGTTTTTTTTAGTAATATTTCAACTGTTTTATAAAGTATTAATAGATTTGCATTTATTTTCAAAATTTTAAGTTTTTTGAGCAAATTTTGTCTAATTGTCAATTTTTCCTTATGAAATCTAATATACTTTTAAAGATATCTCTTTCGTATTTATGGAAATTTACAGAAACTTTATAGAGGGTTTTCCACTTTTACTAATTAAAGTTATCTTTGTAATTTCAACAATTAAGACTTTTTTTCTTATTTTCTAAAGAAATCATCAAAAACCATCTTCTGAAATTTTGACATCTAAATTAATTTTATTTTAGGTTTTTAGAAGTTCCTCTTCAAAAATTGTAATTTTTTAACATCTTAAAAACTCTATTGTTTTATTACATTTTTAAGTATTGTAATTATTGTTAGTGTAACCAATTTTAAGCAAATTAAAAAACAAATGTTTTTTAATTTCTAGTAATATTGCCTATTCTAGAGTTTTATTAAGGAATTTTCCATTACTTCTCCAAATTTCTAGAATTTTTTCAACATTTCTTAACTCATTTTTTCTGCTAAAGTTCTTGACCGTTTTTCTTATAATACTTGAATAATTTCTATTTGTTTAAAACAGATTTTAAACAGTTTAGGTTCTCAACTTTTGTCTTAATAAAACTTAATTGATTTATTTGTAAAATTGCAGCTGTATTCGGCGAATTAAAAAAAATTAATTTAATTATTTTCTTTCAGAATTTTTTCTTCAAAATTTTAAAAACTCTCCAATAACTCTTGACTCATTTTTTTAACGTTTATAACGGTTTTTTTTCTTATTAAAATTGAATAATTACAATTGTTACAATTTGTCTTAGCAAATTTTTTTTAATAAAAAAAATATCAACTACTCTATGAATTTTAAAATATTTCTTTAGATAGTTTTCAAGAGATTTTAATTTGATTTTTTTTTATTGGTAAAGTTACAATAATTTTTATTTCTACAAAATATTTAGCTTCAAACAATTTCATATCTTAGACATATCTTTAAAAGTTAAAGAATCTTCCAACACTTTCGCCTCCAAATTTCTAGAATTCTCCAACATCTCTTAACTGATTTGGTCTGCTTATAGATCTTAACATTTTTTTCTTAGGAAACTTGAAGAATTTCAATTTCTTTAAAACAAATTTTTGAAGATTTTAAGTTCTCAACTTTTGCCTTAATAAATTTAAGTTGTTTAACCAAATTTCTGCTTTAGGCGAAATCTAAATTCATTTTTAGACTAAATTGATGTAGTAACCATCGCAACCATCCTCTTCATTAGGTTTTTAGATTTCGTTTTTAGAAGGTCCACAATAATTTTAGTATTTTTTTGTAATGTCTTAAGAGTTCTACCGTATTTTATATTTTAAAGTAATTTCAATAAATGCCATTTTGAAGATGAGCGGATTTTTTGCTGTAATTTTGAAACGTTAATTTGTTGTAGCATATGGTATCGTCGAATTAGCGAGGGATGCACGTGGGCACACGCCAGACACGCACAAAGCCGGCCCTGGTGAAAATGAGCCAGCGTGCAACTCGCAGTAATATAAATTACGGTGCGCCAAATTAAAAAATGAGCCCACGAGAACGGGTTTGGTCTTGAGGAGGAGGAGGAGGAGGGCGCAATTGTGCCCGGCGCGGACGTCTCCTCGGACAACGGGAAACGGACCCTGATTTTTGCCCTCTTTCTTTTTTTTTATAATTATTTGCCCGACATTCAATACATCCGAGTCCGAATCAGTTTTCATTATATTGTGTAGTCCGGTTCGTAAATCGGTTCCCATGAGCCGATGGTTGAACGAGCATCATCTAATAATCCTGCTACTATCTACCTATTTTTTTTATTATTCTAATTCATCCACTTATATGGAAGAATTTCGTCGAGATCTTTAGCTCAACCTATTGTAAGTCCAATCTGGACATAGTTTTCCACCCGTTTACAAATGCATTATAATTCTAATAAAATAAAAGTATTATTTTTTTATTAGTTATCGTTGAATCATAATTGGCGCAGTCGGTAGGATAGTACAGTTCGTAATATCGCGAATCAAGTGGAAATTTCAATTTCTTAGGTACTATCAAGAATCAAGAGAGAGGAAACAACATAATCAAACAACTACAAAATTGCTACCAGTGCTAATGGTTAGGCCAAGACTGCAATGAGCGCAAAAATCTGCAATTGCAGGTCAGTTTCCTGTTTGTATAGGGTACTTGGGTCATAAACTTGAGCAGTTGGTTATGTGCGCAACATCCATCGGGTGGGGTGTGCAGTAAGAGAGAAACTATTCAAAAGTTGTCTTTGTCTACTAGTCGTTACATCCTCCCCTTATGGTACAGCTGCGAAGAATGAGTTGTTTTTTTTGGACTTCCTCGTTTTCTCATGACTCTAACTGTTTCAGGAAGTGGCGATTCCAAATTATCAATCTGGTGTCCTGAATGGCGTGAAGTTAGATGCGTGTAATATTCCTAATGATTAATCCAGTTGATTTAGTGCGGCTACTTCAAAGCTGGTTGAGCTGATGATGTTGATGATCAATCTCTTTTTGGTGCAAATTTTGAGGTGTACTATTTTTGGGCATTACTTACTACAGAATAAATCATCTCCATCTGCTATGGAGGACAGGGAAGGTGGTGCCAGTTAGCGTACTGTTTTTTTTTCTTGTTTCAGCTATTTTGATTAAGGCTCTTTTCACTTCTTCGAGTGTCTTTAGTAAATTTTTCAGGTAGAGAGTCATTTCGACTACAAAATATTCGTTCTCGACCGCTTAACGTAAGTCTCGATCATTCTCATCTGATTCACGTAGGTCTCGACCAAAGGTTAGGTAAACAAGGAAATGTTGTGTGTAATTTTTCGGGCCAACTGGGATGGTCGCGGCCTATCAGAATTCCTAGTCGCGTTTGGAGATTTCGATTTCTTCTCTTGGCGGGGTTGGCTTTCGGGTGATAAGCTGGAGTAAATTGATGTCGGATTACGATCTTCTACGGGAATCCATATCGAAGAAAGACTTGATCTTGCACAACACTCAGCTGTGGCTATCTTGAAAGCAAATAGCTCTATCCGTTGAGATTTAAGGTCTTTAACAATCAGATTGTCTCTCCTTCTCGGGATGACGACAGAGGTCCAAAAAGGTCAAAGGCAATGGTTTTAAATCGCTGATTTGGAGGCGTAATCTGTAATAAACCTGATGGTTTCCATTGGAGGGTTTGTAACATTGGGATACACTTCTTAATGTTAGATGATAGATAACACAGATAACACAGATGATACAGATAACTCAGGTGAAAGAGATAACACAGATTCCACAGATAACATAGATGACACAAATGAAGCAGATGGCACAGATGACACAGATGACAGAGATAACAGAGATTCCACAGATGACTGAGATACCACAGATGACTCAGAAGACATAGATGACTCAGATGACATAGATGACACAGATAATACAGATGGCACAGATGACACATTTGACATAGATGACAAGTTGACACAAATGACATAAATGATAGAGATAACAATTATTACAGAGATGACACCGTTGACACAGATGACAGATGACATAGACAACACAGATGACTCAATTGCCACAGATGACACAGATGACTCAGATGACTGAGATTACACAGATTCTACAGATGACAGAGATAACACATATGACTCAGATGACATAGATGGCACAGATGACACAGATGACAATTACAACAGAGATGGCACAGTTGAGACAGATGATAGATGACACAGATAACACAGATGACACAGTTGGCACAGATGACACAGATGATACAGATTACTAAGGTGAAAGAGATTACACAGATTCCACAGATAACATAGATGACACAAATGACACAAATGAAGCAGATGGTACAGATGACACAGATGACAGAGATAACAGAGATTCCACAGATGACAGAGATAACAGAGATTCCACAGATGACAGAGATAACACAGATGACTCAGAAGATATAGATGACTCAGATGACATACACGACACACAGATAACACAGATGGCCCAGATGACACATTTAACACAGATGACAAGTTGACACAAATGACAGAGATATCAATGATTGCAGAGATGACACACAGTTGACACAGATGACACAATTGGCACAGATGACACAGATGACACAATTGGCACAGATGACACAGATGACTCAGATGACAGAGATAACATAGATTCCTCAGATGACAGAGATGACACAAATTACACAAATGAATCCGATGACAGAGATAACACAGATTCCACAGATGACACAGATGACACAAATAACAATTACAACAGAGATGACACAGTTGAGACAGATGATAGATGACACAGATAACACAGATGACACAGTTGGCACAGATGACACAGATGATACAGATTACTCAGGGCAAAGATATAACACAGATTCCACAGATAACATAGATGACACAAATGAAGCAGATGGCATAGATAACACAGTTGGCACAGATGGTAGAGATAACACAGATTCCACAGGTGACAGAGATAATACAGATGACATAGATGACATAGATGACATAGATGACACAAATGGCATATTTGACACATTAACCACAGATTACAAAATGACACAGATGACATAGATGACACAGATGACAGTGATTACAGAGATGACAAAGTTGACACAGTTGACACAGATGATACAGATGACTCAGATTACAGAAGTAACACAGATTCCACAGATGACAGAGATGACACAAATGACGCAAATGAAACTGATGATACAGACTTAGATGATATAGATGACACAGAAGACACAGATGACACAGATGACAAATTTAACACAGGTGACACAGATGACAGATGAAATAGAAAACAATGACAACAGAGATGGCAAAATTGATACAGATGATAGATGACACAGATAATATAGGTAACACAGATGACACAGATGACACAGATGACAGATGACGGGTGCAAATGACAGATGTACTATATACGGATGATAGATGACGGATAGTATATGGTATATGTTATTTTAAAAAATACGGGAATCATTTATCGATGATACGAATATTAAGTACTTGAAAGAAAAATGTAAAATTGTAGGTATATTATTGTGAGTTAAATGATAATATATGACAGAGAGTATGTAACAAATGATAAACTGGCACCTTACAGATGACAGATGTTATATGGTATTTGTAAGATAACAACTGACAAATAGCAGTGGGTAGATAATAAATGACAGATGATAGATATCAGATGATATATGGCAAATGGCAGATGACAGATGACATATAGCGGGTACATCGAGATCCAGAGAGTCGTCAATTCATAATTCGTTACAATGTAAGGACGTTAGTGACAGTAAGGATGAATTAAGTTTTCTTGATAAAATTGAGGACTTGAATATGTTTTCTGATGTTCAAGATGATGCACTTAGTGAAAAGACACTGTCAAATTGGAAGGAAATTGACGCATCATTCGAAAAACACAAATTTTAATACTATCCTGAATCTGGAGGTATCCGAATACCTATGCTGCAGCGTCCAACATCGGTTTTGGGATTTTTCCAATTATTTTTTCACAAACGAGCCGATAACGGAAATCGTCAAAGAAACAAATGTATACGCAGCAGAAAAAAAATAAATCAGTAATGCCGTTGACACAAAAATCCTTATTGAATTGACAGTTGCCGAAATCAAATCTTTTCTTGGCGTTATGTTCAAAATGGCTATGCATATAAAAAAAAAACGGCACAAGTTTTTTTCTCCTAAGAGTGCATTGACTCGACTCCAAATATTTTACCAAGAAATAATCTTTAGAGATACATGACAAATATCAAATCCTTTAAGAGAAGTTTGTTGCCATTGATTCAAAATAATGAAAGCTAAATGCACTTTTCCTGTAGGATTCTTAGTAATGAATAGAATCTGAATACTTTTTTTTCCGTCAACAAGGCTGAATTGCTCTTCTTACTAAAACTAAAAGTGTCAAAAGATGAAAAAGCTGTAATACACTTTTTTCTAAAAAGCTAAACTTTACTTGAATAATAGTTCTTTTGAATGATGGTCTTTATAAAATCTAATTCCGAAAAGTAGTTTATAGAAGACAATTTATGGAATTGTGTTTTTAAGGATCATCATTTCCAAAGAAATAATCTTTAGACATACATGAAGAATATCAAATCCTTTAAGAGAATTTTGTTGCAATTGATTCAAAATATTGAAGTTTAAGTGTTTCTTATAATAAGGCACTTGGTTGGTTTCACAATTTTTTACAATTTATTCCGACTATTATTGATTTTTACATTTTTAACTAAGAATTAACCAAATTCAACAAAAAAAAATGCTAAAATGCACATTGTCTATTATTTTTGGAAATGATGATCTTTATAAAACTACACACTTTTTTTTTCTTGAAAATAATAAGAATAAGAACTTCCGATGTGGTTTTTTTAAGGAAATATTTGAAGAATATCTTTCTTTGTAAAGTAATGGCACAGGATTTTGACGCCAAAATTAACTTATTTTCCAAAAATACTCTCCTGAAGAATGATTCTTTAAAATAAATGGGTTTTAGATGTTAGGAGATAAAACAAAATGTTTAATTAATGTTTAATAGAATTTTACAATTACAGAGAAACTCTTACGATCAAACAACTTTTAAGACTTAAAAAAAAACATTATTCTTCTAGAATCATAGAGGTTTTAAGACCTTAACAGAGAAAATGAAAAAATATGAAGCTTAAAGTTGAGGGAAACGTCCTTAAAGAAATAAATCTGAAAACTTAAGACACCTTGAAGCAAATAACTTTTAAGACTTCAAGAAAATGATGGACAGAAAATTAAATTTCTAAATAGAGGAATCTTTTATGATACTTAGAAACTTTTTGGAATTACAGAAATTAAAAGAATTAAATAAAAAAAAACCTAAATGGAGAAATTCAAAAAAGAGACTTTTTTAAATACAAAGAATTTTTTGAGATTTTTACAGACTAATTTTCAAAAGTAATTGTCGTCAATAAAGGTCTTTAAAAAATGAATTTGGCTCGAAATATTGAAGCTTAAATCATATTAAAAACCTTTGTCCTTTAGAAATTCCTCGGGCCATTTTTTTACATTAATAACTATTGTTAAAAAAATTGATATTGGCACAAGATATTGAAGTTTTAAAACAAAAAAATATTTTACAAGATGTTGAAGTTTAAAACATCCAGACAGTTTCTCCTACAAAATTATTCTTGGAAAGACATTTTTGAGATGAAATCCACTGTCTTCCAGGTCTCTCAAATAAATTATTTTGAAGCTTAAATTACATCCAAAATGTTTCTCCTACAAACAAATCTTGCAAACACATTTTTCAGATGAAGGAAGGGTATCCAAAAAATGTTTAAGCCTAAATCAATTCACTGTTTTCCACGTCTTTCAAAAATCATTTTGGCAAAAGCTTGAATTAAAATCCAAAATCATTTTTCTATAGAACGATTCTTGGAAATTGTATGGGTCAATGAAGAAAATTAAATTCTTTAAGACAAAAGAACTCTTTTATAAAATATAAAAATGAAACATGATCTTCAAGTCTAAACCTATTTCTTTGCAACATGAATAGATAAAGGAAATGGTTTTTGAAAAAAAAAATGGATTTCGTTTTCAACAACTTGTGCCACTTCACTTCTTTTTTTTTATCGGAAGAGTAACAATCTGATATTTTAGAGTGTTACTCTTAAACCAAAAAAAAATTCACATAAACAAGAAAATTAAAAACCGTTTTTTCCAAAAATCTTTTCCTATAGAATAATTATTGGAAACGATTTTGGGAATTAATGAATTGATTGATCTTCATCATCCGTCAAAAAGGCTGAATTGCTCTTCCTACTAAAACTAAAAATGTCAAAAGATGTAAAAGCTTCAATACACTTTTTCGAGAAAGCTAATCTTCACTTGAAATGGTCCTTGGAAATGTTGATCTTTATAAAAACTAATTGCAAAAGTTAATCTGTAGAAGTTTAAGAACTAGAAACCGAAACTCAAAATCTCGTGCAAATATCTGGATTCCAAATGCAAAGATGTATTTTCTCCATCCATCCACTATTCAAACGGAAGGCGATCTTCAAAGTTTATAATCCGCAAAAGCCGCAGAAGTTTGGGATAAGAGTGTATGCTTTGGTGGACAGTGCAACTTATACTGAAGTGATTTACCATTTACGTGCAGAATTGTAGTCCATCTTATGAATAAACTAATTATTTTCACTGGCACATACGGTTTTTACTTATATACCTATACATTCAATACAAGTGTGCAACTAGCTCAAGAGTTACAAAAGCTTAGTCGAAAGAATATGCCAGTTCAACTAAGAAAATACTCTGAAGTTAAAAACTCGCCAAGTCAAAGCGTATACTCAAAAACTAACTGCTTTCGCATGGAAGGATAAGATACTTGTCCATATGTTGTTTCTTTCCATAATGCACATGTGGAAACTGTAGACAAAATATATACAAAGCTGGTGTATCAGGAGCAACAGGAAAAATTTCAAAACCGGTAGCAATCATTGCAGAAAATGGGAGCTTTATTGTACCAGTTACCCTTTCTAAATAATTACCCTTAAGTGGTAGAGAAAACTTTTGTTGTTAAACAAAACAATAAAAACAAAGTGAAACACCAAAAGTTTAGAAAACAGCTAATATTAATATTAGAAGGAGGACTATCAAGGAAAAGGGGAAGATCCAGATAAAGAAGATAGGTTTGATGAGAAACTACATTCTATAGCTAAATTGGAAGGTTCTTTGGAGAATTGTGCAGTTTACAGGATGGTTTTGCGAAACACGTACCAGGAAACCTGGTCTTCATCCAGGAGTTTGAGAGATTTCGACGCCGTTTAGATCACAAATGACAAATGAATAATAATAAATGACAAATAACTAATGACAAATGTCGCCGTAGGCGCTGCCATCGACTATATCTGCCATCGACTATATCTGATACGCAGATCTGACGATTAAGAAAAACAATTTTCCACGATCTCAACCTCCCCTATTGCTTACTCTAGAAATTCCTTAAATGGCATATCGAGATAACTCAATAATTAATTTATTATCGTTATAAAACAATCTGCGGCGCAATTAACGTGCCGCGCCCGTTGCAGCGGAACGGCGAAACAAAAACGCAGCGGCGGCCATTTAACGATTCACAGATAGCGCGTCGGTCGGGCCTTGACATTAAATTTTCGCCCGTAGATGATAGTAATTTAGTGCGTTCTAGGAAACCATAGATGCGGTCATATCATGTTTGCGGTCGACGCAAATAGAGAGAACACGGCGACGGAGGAAATTGGCGGTTTACTGTTTGCTGAGGAAAGTTAAAAAAAATAGGTGACCAAAATCGCAAACACACAAAATGACGTAGAAATATATTATATATACAAATTGCGGTGGGTGTTCATAGGTAATGCGTCATTAATAGTTTTGTAGTAATCATTTATTTAACGTTATACAAAATACAAGCGATAATAATGGTTAAATTTAGGAAAAAGTTGGTTATTGTATTTACAAAGTATTTGGTCATTGTGAAATTCCAATTATTTTAAAGCAAAATTTGAACCTATTTTTTTAAGGTTATTTTTATTTATTCGTTTTTTTTGTGAATTTTTTACCCGATTTTATACAAATTTAAAAATACTTACCAAAATCGATCAAATCAATAAATTTTTAATAAAATATCAATTTTTTGAAAAAGAAAAAAAATATTAATATTGTACTTTTGTTAAAAACATATTTTTTTTTTAATTTCTGCTCTTTTTTAACAGATTTCAAATTGATTTTTTTTCTCGTAATTTTCTTTGATCAAGTTTTTTTTTAAAGTTAATTTAATTTATTGTTTAATGAATGTCAATTGTTTTCCTTTGAGAAACGTTTCAGCGTTGTTTTGTTAAGAACTTTTTAATTCTCTGGCCTTGTGAAATTCTAATTACTTTCAAACAAATTTTTAATTCTTTACTTTTTTTTAGCAAATTGCTTTATTTTTTTTATTTATGATTTTAACCATTTGATTTAACTTTTCCTACTAATTTATTTGTTTTTGCTGGTGTTTTTAGAAAAATTAATAAATATCTAACTAAATAAATCAAATTAATCAATTTTTCACAAAATACAATTTTTTTTGGTAAAATTTCTTAATTCGCAAATATAAATTGACAAATGACAAATAACAATTATGACAATGACAATTGGCAAATTGCAGTTCATAAGAGACAATTGACAAGTGACAATTGACAAATTATAATTAACAATTGACAAAGAAAAATTAACAAATTACAAATGGCAAATTAGAAATGATAATTGGCAAATAATAACTGACAATTGACGAATAACAATTGAGAAAAAAAGAGAAATGACAATTTAAAATTAACAAATTACAATTGACAAATAATAATCAACACATGACAAAAGACAATTGACAAATGACAACTGATAAATAACAAATGACAATTGACATATATACAGGGTTATTCACGCTATACGGCACGGAATATTGTGGCCAAAATACGTGACATTCAAAAAGTTTCACTTTGGGGATATATGGGGGTCTATTAGGGCTACTTTTTAAAATTACTTTCATAATATACAGGGTGTCCCAAAAACCCTAAAAGTATCAAAGTTGTGTTTTTTTTAATGAAACACCCTGTATTTTATTGCATTTTTGGATCCTTCGATCAAAATAAAAGTGTGTTTTATTAAGGTTTTTATTACTTAAACCTTAAGGTTTTTGAAATAATTTGAATTTTGTAAAAATTTAACCTAATTTTCATGTTTCAAATACTTAAAAAGTAATTAAGTTATGCATACCAAATTTACACTGTAATGTAACAATAGATCATATTTTATTTTCCAAGTATAATAAATTTGACATCTTATACCGGGTGTAAAAAAATTGGAATTAAACAAATGAGAACTTTAAATGGCTCTAACTTCATTTATTTAAATGGAACACTATATTTATTAATTTATCAGCAAATGCACGTTTTAATTACCTATCGAATGGTATTTATATCTTAAATGTCAAGTCTTCTCGTTTTTACAGAAAACGCCAAAATATTGTTTATTGCACCGTTTTAGTACTTTTTAAGTAAAAATTTTAATTTATCTAGTTTTCCATCGTATTTAAAAACGTAAGATAATTAATTTAGTCTGCCACATTACTTTAAAAAGCCTGTCTTTTGTTATAGATGTCTTATTTTGCATTTTTGTGTTAAATCGTTAGTAATCGTTATTGTTTGAACATCGCTGTTGTATTTTTTGGTAAAAAATGAAGATTTACTCAAAGGAAGGGGGTATTGGCATTATCTTTATGCTTGGAGAATGTCATCAAAATTGTTTATTGGCTTGTCGAGTTTATACTTAAAGGTTTCCCGAAAGAAATCACCCTAAGCCAGCCATTTTTGAGAGACATTTAACCAATTTAAAGAAATTGGAAGTGTCAGTTATAAAAACCCCAGTATAAGAAAATCTGTGTAAATTTTCATTTTTTACTATTAAATACAACAACGATGTTCAAACAATAACGATTACTAACGATCTAACACAAAAACGCAAAATAACACAACTATAACAAAAGACAGGCTTTTTAAACTAATGTAACAGACTAAATTAATTATCTTACGTTTTTAAATACGATGGAAAACTAGATACATTAAAATTTTTAGTTAAAAAGTACTAAATCGGTGCAATAAACAATATTTTGGCGTTTTCTGTAAAAACGAGAAGACTTAAGACTTAAGATATAAATACCATAAGATAGGTAATTAAAAAGTACATTTGCTGGCAAATTAAAAAATATGGCGTTCCATTTAAATAATTGAAGTTATAGCCATTTTAAGTTCTCATTTGTTTAATTCCAATTTTTTTACACCCGTTATAAGATGTCAAATTTATTATACTTGGAAAATAAAATATGATCTATTGTTACATTTCAGTGTAAATTTGGTATGCATAACTTAATTACTTTTTAAGTATTTGAAACGTGAAAATTAGGTTAAATCTTTACAAAATTCAAATTATTTCAAAAACCTTAAGGTTAAAGTAATAAAAACCTTATTAAAACACACACTTATTTTGATCGAAGGATCCAAAAAAGGAATAAAATACAGGGTGTTTCATTAAAAAAAACACAACTTTTATACTTTTAGGGTTTTTGGGACACCCTGTATATTATGAAAGTAATTTTAAAAAGTAGCCCTAATAGACCCCCATATATCCCCAAAGTGGAACTTTTTGAAAGTCACGTATTTTGGCCACAATATTCCGTGCCGTATAGCGTGAATGACCCTGTATATATATATATATAAATAATCAACACATGACAAAGGACAATTGACAAATGACAATTGATAAATAACAAATGACAATTGACAAATAACTGGTAAATCGTAACTGAAATGATAATTCACAAGGGACAATTGACAAATGAGTATAGACAAATCACTATCGACAAATGAAAATTAACAAATGACAAACCACAATTGATAAAGAAGTATTGACGATTGACAAATGACAATTAACAAATAACAATTACCAAATGATAACTGACAAATGACAAATAACAGTTTAAAAATAATAAATGATTAACAATGAGAACTGGCAAATGGAAAATGACAATTTACAAATTTGAATTGGTAAATGCCAATTGACAAATGATAATTAACACATGTTAAAGAACAATTCACAAATGACAACTGACAACTAACAATTGACACATGATAATTGGCCAATCATAACTGGCAAATGACAATTCAAGAAGAACAATTGAATAAGTGGCAAATTAATTATTTTTATTTATTTATTAAAAGGTAATAACATTGCTTAATATTACACGAAAATAAATAATAAATAAAATAAATTGACAAATAGCATTTGTCTAATGATAATTAACAACTTATTAAGAAAAATTAACAAATGAATTGCAAATGAAAATTTATAAATAACAATTGAAAATGACAAATGATAATTGGAAAATAATAACTGCCAAATGACAATTCACCAAGGAAACGTGACAAATGACAATTGACAAATAACAATTTAAAAAAGGAGAAATGACAATTTAAAATTTACAAATTACTATTGACAAATGACAAATCATAATTGGAAAATGACAATACACAAATTAAATTGATAAATGGCAAAGGACAAATGACAAAGAAGGCAATTAACAAATAACAATGACAGATTGTTAAAACCTACAAATGACAAAAAACAATTGATAACTATTCATATGATTATATTTATTTATTGTAAACTGATTTTTCAAAATCATGTAATTATTTGATCTGCTCCGACAATAAAGAATAAATAAATAAATAACAAATGATAAGTGATAACTGGCAAATGACAATTGACAAATTACAAATTAGAATTCTTAAATGCTAATTGTCAAATGATAATTAACAAATGACAAAGATAAATTGACAAATGGCAATTCACAAATGACAAATAACAATTATTCAATGACAATTGACAAACGAAAAATGATAAATGGCCAATCATGACTTTGATTTGATTTGAATTACAAGAAAATAAATAATAAATTAATTAAATTGACAAATAGCAATTGTCAAATGACAATTAGCAATTAACAAATGGCAAATGACAATTGATAAATGACACTTGAAAATGTCAATTGATAATTGGAAAATAATAACTGGCAAATAACAATTGCCAAACAATAATTGCAGTTCATACGAGACAATTGACAAATTATAATTAACAAATGTCAAAGAACAATTGACAAAGAAAATAACAATTGACAAAATTACAAATGACAAATTAGAAATGATAATTGGCAAATAATAACTGACAATTGACGAATAACAATTGAAAATAATAACTGGCAAATAACAATTGCCAAACAATAATTGACAAATAACAGTTTAAACAAAAAATGAGAAATGATAATTTAAAAATTACAAATTACAATTGACAAATGATAATCAACACATGACAAAAGACAATGGAAAATGATAACTGATAAATAACAAATGGCATTTGACAAATGATAAATAGTAAATCATAACTGGAAAATGACAACACACAAATTACAATTGACAAATGACAATTGATAAATGGCAAAGGACAATTGACAAAGGAGTATTGACAAATAACAATTAACAAATTACAACTTATAACTGACAAATGGCAAATAACAATTGATAAATAACAAATGATAAATGATTATCAAATTATAACTTGGCAAATGAGAAATGACAATTTACATACAGTTTAGAAATTACAATTGGTAAATGACAATTGACAATTGACAACGAACAAATGACAAATAACAATTATTCAATGACAATTGACAAATGATAACTGGCAAACAATTTCTTTTTTTTTTTTCGTTAAAAAGTTTAACTTTTTAAAATTTTCTGCTGTTTTCTAACAGATTTGAATTGTTTTTTTTGTATTTTTCTTTAATAATTTTTAATGCCTTTTGTATAAAATACTTTTTTTTTCTACAAGTTTTTAACTGTTTTTTTTTTCTTAAGAGGTTTAAATTGATTAATTTGATTTTGTTTGTTGTTGTTTTTAAATGTTTTTTGGGCAAATATAAAAATATTTATCAAAATAATTCAAATCAAAGAATTTATAACAAAACAATATTTTTTATTGGAAAATTTCTTGGCTCTTTTCTTTTGTTAAATAGTTAATTTTTTTCATCTGGTTTTTTTTCAGAAAATTTCGAAGTAATTTTTTCTAATTAAGTTTTAATTATTTTTCTGGGCAAAATTTTAATTGTTTCTTTAACAAATTTTAAATTGTATTTAGAAAGTTTTGTAATGTTTTTTTTTCTTCGTCTTATTTAACTTGGTTTTTTAATTTAATTATTTTAAAGCAAATTTTGAACTATAATTTAAACCAATTAGTTTAAGTCTTTTTTGTACTAATATATTTATTTTTTTGTGAATTTTAAACTGTTTTTTAGGTAAATTTAAAAAAGTTTTTCATTGTTTCATTGAACAATAATTTTTATTTTTGTTAAAAAGTATTCCGTTTTTTATTTTCTTTGGTAAAAGGCAATTTCTTCTTAAGCAAATTAAAAATATTTTTTACAATAGTTTACAAACTATTTGAATGCAAAATTTAAGCCCTTCAATTTCTCAATATTACTAAATTCTAAATTAAGCAATTTTTCTTTGTTTTTTTGATTTGTTTGGTGTAATTTCTATTATTATTTTTAAACAAGTTTTAGAATGTTTTCACTCATAAAATTCTTTTGTTTCAACATTATTCGTTATTTAAATTTTAGTATAGGTATGTTTTTTAGAAAGGAAATATCTAAACATTTGCACAACATTTTAATAATATTCTTCAATTGTCACAAGACAGTCAATTCCTTTCTTAATTATATTAACAAATGGTTTCATTACTTTCCTATATCCCCTATTCACTCTACTCCCAATCAACTAGACTATATATTGATTAAAAATTATTAAAAATTACAATTTACATACAATTTTGTTTGTTTGTATCTGTGTAAATATTTGAATCATACCGCAAAAATCTTAATAACCAGTTAGATTAAATCTAATAGAAGCAATCTCTGCGTACGAAATTTATGAACCACGTGAGAGAGTATTATAGGAACCACCTGAAACTTATACCTGTGCATTTTTCTTTTAAATTCAAACACCTCATTTGCATACAAACAGAAATCGCACAGGTTTATTGTGCGTTATTATCCCGAGCGTTTTCACATCCTCAACAGTCCTCCATTATTCACAATCGTAGAATATTACCATAATCACATACAAGATTAATTCCATTGTGGTCATCCAGTAATAAAAATGTAAAAAAATATGACACGTCGCGAGATAATGCACTCACGAGATGATCCAATTTCGTCGAACCCCTCGCTATCCCATGAATAAAGCTCATTGTCCATGTGAAAACGTCCGTGAGCCGGTGGTGGTTGTTATTACCGTCCATCCCCGGCGCAGTTATGAATATATAAAATTTATATTCCGCAAGAGTCGATTGTTTGCGCGAGGGTAACTCGTAGTAAGTAGATAGAGAGTAAGACGTGCCATCTTTTTTTTTCCTTTTTATTTTGTAATCGAGATCGTCCGCGGAACGAGTTCCTACCCATTTAATGTCTAAGCCTCCCCGCACCCCGCCCTGCATCTCGCGAGTACCACGCCGCCTGCGGCTACAAACAAATCGCCATTTCACAATCATTTCTTTGTGCTTGATGCACAATCACGATAATAGATGCTTATTACAATCACTCCACGTCTAGTTTCGAGGTTTTTTTCACATAACTATATAAGTTCGTTATTTGTTCGACAATCATAAAACAAAAATTAGATAATTAGACAATGCTATATGGAAATGATCTATAATTTCTTTGCTCTTTCTACAGCAATTTTCAAATTTCACATTTAAAGTTTAAAGAGTCGCCATTTTATTTAAAACAACTTCCCGTCAAATATTAGATAATATTAAAAATCTGTTCCTCTTGAATGATTTTTG
Organism: Ontholestes murinus; assembly: GCA_963969525.1. Lineage (NCBI taxonomy): Eukaryota > Metazoa > Arthropoda > Insecta > Coleoptera > Staphylinidae > Ontholestes > Ontholestes murinus. The sequence goes on from OZ018388.1 coordinate 80,806,807, forward strand.
AAATTTCTAAGGTCACTCTTCTCAAAATTAATTTTTTACAAGTATTTAAAACGTCGACAGCAATTTTCTAATTTCACATTTCATGTTTAAAACGATGCCATTTTATTTAAAACAACTTCCCGTCAAATATTATTGGATAATATTAGAAATCTGTTCCTTTTGAATGATTTTTGAGAGTTTCAAGGTCACTCTTATCAAAATTAATTTTTTACAATTTTTTAAATCATCGACAGCAATTTTCACATTTCAAGTTTAGAGAGTCAGTATTTTATTTAAAACAACTTCCCATCAAATATTATTGGATAATATTAAAAATTTGTTCCTTTTGAATGATTTTTGAAATTTTCAAGGTCACACTTGTCAAAACTAATTTTTTACAAGATTTTAAATCGTCGACAGCAATTTTCGAATTTCACATTTCAAGTTTAAAGAGTCGCCATTTTATTTAAAACAACTTCCCGTCAAATATTATTAGATAATATTAAAAATCTGTTCCTTTCGAATGATTTTTGAAATTTTCAAGGTCACTCTTTTCAAAATTAATTTTTTACAAGTATTTAAAATGTCGACAGCAATTTTCTAATTTCACATTTCATGTTTAAAACGTCGCCATTTTATTTAAAACAACTTCCCGTCAAATATTATTGGATAATATTAAAAATTCGTTCCTTTTGAATGATTTTTGACATTTTCAAGGTCCCACTTGTCAAAATTAATTTTTTACAAATATTTAAATCGTCGACAGCAATTTTCGAATTTTACATTTCAAGTTTAGAGAGTCGCCACTTTATTTAAAACAACTTCCCTTCAAATATTATTAGATAATATTAAAAATTTATTCCTTTTGAATGATTTTTGAGATTTTCAAGGTCACTCTTTTCAAAATTAATTTTTTACAAGTATTTAAAACGTCGACAGCAATTTTCTAATTTCACATTTCATGTTTAAAACGTCGCCATTTTATTTAAAACAACTTCCCGTCAAATATTATTAGATAATATTAAAAATCTGTTCCTTTTGAAATATTTTTGAAATTTTCAAGGTCACTCTTATCAAAATTAATTTTTTACAAGTATTTAAATCGTCGACAGCAATTTTCGAATTTCACATTTCAAGTTTAGAGAGTCGCCATTTTATTTAAAACAGCTTCCCGTCAAATATATTTGGATAATACTAAAGAATTGTTCTTTTTGAATGATTTTTGAAATTTTCAAGATCACACTTGTCAAAATTAATTTTTTACAAGTATTTAAATTAATTTTCAAATTTCACATTTCATGTTTAAAATGTCGCCATTTTATTTAAAACAGCTTCCCGTCAAATATTATTAGATAATATTAAAAATTTTTCCTTTTGAATGATTTTTGAAATTTTCAAGGTCACTCTTATCAAAATTATTTTTTTACAATTTTTTTTAAATCGTCGACAGTAATTTTTGAATTTTACATTTCAAGTTTAGAGCGTCGCCATTTTATTATATATAGATAATATTAAAAAAAGTTTTTAAATCGTCGACAGCAATTTTCGAATATTTGAAATATCATCTAATTTCCGAGTTTTTTTGCACTCTTTACGACTTTAGCACGTTTTATTGTATCCGGGAAAATGCTACTTACAATTATTTCGTTAATCATTAATATCATTATTAAAGATAGAAAATATTATTGGCCCAATATGAGAGTCTTGCGGAACCCCAGAAGTAACCATAAATGACCTTGATTCAAAATTATCCGACCTTACCCCTTGTCTATTATTTATAAAAGTAGCAATCCATGTTATTAAATTTTTGTTTATACCAAACTACCTCAACTTCAATATATTATGATTTACTTTATCAAACGCCTTGGAGAAGTCGGTATACACTGCATCAACCTGATTACTTAGAATAAGTATGTGTCCAAATCAATTGATCAAGTAATTTGGGAAGAACTAATTGGTGACATAATCCTCGATAATTCTCAATACAACCAATGATTTGTACTTAAATGCCCAGTGGTTTTAACAAGATGGAGCCACATGTCACACAGCACGTGAAACAATTGCGTTCTTGCGATCTAATCTCACTAGATACTTTCCGCTGAAGCGATTTAAAGGAGTCTATATAAATTACTTAGATCACTTCTAGTGATTTCAATTTCTAATAATAACTTGAGTGATAAATTATGTCGACTTCACTTTCAGTTTTCAGCCCAAAAATTATTATATTGTTGCGTTTTTTTGTTTCTTTTCGATCGATTCAATTTTTCCTAATAACCTATTTCTTTCGATTTCTATTTCGCACACTTTTGTATATATATCTTCTATTTTTAATATTAATCTAGTTTGTGAAGCTTCAGTTTGATTTGATAATTCGTTTTTGGTTTTGACGATTTTAGTATATTTAAATACTGAACATACCAATTTACGACTCGAACATCATTGGGGCGCTTGTAATGACGAAAATAGAAGAAACCCAATGAAAGTAAGACGGGGCCGGGATTGATTAATGATTGAAGCTGTGTCTTGCGGTTAATTTTCATGGTGCACCGTAATAGAAAAATGATTAGAAACCCACCATTATACCGCGAAGACTGTACCACGGCATTACGTAATTGATGATGCATCTCCCTCCCAGAAATTACCTTTGAATAACAATAACGCCGTCATTTCTCAAAAGTACTCGCTAAGCCATATCTTAAATCGTGCACGCGATGATGTATGAAGGCCTGGATCAGTTTAATGCAGAACATTTTGTTTATGTCCAGCGTTGGATCCAATCTAATCGTAATCAAGACATGTTTAATTAGAGTAAAAAAATCAATTCTTTGCTTAGTTTTCAATTTGTAAATATTTACGTCCATATTGTTTATATAGTAGGTTTCAAAACCAAATATGTTAGAATTGAAATTTGATCACTAGGCTATATTTTTTCTTCGTTGAGCAAAATTAAGTCAATTAAAATTTTCACGTCATTTAATTACATTCCATTGGTAATGTATATTGACACTAACTATTTAGATCAAAGGTTGTCATCGCGCTCAATAATTAAACGCGCTCGTTATTGAAGCTGAAGCAACAGACGTATGCGGTAAAAATGGGGGTAAAAGAGTTTAAAAAAAGCACGTTAATAGATCCTCGCGAAGCCGAGTCCATATCCCATGCCCACACAAAGTGGTCGTAATTATAGCGCATTACCGTAGATTACATACACCGCTATTGAAGCGCCACACACACTTGGTTGTGGTCTACGTTACCATAATTACCAATAAACCCATGGTCGTCGAAATACAGAGTCATGACATTTAATTTTCCCGAATGCAAATACAAAATAAAAGAAATTGGAGAATAACAGATCGATACTCATTCTCAACTATTCGATTTCATGTGTATTAAGACTATAAGTATAAAAATTTAGTTGTTTTCTTTTCATTCGTTTTCGAAAGAGAAAACAGCAGGGTTGCAGATTTCGTGCTATTTAATTTAAGCCTATTACTTAAAAACCAATAAGAGGCATCTGCAATTAAATCGTTGTGTAGTATATAAACTGAATTAACTGTTCTCCTTGGTTAATTATCGTAGTCTCATCTGCGTATAAGATAACATCGGCATTTCCACTCACATCAGATAGGTCATTTATGTAGATTAGAAACAACAGAGGTCCAAGAAGAGACCCCTGCGGAATCCCGTGCTGAAGCAGCAACTCGTCAGACGTGATACCATTTGATACTACACATTGCGTTCTTCCAGTTGAATATGAAAGAATTAAACTATAGCTGTCCGGATGTAAATTGTAGAATTTGATAGGACAAATCGAGAAAACTAGCCATTGAACTTGTACCCTGCTCGAAAGAATTAGTTATTACTTCTACAAGTTTTCAGATAGCATTCGTGGTTGAACGTCCCTGCCTAAATCCAAACTGCTACTTACGTAAAAGGTGTGCATTTTCAAAATATTCAATTAGCTGCAGTTGCAAACATTTTTCGAAGACTACTTAATATGAGCAGTAAGTAAATGGTACGATAATCAACGCTAGTGTAGCAGAAAAGGCGAAGACGTAAAGTAAAAAAAAGAAGAAGCTGGAAAACCTAAGAGCCCAACAAATAGTAAGACCGTCACCTCCAACCCTACAACACTTTCATCCCAGAATTATTAACAAGACAAATATTAGTTGTACTGAAAAAGAAATATCGCTCATAAAAGAAGGACCTAAATTCTCACCACATATTAATGTTACAGCTTCTAAAGAACATTTAATTGTTAAATCAGAAATTGCTCTTAAATTCACTTTTCGATAAAATAAAAATCTCTAAAATTATAAAAGAAACAAAACCTTCAGTGTCTAACTCAGATGAAAAAACAATTAAAAATATCAAAAGAAAGTAAAAAAACAATTTTATTCAGTTAATAAACATTTAATAAGTAAAATTGAAGCGTATATTTAACTGAATGAAGGGTGGGATAGTTGCCACTTACCCACCCTACATATAAATTTTAACATAAGGTAAAATAGTGACGACGATTTTTTGTATAATTTCATCAATATTTTTTGGTGTTGTTTCATTTGAAACTTAACGGCGATCAGTAACTGAAATTACGAAAGATATGTAGGGTGGATGGGTGTCCTCTATTCCACCTTTTAATTTTTAAAACATTCTCAAGTGTTTCTTTAAAAATTTCTGCACATAACAAGTAAATCATTGATTGAATTTTACATTAATTATATTCAATTAATAAACATTTAATAAGTAAAATTCAAGCGATTGGAGGGTGGGATAGTGGCCACCCACCCACCCTACATATACATTTTAACATAAATTTAAATAGTGACGATGATTTCTTATAATTTCATCAATATTTTTAAGTTTTATTTTATTGGAAACTTAACAGCGATCAGTAAATGAAATTAGCATGTATATGTAGGGTGGGCGGGTGTCCTCTATTTCACATTTCAATTTTTAAAACATTCTCGAGAGTTTCTTTAAAAATTCTTGCACATAACAAGTAGTTTATAGATTGAATTTTACATTAATTTTATTCAGATAATGAACATTAAATCAGTATAATTTTAATGTTCATTATCCGAATAAAATTAATGTATCTATTGGCGGAAACTAGAAGATTGTTCATTGAACCGTTCTCAAATTAGCGTGCACACCGTTTTGAAAAATCGTGTTTCGAGAAAAACGAGCTTAAAGTTTTGGCAACAGTTTCGATCGAATATTAGTGCAAAAATGTCAATTCTTTCTAACAATGACATGATATAATAAGATTTGGACCCCGCTGAATAAGAATCTGAAGTCAGTTTTTCAAAATTCCAAATGAGTGATCCAATATGGCGGATCAAAAAAAAACATTTTCAATTTCATGAAAAATTAGGATATAACAGGTTTCGCGATATTTGAAGATGGATTTATGGTACTTTGTTATAAAATTTAAAAAAAAAACAAAATGGCTAATTCAATATGGCGGACCAAAAAAGTATCTTTCACTCATTTCGACCGAAATTTTTTGTTTTTTACTATGTTTGATAACTCACAATTAGCTGGCGATGCCAGGGCTGTATAGTATGCCCTCTTCCAAGTCAAATTGCTCCTGCTGGGCGATTGCTCGATTTTTTCTTTAGATGAGCCATCCTTGCGTACATGCAGACCTTTCGTTCGGCAGCCTGCAGACGGCTCCCAGTCTAACAGCAACTCCCATCGCGTTCAATGTCTTCAACAAAGACGAAGTGCCTTCATTTAATAAATTTGCAGATAGAGTAGCGACACCGATGAGGGTGGTCATGCGTGAATGAATCCAATTCGGCTTTTGCCTCCGCCACACGCCACTTGCACCAGCTGTTGACACCTTCTGGACACTTTGCATGCTGCGGAGCCTCATCGGTGGAGCAATGTAGCCCAGACAGCATTCTTCATCTTCGATGCAGAGTCTCTTCGAATCGCCAGTCCATAATAGGTCGTCAGATCCGCTATTAGTTTGTCCGTCAGCTTACCCGCGCCTTTTCCTCCGAGTCCCCTGGTTGCTTTCTTCGGCTGCCCATTCTTTTCTGGATGTGGCCCACGCACTCCATCTTCGGCACAGTGATGTCTTCATATGGGTTCAAGTCCAGGAGAGCCTTGAAGGTTTTCGTGTCCCAATCCCCGATGTAGTAGGCATATTTCACGCCCAGCAATTCCTCGGAACGCACGAACATTTCTTCCATAGCGTCTACTTCCATTTTGCTTGCACTGCCTAGGTGATTCGCAGTGCATTTTTCGTCATGCGAATCCCGCCATTCGTCGTATTCTACCTTTCCCTTTCTCAACGCTCAGTTAGCACACGATTGACAGTAAGACGATTTCACAACAAAGTCCAAAACTTTGCCGGAGATTCCGAAAAGAGATGAAAAACCTCTTTTTCTCCTGGGAATATAACAGGATTTGGGTACTTTTCAATTATAGTCTGATCGAAGTTGAATACATTTTTTACGTTAATCAAATTCTCCCAAAGTGAGAGAATGTCCTAATGTAATTTTCAGTAAAAGTAACACTTTGTTTTTATATAGTTTAAAAACACATTACTTCTAGTAAAAACTAAGTTTTACCTGAAACGCTCAAGTGCCGTGCTTCATTGCCGTTTTCAGAATTTAGCCTTATTTCCTCATCGACAGCCTTTCTTTGAAGTACCTCTAAAACTTTTGAGGCATTATGAAGCATGGTGAGAAAACTGTCCATGAAGCACGATATGTCCATGAAGCCGCTAAAGGTCCTCACACTTTGCAGTCCGACTCTGAGCATACGCATAGCAAACATAAAACAGCGGTTTATCTCAAACGATTGTCCAATAGTGGAGCTTGAACCCATATACCGCGTGTCGCACTTGCACTTCGCCATAAGTTTGAAGTAATTGAGTAATAAAAGTTATGGAAATTAGCTTTCTTAAATTTAAATTTACGGTTAGAGGTATCATTTTTAAACAGCTTCAATTAATTAGGATTGTTTTTCTTGCAGGTAAGTCAAAAGTTAACTCTAAAGCTGGGTGATGTTTATCTTCGACAGTTATTTGACCAACTCGATTAATCGAGCACTGCATATTCTAAAAACTAAGTCCAGAGTACGATTATTATGATTTTTGATAAAATTGTACTGGTTAAGACCTAAAAATTGAATACTGTTATACAAGCACGTATATGAAGGATTTTACGTTGAGTTAATAATAAACTCACTCAGATTAAAGTCGCCACCAATAATTACGTTACTGTTAAGCAAAAAAACGAGTTTTCTAAGATTTCAGTCACAACTAAAAGTTGATTCAAATTTACTGGTGGACAAATATAAACATTAACTATATACATGGTTACATTACGAATAATTACTCTTACAATTAATAGTTCAATTCTATTAGTAGATAGCGCAACTCTTTAAATGGCATTTCAGTAGCATTCAGCGCGGAATCAACAGCGATTAATACACAATTGCGATCATTAGGAAAAACTGTATAATTTTCATGAAATAGCTCACAACTGTCCACATTTTCATTAAACCATGTCTCAGTAAACGTAAAAATAGAGAAATCATTAATAGCACTATTCAGATAGATTTTACTACATTTAGAGTCAAGGCCACGAACGTTCTGGTAATAAATACTAACATGTGCGTGATTACTTTTAAAAATTGTTTTTTTCATTGTATTTCTCGTTGTATAGCAACGATTTATAGATGAAAAAGTGTTAATATTATTTTCACCTGACGAGTTTTCCACTCCTAAAGTACTCTGTTGCTTTTTCTAGAGCACTGATCCATCGTTGGTTGGTACGATATTTTCGAATTGCGAAGAGGATCAGCATTTAAATCATCGATGGAATAAATTCTCTCGCCCTCTTCTAATAAAATAATAAATGCTCGTTGCCCAGAGTGAAGCGTTCGTTTTCTATGTTTATTACTTTCCCTATATAGTATATATAGGTATAGTATATATAGGGGAAGTATTGTTTTCGTGCATGGAAATGTCTGTGGGCATCTCAAAAACGAACAATCCGATTGAGATAAAACATTAAACCAATGGTTTTATCATTAAAAACTGGAACTGAAAAGCTTTTGGTGAACATTCATAAACCGGAAGTAGGTGTTTACTCGAGACCGTTTTTTGTTTTTTTCCGATAATTCTTATTATATTGAAAATCGTACAAAACTTTTCAAACAAAAGTTATAGGGAATGAGAAACTGAACAAGTTTTATTAAAACATATTTTTCATAAAATTGTTAACTTTTGAGCAAAAAAATAAAAAATTTGTTGTTTTTAGTCAATTACTAATAAACGAGACGAGTTAACTGAAGCTTATATAATTGTAGAGAATTTAAAAGTGAAGAAATTATAATGAATAGCCTTTTTGCGTAAACCTCATAGTTTTCGAGTAAAATATAGAGAAAGTACTATGGTCACATCACAATTTTTGTTTCATTACATTTTACAACTTTTAAATTAAAACACTCGCTAATGTTTTACTGATTGGAAGGTGGGATAGAGACCACCCACCCACCCTACATATACATATAAACTTTAATTCCTTATCGTCTCGCAGTTTCCAATTAAATTAATTACAAAACCTTTTGAATAAAAAAGAAATTATGTTATGTTTTACTCTAAATGGCGAGAATTTTTCATAGGGTAACCTTCAAGTTGATTGATTGAGAAGATAATTTCGATTTGAAGAATATTTTTAACAATTTTTAATTGATTTTCCATAGCTTAGGTCAAAGGATTTTTTTTTTTTAATTTAAGAAAATATTTTTTTGCACTCACAATTCTAAATTTTGGGGCATTTTTTCGAAATTTTTCTTCAAGGGTTTTAGATTTTGCAGTTTTTTTTTGAGGTCACCAAATTTAATATTTATTCTCTTTTTAATTTCTACATATTTTACTGTAAATGGCGAGAATTGTTCTCGAGATTTTTTTTACAATTTTTCAGCAGAATTTTTGTAGAATCTCATCATTTTCTCATTAGTTTTCTAAAATGTTTCTCCTTAATTCTAAAATCCTCGAGCATTTATCTTCTAGATAATTAGAATTTTCCAAATTGAGAAAATATTTTTCCATTGTTTTCTTAAAATTCCCTAGCTTGTATCTAAATTAAAAAAATTGAAGTTTCCCAAATCTAACTTTTTATTTTATTTTAGAATTTGCAAGTATATTCTTCTACAAATGAATTATATTAAAAATTTGTATTCTACAAATGACGAGAATTTTCCTAAAAATGTATACAACTTTTAAAAACTTTTTTATTTTTAGAATTGTTCAGTAATTTCTGCCAGCATTTTTTAATTTCAGATTTTACGAATGTAGGTTTCCAAATTTCCTAAAAATGTTCTATTAGTTTTCACTATTTTCTTTTCCAATTGCCAAATATTTTCCTTAAGCTATTTACAATTTTTCAGAAGAATTTTAATTTCTTTAGACTTCCTTCTCCAGATTTCTAGAAATTTACTAAACTCGAGAATTTTCTTCCATATTCCCACAATTTTCCAGCAGTTTTTTAACTAGAATTATAGATTTCTAGAATTTTTCTTTAATTTCTCTTCTTAATTTTGTGAAATATCTTTAGGGATTTTGTAATCTTCCCGCAGTTTTGCTTTAAAATTAAAAAAAAAATTCTTGAGGTTTTCAAGTTGAGAAATATATAATTTTCTTCACTAAATACCGAAAATTTTTCGTAAGGTTTTATTTATAGTTCAGAATATTTTAAATTGTAAATAGTATATGTTATTAGTTGGAGGTTGGGATAGAGGTCGCCCACTCACCCTATATATTCAGTTATACATTTTCCTACAATTTATTTTTCAGGTTTCAAGAATTCTTTTCCAAATTGTGAGAAGTTTCTATGAGGGTTTTCAAATTTAATAATAATTTATGTTTTTAGAATTTTCTTGGGGGTTTTCAAATTTTCTAAAATCATCCAAAATGGCAAGAATTTCCCTCAAGATTTTTATAATTTTTCGGCATCGTCTTTTTCAATTTCTTTTCCATGATTTATCGAAACGTTTTCCTCCAGATTGCCAAAATTTTCCATTAATTCCTCTACTAAATTGCAAGAAGATTTTTTAAAGATTTTAGAATTCTTTTAAGAATTTTCTGAGCTTTTTAAATTTTACAATAATTAATTTTTTTTTTTGGATATAGTGAGAATTTGTCACGAGACTCTAAATTATTATCAAGTAATTTTTTCAGCACTTCCATTTTCTTTTCCAAATTCAAGAATCCATAATTCCACAATTTTCCAGCAGTTGTTTCTTCCAGATTAGTAAATTTCTTTCTTCGGATTTTAAAAGGTTTTTAAAGATTTTTGAATTTTTACAATTTTTCAACACCATTTTTTTTTCTTGAGATTTTGTTGAGTTTTGCAGTATTGTCCCCTCAAAAAATTCAATAATTTTCTTCCATATTTTTACAACTTATCAGCAGTTTTACAAGATTATCATAATTTTCGAGAAATTTTCCAAAGATTTTTACAATGCTTCAGTAGATTTTTTCAGTAAGTTCTTCCCTAGGTTTTTAAGATTATCATAATTTTCGATCAAATTCAACCTCGTAGTTTTCGAGAGAAATATAGGGAAAGTACTATGATGGCCATATCATCATTTTTTTTTTTTAGATTTGTAATTGCATCCAAAACTTTAGTATACATTGTTTCTACAAATTTAAACGTGTTTTTTAATGTATTATTTTATTGGTGTATAGTGTATAGACAGGGTACAATTTTTACGCAACTGTTCAGCTACATTTACAAAGAACTCGTTTAGTTCATCAGTTTATGTTAATATCGTACAATGGATTTTTTCCTGGCCTTTGGTAGTTTATAACTTTCCAAGCTGCACGTTGCTTGTTTTTAGAGGACGTTATGTAACTATTATTTGCAGTAATGGCATTTTGCGATATTGACATTTTATATTGATGACGATAATTATCCCTTATAGCCTTTGCGTCAGGTTTTGGATATTCTTTATATCATTCGTCTATAAACTTCATTCTCTCTTGCATATTTCTCAGTTATTTACTAAACCAATACACGTTTTGATTATTTTTACTGTTTCAGTTATTGATTCCACTTTCAAACAGTCTAAAGTAGTAGTACATTTTATCATTTATTAGTTTATTCAACAGAAATAATTTCATTTAAATTAGTGTTGCCTTAATAGTTGTACTAAATGGTTTTCCAATAAGAGGTTTCATTTTGATTGCAGCTGTCATCTTTTGACATTTAACAAGTAAAAACTACGCCATTTGTAAAAATGCAACGATACACGCTTCAACAACGCATTGAAATTGTTAAAATTCACTACAGAAATGGTAAAAATTTTGCAGACACAGTTCGCCAAACTAAAGCACTTTTGGGTCGTTGTGAAGCAACTTCTCGGCCAGCAATAGTCAAACTGATTAAAAAAATTGAGCTATTGGGACAACTTAGTCATGTTAAGGATCGAAACCGTATACGTCGCTCAAGAACAATTGAGAATATTGCTGCTATAGCCAATAGTGTTAACAAACCCAGGTTGGTCGATTCCTCGTCGATTATACGACATTACACCGTACTTTCCATAAATCCTTAGGTTTGAAAGCTTCTAACGTTCAGTTAACACAAGAATTCAAGCTGGTCGATCAACAGCAACGTCGTATCTTTGCTGATTGGGTCCTTGAAATGCATCAATATGATCCGTATTTTCATCGAAAAATCATCTTCAGTGAAGAGGCCCATTTTCACTTCGGAGGCTACGTGCATAAGCAGAATTGCCCCTCCACCCCCAACGTGTCACTGTTTGGTGCGGTTTTTGGACTGGCGATGTGATTGGGCCTTACTTATTCGAAAATGAGGCTGGTGCAACTGCTACGGTGAATGGATTGCGCTATCGAGCTATGATTAATGATTTTTTATGGCCGGAATTGAAAGGCGTTTATTTTCAACAAGCAATGAAACAATCGCAATTTTACAAGAAACATTTCCTGAATGAGGGAAATTCCGGGATTAATTTTCGCTTTGTAGATTTCAAGGGCTTCCAGTAAATACATCTTACCTCCTTTTTCGGTGGGATGCATTACCGAAAGTACATCCTTGCCGAAAGTATGGTTTGATTCCAATAAGTGATTTGAAAATGTTGTTCCCTCATTAACGACCAGGTTGACCTAATGTACACCCCAATGTTCGAAGCGTTGTAATAGGTATATAAACAATTGTTATTCGTAATTTAAGTACTTAGTTTGATAATGATTACCGTGTAGTCGAAACTAGTCACTGAAAATAAAACTTAAAGTGGTATAAAAAAGTAAAAGTGTTTTCTTTATTCTTAATATTGAAATGTACCACCAAGTGAACGCCGTTAAGAGCTAAGAATTAATTCAAGCCAGTGTGGCCAAAAAGGCGAAAATGTACTTAAATTTACGGATTAAAAAACAACTAGCAACTCAAAACGCGTGGTTTATCCAACAGTGCCTCAAAACAAAAGTCATCCCTATGTTTGTACAAATATCAATAAAATCAAACTCGATAGCAGCCAAAAACACCAAGAAAATGGCAGAGAGGACGTGGCTTACACAGGATGCAAAATTTTGGTTCGCGAGAAGAGATATATTAAACACATATATTAAAGTCCTACACATGGAGTTAGCGAATACCCTGCACCCAATAGAATTCGATCTACTCGACGATTATGTCCGCTGCAGAGTCAGCAAGATAGCGTACGAGAAAACCCGCACACAGAAGAAAAAGCTTGCTACATTACAAATGCAACAACATCCTAATGATATCAATCGAGCACAGGAAGGTAAACCAACCTTATAATAGACTTATTAACCAAACAGATGTCCAATTCACCAACAATGAAACTGCGCTTTTAATGTTAGGTCCCAAATATGCACCACATGTAAACGTCTCGTCTTTTAAAGAAACTTTAATCGTAGAGTCAGAGTTAGCATCAAAAAACACAAACATATCAACAATAGACAAATCAAAAATAGCTAAAGTAATTAAAGAATCGCATAACATTTCAGTCTTTGATGCTAAAATAATTAAGTCAATTAACAAGAAAGTTAAAACTAATAATTTGGTTATAACAAAAGCTGATAAAGGCAATTCAATAGTAATTTTAAAAAACGAAGAATATTTCAAAAAAATTGACAATTTCATTCATAATTCCGATATATTAGAAATTAAGAAATATCCAACCAACTTATTCCTACAAAAATTGAAATCTTTAACAAATGAAAATTCCTTATTCTCAGACTCCGAAAGAAGACAACTTTTTCTTATGAACCCCAGAGCTCCTCGACTGTATGGATTTATTAAAATTCATAAACCTGATAACCCTATCCGTCCAGTAGTATCTTATATTAATTCTACAGCCCGTAAATTAGCAGTAGAACTTAACTCCATATTCAAAACCATTACTAACTTCGCCGATCCTCATTCTATTAAAAATCCTGTAGAATTAACCAATAACATTAAAAACGTTTTTATCCCCAATAGTTGCAAATTAGTATCCTTCGACGTATCTAATATGTTCGCCAAAATACCACCTAATGAATGCATAGAATTAATAATTAAACTTTTAGATTATAATAACGTTAACCCAGTAGTAAAGTCAGACTTCATTAATTTATTAGAAACAATCCTAACATATAATTATTTCTCTTTTAATAACAAATTTTATATGCAAAAAGAAGGCTTATCAATGGGTTCGCCGTTAAGCCCGTTGCTAGCCGAAATCTTTATGGATAATCTAACAAAAGTAATTCTAAACTCCCCTCAAGGTAAAAAACATATTAAATGGTGGTATAGATACGTAGATGACATACTTACATGCTTTGAAGGTACAGATAGACAAATTAACAAATTTCTAACCTTCCTTAACTCCCTACACCCTTCAATTAAATTCACAGTAGAATTAGAATCTGACAATGAAATCGACTTCTTTTAGATTTAACTATAACCAGAACTAACAATAAATTAACATTTGACATATACAGGAAACCTACTTTCACAGATGCAACCATCTCGAATTCCTCACGCCATCCATACAAACATAAAACAGCCAGCTTCTATTCAATGATATCCCGTGCATTCAAAATACCTCTTAGTCCCACATCCCTTGAAAAAGATTAACACCATAAAACAAATAGCAATTAACAATGGTTATTCGGTCTCAATAGTTACAAAATTAATTAACAAGTTTAAAATGTCACAAATCCGTAAATATATTTTTGCAAGGCCCCCAATTAGAGAAAATAAATCTTACAAAACAATTACATACTTTGGAATCATTAGCAATAAAATTAAGAATATTTTTAAAAAACGAGACGCCAATATAGTTTTCAAGTCAAGTACCAAAACATGTAATTTAATATTTAATGCCAAAACCCCCATCAACAAAATGTGTAAGTCAGGTATTTATAGTTTAACCTGTCCAGATTGTAAAAGTGTGTACATTGGGCAATCAGGTCGTAATTTTAAAACACGATTAAATGAACATCAGAGGTCATTCAATTTAAAGAAAAATAATTCAAAATTTTCAAATCACTTATTGGAATCAAACCATACTTTCGGCAAGGATGTACTTTCGGTAATCCATCCCACCGAAAAAGGGGGTAAGATGGATTTACTGGAAGCCCTTGAAATCTACAAAGCGAAAATTAATCCCGGAATTTCCCTCTTTAACGACCAGGTTGACCTAATGTACACCCCACTGTTCGAAGCGTTGTAATAGGTATATAAACAATTGTTATTCGTAATTTAAGTACTTAGTTTGATAATGATTACCGTGTAGTCGAAACTAGTCACTGAAAATAAAACTTAAAGTGGTTAATAAAGTAAAAGTGTTTTCTTTATTCTTAATATTGAAATGTACCATCAAGTGAACGCCGTTAAGATCCAAGTATTATAATTTCAACAATATTTTTAGGTTTTGTTTTATTGAAAACTTAACGGCGATCACTAATTGAAATTATCAAGAATATGTAGGGTGGGTCGGTGCCCTCTATTCCACTTTTCAACTTTTGAAATATTTTCTAGGGTTCCTTAAAAATTCTTGCACAGAACAAGTAAAACAGTGACTATCATTTCTTATAATTTCATTAATATTTTTAGGTTCTGTTTCATTAGAAACTTAAAGGCGATCAGTAAATGAAATTACGATGTATATGTAGGGTGGGTGGGTGGCCTATATTCCACATTTCAATTTTTTAAAACATTCTCAAGGGTTCCTTTAATTCATTGATTTAATTTTACAATAATTTTGTTTAATTAATAAACTTTTAATATTTAAAATTAAAGCGTATGTTTTACTGGTTTTAGGGTGGGATAGTGACCACCCACCCACCCTACATATACATTTTAACACAAATTAAAACAGTGAAGATGATTTCTTACAATTTCAACAACATTTTTAGGTGTTGTTTTATTGCAAACCTAACGGCGATCAGTAATTGAAATTACCATGAATATGTAGGGTGGGTGGGTGGCATCTATTCCACTTTTCATTTTTTTTTCAAATTCTTGTACATAACAAGTAGTTCATTGATTGTTTTTGAGATTAATTTTATTTAGTTAATTAACATTTAATCAGTAAAATTGAAGTGTATGGTTTACTGATTAAATCGTGGGATAGTAGCCACCCACCCACCCTACATATATATTTTAACATAAACTAAAACAGTAACGATGATTTCTTATAATTTCATCAATATCTTTAGGTTTTGTTTCATTGGGGAATTAACGGCGATCGGTAACTGAAATTACCATGTATATGTAGGGTGGGTGGGTGGCCTCTATTCCACCTTTCAATTTTTAAAATATTCTTAAGGGTTTCTTTAAAAATTCTTGTACATAACAAGTAGTTCATTGATTATTTTTGAGATTAATTTTATTCAGTTTATATACATTAAATCAGTAAATGTGAAGCGTATGCTTTACTGATTGGAGGGTGAGATAGTATCCACCCATCCACGCTACATATACATTTAACATAATTTAAAAGAGTGATGATGATTTCTTAGAATTTCATCATTTTTTTAGTTTTTGTTGCATTGAAAACTTAACAGCGATAAGTAACTGAAATTACCATTTATATGTAGGGTGGGTGGGTTGCTTCTATTCCACCCTTTAATTTTTAAAATATTCTGGAAGATTTTTTCAAAAATTCTTGCATATAATAAGTAATTTATTGATTGAATTTTACATTAATTTTACTCAGTTAATAAAAATTTTATGAGTAACATTGAAGCGGTGTTTTACTCATTGGAGTGTATGATAGTGGACACCCACCCACCCTACATATGCATTTAAACATAAATTAAAACGGTTGACGATGATTTTTTATAATTTCATCAATATGTTTAGGTTTTGTTTTATTGGAAACTTATCGACAATCAGTAACTAAAATTACGATGGATATGTAGGGTGGGTGGGTGTCCTCTATTCCACCTTTCAATTTTTTAAATAATCTCAATGGTTCCTTTAATTAATTGATTGAATTTAATTCAATTAATAAACATTTAATAAATAAAATTAAAGTGTATGGATTACTGATTAAATCGTGGGATAGTGGCCACCCACCCACCCTCCATATACATTTTAACATACATTATGACAGTGTCGTTGATTTCTTATAATTTCATCAATATTTTTAAATTTTATTTTATTAGAAACTTATAAGCGATCAGTAACTGAAATTACCAAGTATACACGTTGTCCCCTGAAATTTTGAATATGAGTAATATAATTTGTATTATATTTCGATTATTATTATTGGTTGCTATGGTTGTTGCTGCAATATGCATGTCAATTTGACATTTTGAAGCTATCTTAACAGGAATTTTATGATCGTTTAGGATATTGTTTAACTCAACGAGGAGATGTTTTCGAACATTTAATAAGATGAACATTGCAATTATTTGTTATTCGTTACGTCAGTATTGTGTCTGTAAAAATAGTAATATTTAAATAACGTGTACATATGTTTTATTTTGATTTCCTATTTTATTACAAATTAGAAATTACTGATTATTTCCCGTTGGTCAATCTATTAAAATATGTGACAAGCGTGGTAACTAAGCAACGAGTAATGCATTAAAATGCCCGTATTCAAAATTTCAGGGGTCAACGTGTATGTAAGATGAAGACTGCTTTCTTGAATCTCATTTGCTCTTTTTTGTCTCTCGGTTTCTTTTATGCAACGTTCTAGTCCACGCATGATAGCAGCTTTATAAAAAAAAACTAGCGATTTATCAAATTCGCTTAATTGCCGATAATTTTACAATTTCAATTTAATTTCAATTTATTTACGGAAATCTCCATTACACCAATAAATTCAGCATTCATTTACATATTACAAATTTACAAATATAACAAAATAGAAAAATATAGAAACGTTTACATACAACACTTACAATTAAAAGCCCAAATGGTTTAAAATAGGAAATCCAACAATACACTTCAATGTTACTCTTTAAGTAAGTAAGTATTTATTCGTATTTATTAACAATTAAGTTTTACACATGACATATATACATTCGAATATAGATAGTGGATATAAAAAGTATAGAGTATATAAGACTATAATTGATACTTGTTGCGCTACTCTCTTGATGGAACCAGATATGCAAATTTGGTGAAGTAAGACACTTGTTATGTTCCATAGATTTATTATCAGTTAACTGACACGTGTTTCGATTGTTACCAATCATTTTCAAAGTTTAAACTAAATCAAAATAAGAAGTGACAAGGTATATATACAAATTTCTCTATTATGTGAAGCAGGTAATTACGGTATTATTAGTGCGCATTAATTCTTGTTGGTTTTTAAGAAGATCCAAAAGCACCGGTTTTATATGGATTACCGAAAATACATAAGGATAACAACCCCGTTCGGCCTGTAGTCTCATTTTGTCAAGCACCCACATATAAGGTCTGTTCATACATTAATCGAGTTTTACCAGAACATATCCCGTGTAGATCGAAGTTTTCAATCAAAAACTCAATAGAATTTGTCAACAAAACCAAAGATTTGAACATCAACAAAAAAGCAATATTAGTTTCGTTTGACGTTAAAAGTCTTTTCACATCCATACCTGTTCCAGAACTCAAGAATATTTTATTTGAAGAATTCCGACAACATGCACCACGACAAACAGACCTATTGAAGCTCACCGATATCTGCCTAAATCAAAACTACTTCAGTTTTAATGACAAATTTTACACACAAGTAAATGGACTTCCCATGGGTTCTCCTACATCGCCACTGTTCGACGAAATTTATATGAAGTCCTTTGAAGAAAAATTATTCAACACTAACTTGACCATAAAAAACAATATAATCTTTTGGTGCAGATATGTGGAGGATATTTTTTGCATTTGGGGAGGATCACAACGACAACTTGACTTATTCTTACAAGAACTAAATAGAATAAATAAAGATATCCAATTTACAATGGAAACGGAAGAGAAAGGAACAATTAACTTTTTGGATCTGACCATTTGTATCCAACAGAACAAATTACAATATTCCATTTTTAGAAAACCGACCACCACAGACACAATTATACCCATAGACTCACACCAATCAACACAAATCAAACATTCATCTCTTAATTCACACTTACATAGACTCATAATGATTCCGATGTCAACAGATAACTACTTTAAAGAGCTCAACATAATATATGAAATAGCTATGAATAACGGTTATAGCAGACAACTGGTAAATAAACTTTTAAAAAAGAAGAACAGAAAAGTAAAAAGCCAACTATTATATAGTCCAACTTCAACAATAGTAGAACCAACTGTTTACGCAGCTATACCCTACATCAACAATACCAGTAATAAAATAAAAAAGCAGTTACTTCTACATAAGATAAAACCGATAATATTTAACAAATCTAATTTAGCGGGGCGTTTAGTCAACAATAAAATTGGATCAAATAATAAATTAAAACATTCAGGTATTTACAAGATAGATTGTGTAAATTGTGACGGATACTATATAGGCCAAACAGGCCGAAATTTTGAAATCAGATTTCATGAACATAAAAAATCAATTAGAAACGGAAAAGCGGCGACAGGATTATCCGAGCACTGTATTAATACCGGACACCACATGGGGGAGATTACCCCAATCCAAATTTGCCGAAAAGGACGGAAACTTAATATGCTGGAGGATTTACACATTAAAAAAGCCATCAAGCGCGGGGATAATCTTCTTAACAACCAACAAGAATTAATGCGCACTAATAATACCGTAATTCCCTGCTTCACATAATAGAGAAATTTGTATATATACCTTGTCACTTCTTATTTTGATTTAGTTTAAACTTTAAAAATGATTGGTAACAATCGAAACACGTGTCAGTTAACTGATAATAAATCTGTGGAACATAACAAGTGTCTTACTTCACCAAATTTGCATATAAGACTAAATCTAACTAAAAATGTAAATACAAAAAATAATACACAGAGCTTAGAAAATATACAAGAAAATACAAAACAACAGATATATGTATATGAAAACATTTACACATTTTAAAGTTAAACAATTATAAAATAAATATGTGTTAAATAAAAATATTAAAAAATCAAGAGTTAAAATAATAAATAAAATTTATAAAAAACTAATAGACATATAATAAAATTGAAAATATACAATTATTAGACACAAACATATTACAATACTTTAATTTAAGCTGCTAAAATGTCTAATTACAAAAATTTATCTAGTGAATAGAAGGCCCCTTTAACACTAGAACTACCAACAGTTATTACATACCTATTTCTCCAAACTGGTCTTTTTACCCGGTGTGATATTTAGTTGGAAAAATATATAAATTCAAAGAAAAGAAAATATATTGTATTCTAATATTGCAAGTACGTCATATATACATGTATGTATTTAAAAAGAAAGTCTCGTGAACAATTTATGCAACCAGTCATTTTGACCGGTCGGTACTTCTAGTGTTAATTAAGAACTCTTTAATTTTATTTTTAAAATTGACATTTGGTAGTGTTCTAAGCTGTTTTGGCAACTTATTATAGCATTTGACAGCAAAATAATTAACACCTGAATGCGATCTCGAAAGTCTATGATAGTCCGGTAACAAATTTCCTTTATGTCGTGTTTCGTGATTATGATCTAGAATTGTGTATCTCTCAGGGTACTTCCTAATGTATTTGAGGCATTTATATATATAAATTGATGGAAGAGTTAATATCCCTAGTTCTCTGAATGTATTTTTGTAGTTGCCGCGATAATCTAATCCGGCCAAGATACCGATTGCTCTTTGTATTTTGAATATGCGTTGGGGCAGGATGAGTGCCCCCATATCAAAATACCATAGGTCATGGCTGATTGGAAATATCCATAGTAAGCCATCTTAAGTGTACTATACGATACTGTACCGGCGAGTTTACGTAGAGCAAATTAAATTTTTGTTAGCCTTTTAGCTAGTTCTGAACCATTGCAGTCCCATCTCATGGCTGCATCAATATGAACTCCCAGAAAATTTGTAGTTTGATTACCGTTTAATTGGACATCTCCACTAAGTGTGAACATTATTGTTTTAATTTTCACTTTGTTTAAAACAAGGCCACTTTCAACACACCAGTCTATAGTTTTGTTGGTTGCTATTTGACTTTTTTCTCATACTTCTTCAATGCTTTTCCCATTAACAACAATTGTACTGTCATCGGCGAATAATATTACATTGGCCATACTTAGTTCTTTGTGCATGTCATTTATGTAAATTAGGAACAGTGTCGGGCCTAGAACAGATCCTTGCGGCATCCCTATGTGCAGTGAAGAGATATCAGAAATTTTCCATTAAAGAATACCAGTTGTTTTCTATCTGAAAGATAACTGCTGATTAAGTTAGTGCTCTTACTAGAGATGCCGTATGTTTATAACTTAGCTAATATTATGTTATGTTTAATACAGTCAAATGCCTTACTCATATATATAAAAGATGCAGTCGATATTTTCTTTTCTTCAAAGGCATTCAGAATATTTTACGATCCACCTGCGACCCCTTCTCCAAAGCATCTGATAAAAATGTATTGGAGAGAACTAAATTAGTTACTATTTCCCTCTTAGAAATCCATGCTGCTCATTGATAATAATGTACGAAATACAAACAAATCTAATAGTTTGGGAATACCAGATTAAATTGATACTATCGTGGGTTTTCAATATTTGCCCTACAATCATTCTTAAATATCACTCAATTTCTTTATAAGAAGTGTGCAGGAATACCATCAAGGCCGGCATTGCAAGACGATGATAAAGTGTTAAATACGTCTTCAAGAATAACATTGAGTTTGCAAAGATCTATTGAAGTATTGAAGCACTGCACTCAAAGTAAGGTAATGAATTACATTGCTGATTATATGCTCTTGAGAAATGTGATAAAAATAAATCACACTAGGAGTTATTGTGTGACTTATCTCTTCATTTAAATACATTTCTTGGGGATAACTGTCTTGCAGCAAATATTTACGTGTTCCCAAAAGCATTTAGAATTATTGGTAATTTCATTTTCATAATTATCGATATAATTGCTATACAATAAATCATTTAGTACATTACATTGTGTTCTTAAATTCCTAAACAACTCGTAATGGGATTTGTAACCAGTGCTTTTATATTTTAAATGAGCAACTCATTGTTATAACACATTCACAAAAAAACGATTAAAAGCGAAAACAGCAAATAACCAAACCAAAAATTTCTACCCCTTCTTGGTGTTGCGATTTTCATGTCATCGAGTATATATTACTACGAGCCGAAGAAATAAAACTGTATCGCACACAAACGGCCGGCCATTAATGTGATGTATGGCCGCGATTATTTACGGCACAGATCGCAATAATAATCCGATGTAGTACTTTGGAACGACCATTACTCGCGCCGCGTCACGATTCGTTACTAGACGCAGAAAATGAAACAATCGAACAGTGTTTAATTTCAATTAGGCGCGAGCGATTTGCATCGCGGTGGCCTCAGTTTGCACTCAAGTAATCTCATTACCGCGAACAAAATGTTAGTTGTATTATGCTACATTTTGATTGAATTAATTAATTATTTTTACAGATATTTTGCTTCTATAAAGAAAATCTATATTATTGCAATTTCGAGAGGCACTTTTCCCAACTTAAGTTCTTGACCAAACAGCAAGTGCACCATCGTACATCAACCCTGTATCTTCGAAGCAAAAATATTCTTAGAATAGTCCAGGGAATAACAAGTTTTAATTTGAAGTCCTCTCCTTAGAGGAAAATAAGCCAAATTCGACAAGAAAATGGCAAAACCTTTATCATAGAGACCTTCTGTGGCAGAACTGTCAACGAAGCAGTCAAGAGTGGAAGAACATTTTATTATGAACTCAAGCCTTTCAGTGTGCAATCAAAATTTTTGCAAGAATTAATTCTTACATATGTATTTCTTAGAAATTATTATGTAAGAACAGTGGATAAATAAATATAACTACTACTACTAAACTGCACCCTGTATAAAAAAAGATAACATAATATAAATTATAAATAAGTAACATATTTCATGAATGATTTTCTCATTTACCTCGTGGTGAAACATTATTACCTATTAATAAGTAACATTTTAATTATTATGATTAACACGTTTGCAATAAAAAATAACTAAATCATTCGTTTGATGATGGGAACTGAGAGAACAGGTGCGACCGTTTTTCTGTTTCCTCTCGATTTTCCTTCGTCCAATCGTCCCGATTGAATTGTAAATGGCTTCTGTTGGTTACAGAGCGTGAGCACTTTGTGTGGGAAACGGACAATGCGTTGTTTCTATCTCCAATCTCGCTCTCTACACAACCGTGACTTCTGACTCCTGGCTGCCAGTGCTAGGGCCCACTAACCGAGAATTTAATTTAGTTCCACCCCTCAGGGGGGCCGAGGCAATTACGTTCGCCTTTATCGCACTTATCGATGCACCGCAATACAATTCTTTACGTTTCTCTACAATACCAATAAATTATTAATACTAGTAGTTAAATAAACAACGCAAAGCATTTTATTACTCTACCTACTGTTTACAACCTACATTTTTGTTATGAGTAATTTTAAAAGCTATTAGAAACAGATATGTATACTGTATTTTTGTGGTACACATAAAATTTTTGCCATTCTCTGGAAGCACATTTTTTGCTATTATATTTGATTTCAATAAAACGTTGTTGTAATGCATATGTGTATTTATATATTTATAATATTTATATGTTATGGGAAATTCCATTATTGTTTATATATTTGTATTATTTAAATTACTTACTTCATTGATTTGTACACACACACACACACACACACACACACACACACACACACATACACACACACGTCGTTTATAACACTGTTGTAATATTTAAAAGTCAAAGTGAAATAATAAACAAGAAAAAACGAAATCTTCTTTATCACAAAATTATCTCACCCAGAAAAGAACCTACATTATATAAGTAAAGCTCTCACACACATTAGAACTTTACAATTGGCGCAGTCGGTAGGATTTCTGGGAGGTTCAAATTTTCTGTGAAAAAAAAAAGGGGAAAAATATATTCCTGCCCGGAATATCAACAAGAAGGAGTTGCTTAACAACTCGAGAAGATCTACGAGAAAAGTCTACCCGTGAAGAGTTCCTGTCAATTTTTTTTTTTGGACACCATCGATTGGAGATTCATGATGCTGTTGGTTTTACTAATGTAAGTGGACAAATTTTTCTATACTAGGAACCAATTTTTAATATTTCATAATTGTATCTCACAATTTTTTTTTTTAATTTTTGTTAATTAATCGAGTTAAATTATATAATATGGCGGAACAAAATAATATTGCTAATTTATCATACTATAGTTCTCCGTTAATGTCACTTTTGATACGGATAGTGACAATTTAGAAGATTTTATTATTAATTGTAGTGATGTTTTGCAATATATACCGGATAACTTAAAGGAGCAGTTTTTAATTCCTATTAAAAATATAATTTTGGGAGAAGCAGGGACATTTACTAGAAGTAGAGTGACAAATACATGGGACGAACTTAAACAATTTTTAAGAGGTCATTTTTCAAGTAAAACTTGTTATTTTAGCATTTTGGTAGAACTAAATTCATGTTTTCAAAAATCTAATGAAAGTATCTAAGATTTTTCAAAACGTATTGAGAAATGTAATTCAAACATTAGATACCAATTTAACTCCGGAAGCTCGTGAAGCTCAATAAAATTTAACAAATGGACAAGTATTAAATGCATTCATTGATGGGTTAAACCATGAGCTGAAAACGTTAGTAAAACTTATGAGAACAGAATCATTAGAAGAAGCAATTCAAATTGCAATAAAGAGTCATTAAATTCATCTATGCTACAGTTAGATACATTTAATTCCATAAAATTTTGTTATATTTGTAATTTAACTTCTCATTATACAAATAACTGTCCTCATAATAACTTAAATAAAAAAACCGTGCGATTTTCTCAATTTACTATTCAATGTAATTATTGTAAACAGTTTGGACATATTATTCGCGATTGCTATAAAAGACAAAATTCATTAGATTTTAGAAACAACGATGGACGTAATAGAAATGTTAGGCCCAATCATCAAAATCAGTCATTAATAGATATAATAGAAGTAGGGATCAAAATGTAAATGAGCAATATAATTGCCGACCAAAAAATCAGAATCACAATTATTTTGAAAAAGATCGACGAATTAATAATTCTCAAACAAATAATTAAATTGTCTAAATTGAAACCTAACGTGTCTTGCTTTGACAATAATATTATTACTTTAAAGGGCATTAATCATTCGGACAATCCGTTTAAATAAGTTTGTTATTGCACACTTAATATAATCGTAAATAATCAAATGTTTTCTCATGTTTTTCATGTAATTCAAGATTCTTTTCCTATAAAACAAGATGGCATTTTAGGAAATGATTTTTTATTTTCAGTTAAGAGTACATTATGTTATAAAAAGGAAAAACTAATAATAGGAAATAAGTTTTTGCCATTGTACATAAATAACAGATTATTAAATGTAAAACAAAATCAATTGAGAGATAAACATGCTAAAGATAAAGATATAATTAACGACAGCCACTGATAATTCAAATTTTGATAACTTTAAACCGCTTGTCAAGATAGATAACCCAATAATTGCGAAAGCTCGCAACGAAACTATAATTTCAGTAAATATTTCAAACTCAGAACTCAAAGAAGGTATAATAAATAAAAAAGGAATTTATAAAAATGTTTATTTAAGCAGTAGTGCTGTCAAAGTTGTAAATGGTAAAGCAATCATCACCGTTTTAAATACAACCTATGACGATGTAACTTTGCAAAATATTTCAGTTGTTCTAGATCCGTTAATTACTTCACAAAATACTATTTAAAATTTTAAATTAACTACAGATGACATAAAAGTAAATTATAGGAAAGATAGACTAGCGAAATTAAAGAATACTCTTAGACTTGATCATTCAAATTCTGAAGAGACAAGTTGTTTAAAAGAATTATGTTTTGATTACAATCACTTGTTCTACCTCGTTGGTGACATTTTAACTTCAACTCACTTAGCTTATCACGAAATTCATACGAAAAATGAAATTCCAATTAATTCAAAAACATATAGATATCCTGAAACTTTAAAAAAGGTCGTTAACGAGTAAATGAAATTCTCAAACAAGACATAATTAAACCCTCAAATAGTCCATGGAATTCACCCCTATGGATAGTTCCAAAGAAGCCAGACTCAGATGGAAATAAGAGATGGAGACTAGTAGTCGATTATCGAAAACTGAATGATGTAACAATAAGAGATGCCTATCCCTTACCAAACATCGAGGAAATTTTGGACCAATTAGGAACTGCAAAATATTTGAGCACCTTGGATCTAACATCAAGTTTTCACCAAATAGAAATGCACCCCAGAGATTCCATTTGGATCGAAAAATTCACCTGCTACGTTCTAAAAACTGATGAATATCGCCTTATCTGGTTTACAGAACAGTTATCGTTGTTTCGTGTATTTGGACGACATCGTCACTTTTTCCGACAGTTTACCTAAAACCATATTAAACACCTGAGGGAAGTATTCAACAGGCTTGATCAATTTAATTTACGCATAGAACCTACAAAATGTAACTTTCTACGACATGAAGTTGTTTATTTGGAACACTTGATCACCGAAAATGGCGTTAAACCTGACCCAGCGAAGACAAAAATCGAAAATTCTAATGTAAATGAAGAAATTGGAAATTTATTTAACGTTGAAACAGATTTTTCTTTATGTCAATGTATCAGCAAAGATTTTAAGTTAGGTAAACGAATAGCTTTAGAATTTAAAAATAAATATGGCGAGATAAATGCTCTAAAGGCACAAAATCAACCATTGTACTCATTTCGATTTTTAAAGCATAATAATCAATTTATATTTTATTTGATAACTAAACCAAAATATTTTGACAAACCTTCACATGGAGATCTTTTTAAAACCTTATTAAACTAAAAACATTTTGCGAAAAAAAATCATATATTCAAGTTAGCCATGCCTAAGTTTGGATGTGGTTTAGATAAATTGAATTACGGCATTGTTTTAGACATGATTAAGTACATATTTCAAGGTCAATTCATTATTAAGATATTTGTACCTCATAAAGAATTGATTCCAATTGAAAATAACTTAAGAAACTGTAACAATACTCAAGGGCACATTCTTGAAAAATCAAATAGTTCTTCTAGTTTATCTAATATGGCTAATTATAAGGTTTCTCATTTTTGTCTTCAGCCGAATTTATTAACATCTCTTATATCAGTCCCTTCTGACGGAAATTGTTTTTTTCATAGCATATTACATTTATTTCCAGATTTAAATTCTGAACAGAACTTATTTTACTGTCATCACCACATTTTAATAATTGTCTCTCACCTGATGAATGCTAACATATTCTTTCCAAAGAAAATGAATGGGCTAATGACGATGTAATTAAAATAACAGCTTTGCATTTTGATATTTGTTTATATATTCACAAATCAAACAATGAATTTTTCATTTTTGGTAACACTAAAATTTCAGTTTTTCGCATAAATCACTCTAATAAATATTTTGAACCCATCGAAATACCTAGGCCACGAAGTAATTCAAGTAATCCGCCATACCAAGACTTTTTTTAAACTTTGGAAAACACTATAATTAGTTATATTTTTATATCAAAATGGGATAAAGTACGTTCTATAATCAGATTTGTTTTTAGAGGAACTGGAATCAATATTATACACGATAATAAAGTAATCAAACCAAACAATGTGCAAATCCAGTAATTTTAAAAGAAAATCACGATTCATTAATATCAGGTCATACAGGTATTCATAAAACTTTCCATAGAATAGCAGAAAATTATAAATGGAAGGAGATAGGGAAGGATATATTTAATTATATCAAATCCCGTGAGTCATGTCAAAAAAATAAACTCGTAAGAAAGAAAAATCGAATGCCAATGGAAATCACCACAACATCTAGAAAACCCCTAGAAAAAGTATTTTTAGATATAGTAGGTCCGTTGCCAGTTTCTACTAATGGTAATAAATTTATTTTAACGCTGCAGGATAATTTAACAAAGGTTTCTCGAACGTATGCAATCCCAAACCACGAAGCCATCACTATTAATGATATTTTTGTCAAACATTTTATTTGTAAATTTGGGATACCTGAGTTGATTTTAACGGATCAAGGTAGAGATTTTTGGTCTAATTTAATTAAAAGAATGTCAAAACTTTTAGGGGTTAAAGAAGTTTTTACTTCAGCATATAGACCCCAATCTAATAGAAGCCTTGAAAGGAGCAATAACTTTAGCAGACTATTTAAAACATTATTTATGTAATCAATTGGAATGGGAAGAATATTTAGACTTTCCTATGTTTTCTTATAATACTTCTCTTCATTCGTCTACGTTATTCATTCCTTACGAATTAATGTTTGGTTATAAGCCAGAACTTCCATCTAGCATTACAAAATCGCCCGAATTCAAATACTGTGATGATAATTATGTAGATGAACTAAAACTAAAATTCCAAAAAACTCATCAACTCGTGAACATTTGCTTAAATCAAAAGAAGTTAATAAGAATTACTATGACAAAAAAGCTCGTCCATTAAATTTAAAACCAGGAGATTTTTTGTACGTTTTAAACGAACATACAAAAGTAGGTGACAGTAAGAAATTAACTCCTAATTATACGGGACCTTATGAAGTTGTAAAAATTAGTTCAAACGTAAATGCAGTTGTTAAAATTAAAAATAAAGAGAAAAATAAAGGGAAAAATCGATAAATTAAAATTATCTTTTGTTACAGAATCATCTCTGTACAAACAGAAAAAGTCTTTTATTCCACCGTAATAGATTCATCACCAGGGATCCATTATGAACAACTTGGAGATTTACATTATTTCGAAACTAACTGGAAAATAGTCACATACTTCGATTATTCAAATTAGATTTAGATCGCTATATTTCAGATACTGTTAAAATTTGCTAAACAACAATTTATGGAAAATATTCTTCATGTAATAAAACATTACCAACTCTAGGTCAAAGATTTACAAAACTCACCAAACTTCACGACGAACTTCATCAACTTGTCAGTCACAGATCTAAAAGAGCATGGTTTAACATCATTGGATCGGCTTTTAAAACAATAATTGGAACTTTAGACGAAAATGACGCCGAATACTATTCACAAGCAATTAAAAGAGTAACTGATAATAGTAAAAACTCTGTTCAATTATTAAATGAGCAACCCAAATTGTTCAATCAACTATTAAAATTTTTAATAAAACTATTGCTAATGTCAATCTCAACACTAATATTATTAATAAGAATTTTGAAAAATTTAAAAATTACACAGTTAAGCCTAATGAAACAATATGGAATTTAGAAATTAGACAAAATCTTGATGAACACATTGATTTATTAATAATAATGATACATGATGCTGAAAGACAATATACTACTTTAATTAATTCAATTCTGTTTTCTAAAACAAATAGATTACATCCTGATGTTTTACCGCCTGCACAACTAATCAATGAATTGAAATCGTCAGTCCAGTTTTTGCTTACAACTTTTTTGACTTACCCGGTTGCTTTGAATTTAGAAAATATTTGTGATTTATTTAAATTAATTAAATTATCAGCAAAAAAATAGTCTGCTTATATTCATTATCGATATTCCTTTAGTAACTATGCAAACTTTTAATTTTTTCTTTGTGAGATTGATATTTTGTTAAATTTCAAGTTAAATGATAATTGTAACACTCGCATAACTCTACTAGAGAAACCTAGGTGGACTAAACTAGAGGAAACAAACTCGTGGTTATATGTTGCACCTAAACCTCAAGAAATATCTATCTCTTGCAAAAATTTTAATGTTGTTGACCTATTAATAAACGGTACAGGAATTTTAAATGTCATTCCAAATTGTAAAATATGTACGAAGGAGATTACATTTTACTCTGACAGATCCTATAAAAGTAAGCTGAAGTTTAGTTTACCCAGATATAATATTTTCAATGACTTCAATAATTAATCTTTAAATAAAATACAGACTATACATATAGAAAAGGTTCATATGAATAGACTAGATTTACACGATATAAATATTGCTAGCCACAAATTAAAGTCACTACAAGAAAAAGCTAATTTTATGGAAAACATGAATTTGGATTTTCATACAACTGCATCATTTTTATCAAATATCGTCAATTCTTATAGTTGCTTTCATTTTCTTTAAACTAAAATTGTTCAAGTGCTGTCATGTAATTAGAAATCTAATTAGACCTGCCACTCGCATGGAACCGGAGAATGTCGAATTAAATTTTGTAAGACCCGCTGCTCAAATACAACTAGAAAATGTTGAATTAAATATTGTAAGATCAGCCGCAGAAATAGCTGCCTATAATTTAGTGCCACAAGCTCAATTGAGGAGAAGTGCAAGACTTGCCGCTCATAGAGTAAGAATAGTTTAACTATTCTCAAATATAACTAATATTTTATTATCATAACATGGTTTGGTTCCTAGTTTGTAAGATTTTTCCACAGGATTTATGAATATTTTATTTATATTATTTGTATGTCTTTTATTTTATTTTATTGTTTTTCAAAAAAAAATATATCATAGAAATGGTCTATTTTTTTCATATTAAGGGGGGAAGTGTAATGTATATGTGTATGTATATATTTATAATATTTATATGTTATGGGAAATTCTATTATTATTTATATATTTGTATTATTTAAATTTGATTTGTATATTTGTATTTGTGTGTATTTATTTTAAGTTATGTTATTGTGTGCTTTTCGGTGCCGCGCGCATGCAGATAAGTCTAGGAAGAACAAATAGCTAATTCGATTTTGGAATTAGTGGAAACTATTAAGTTATCAATTGTACACAGTTCACCCCGGCTTATCCCATTCTCCCTCCTATTGCTAAAAGCACTAATTGTATTTTAATTAACTTTACATTTTGGTGTTGCGGGAACGTCACTCTTACTTCGTCTGTCAACTTGAACTCTCTTACATCGGCTCTCAATTGGTACACACACACACACACACACACACACGACGTTATATATATATATATATATATATATATATAACGTCGGTCGTTTATAACACTGTTGTAATATAAGTGAAATAATAAACAAGAAAAAACGGAATCTTCTTTATCACGAAAGAACCTCACCCAGAAAAGACATTGTATAAGTAAAGCTCTCACACACACACTAGAACTTTACATTGTCACTGGTTTTGGTAAAGCATTTAATAGAAGATAAACGATTTTGCTTACTGTTGAATATATTGAATGGTTGGGTTCGAACCATGATTCGGTCGTGCATAATACTTTGATTTCGAAAAGCTGATAATCCAATCTAAACAATATATCGATCTATACGGCGTTCGTTATTACCATACGATGAATGGCGAACAATGGTAATTGAAGTTGAGATATACGCGACTGGCATGGGCAATTATTTAAAACGGCATAAATCAATGGGCATTAGTTTAATGAACGGTATGAGTTATGGAATAGAAGTATAGATAGCGGACACCCTCCGGCGAGAACAAAGAAATACTGGAGCGCAACATGGCAGATTACCAGGTACACCATTCGAGGAGGACCGCCGGGGGCACCACCATACGAAACTACTGCTTCGTACAATTAATCTGATCTCGGATTCTTTATAATTGCAGCACTAATATAACGATATGCCCGATCTAAAAGTTGAAAAAAAAAAGATGTGTACGCCGGTTCCGATAAAATCTCCGAGCGACGGAATAATCAAAATTGCTAATCGAATCAATTTAAAGCTAACCGGTACACCATTATTTTTTCAGCCGTCACGTAAATTGACATATCTATTCAATACGTTTCCCATAAAAGACAGATTTAATTTCATAAAATGTCACTAAATTTACATTAAAACGTCAGGCGATAAAACGGTCGTCGTGCTACTTGTACTCGAATTACCCTATAAAGCACCGTAATTAAGTCAACTAGAAATTATTTCATTAAAAGATTCCTCGTGATAGCGTTTAATTAATTGTGGGCATATACGGCCGTGCGGTTAGCTCTCTCCCCGGTGGTACCTCGGTACTACCACGTCCAGTAATTTCATAATTAATATCTAACAGAAGATATACGACCAGACGAGAAACAAACAGCTAGTGTGAAGAGACATTATCGAAATAAGTTCTCATATAAATTTTACAGGGTACAACTGATAATTATTTAATCTGACATGGAAATTACATCACCAAGAAGGGGTAGGAATTTCTTTTACCAAACGTGTCGCAAACGTTTAAATAATAAAATATAGTAATTGATTAAAATTTCATTCATATCCAATCAGTAAAACATACTCATTAAATATTTATTCACTGAATAAAATTAATGTAAAATACTGTTGTTGTTGTTCTTCCGTTTTTTGATTTTTTTTGAACACTTTTAGTGCAAAATGTAGTCTAATTTATTTAAAGTATTACACATGTATTTATATGAAAACAATATCAATTTACAAAAAAATAATTCGTATGGTTGATACAATGCACAAAGGGGAGATAAGGGAAAGCGCAAAGAATGGAATGCGGCGAGTAATTAGTGATTATCGGGTGATGTACGAAAATAACTACTTACAATGAAAAAAATATACAATTATATAAAATAGAATAAAATAATTTTGTTATCCCCCCCTAAAATTGATTTATAATAATAAAATTTAAAAGTCAAAAGTTAATTATAACTAATTGAAGGTGAGTTACTTAGTTTTCTTGAAGGCAGGGCTACAGGGGATTTTGTAGATCTTAACTCCATCTGTTCAGATGTACTGACGATATTTGTATTAAATATTTTTATGCAACATTATATAAATAAACTTTTCAAAAAGTTAAATATTTTAACACAAAATATTAATATAAACAAAATAATACATGTGATTGAGTTAAAAATGGTAAAAAATCCGAGAAGTATGATTAATAAAAAACTGTTCGTTATCTTCTTGCAAAACCTCACTTAGTTTTTTCAGTTTATTGGACGCGATAGTTAATTCATCAATTTTTAAATCCGTCACTTTCACATTACTAAATTTTTGCTTTAAATTCGAATTCACTGTCACCGGCCTTATCACAACAGTTGTCCTGGATGATGTTAATAATAATAATAATAATAATGGTTTATTGGTGCATATTCATAGTTTACACAAGTCAATTAATTTAGATTTCATTAGAGTTAATAATATTATAGGCTAACAATATATGATACAAAATAACTTGAGCTATACAATAATACATAAATCACACATTTAAATCATTACACGTTCACTAAATTAAAATCACAAAATTTACTTGATAAACATTAAAATGGTACATAAATTACAGAATACAATAATTATTCATTCACTACATTAAAATCACGAAATCTATTGGAAAAGCATTCTTCCTCGCTATAGTATGCTTTAATTCGCTTATTAAAGATATTGTCCGTGCAACATTTAACTTCTTAAGGTACTTCATTGTACAGTCTAGGCCCGTAATAGTTTTTACCGTTTCTACACCTAGAGATACGATGAAATAACGGGCAAATAAGGTGATTATTACGCGTCTCATAACTGTGTATTTCAGCACTCGTACTGTAAGATGTTATGTGTTTCTGAACATATTTAAGGCATTCCATGACAAAAATGCACGGCACAGTAAGAATTCCTAAATCAATAAAACTTTGCCTACAATCATCCATATATTATAAACTTGATATTACACGAATCGCTCGCCTCTGGAGACCAAATAAGCGGTCTGTTATGGTAGAATGTAATAATGCCATAGGTGATTCGACTATGAAATAGTGAGAAATATGCGGATTTTGTTGCATATGGAGGTAGGGAGTTTGTAAGACTTCTCAATAGATATATGGTTTGACACAGTTTAACAGATATGTACTCACCATGGGAATGCCAAGTCCAGATTTACTCCTAAAAAATTGGTGGATGTACATAAAGAATTGTCCGTTGTTTTCAGCGTAAAGATAACCTTAACAGTTTTATTTGTATTAACAGTTAGTTTATTAGACGTAAACCAGTCTAATACAACAGTATTGTTGACGTTACTGTTTGCGATAACGGACTGGATATCTTCTGATTTATTAATACAGGTGGTATCATCAGCGTATAATACAATTCCACCTCTATCCACATGCAAAGGAAGATCATTTATGTATAGTAGGAATAACAAGGGTCCTAGAATCAAGCCCTGAGGAACACCTTGGGTAATATTTGCCTCCGCAGATAAAGACTGATTATAAAGCAAACACTGTTGTCTATTGAATAAGTATGAACTAACAAGCCTACATGTTGACGGATGAAAGTTATAGTAGTACAGCTTCCGCAAGAGTACATCATGGGGCACGTAGTCAAATGCCTTACTTAGATCGTAAAAAGATGCCATTGTATATAATTTAGAGTGAAATCCATCTAGATTCTCATCTATCAAGGCACTGACTGCGTCGCTGGTCGATAGTCCCTTGCGAAAACCAAACTGAGCAGCATGCAATATATTCTCTCCTTCACAATTATTATTATTTTTAGTACCTTAGAGAGTGTTGGCAATAATGATATAGGTCTGAAATTATTAGTTCAGATTCCTTCGCTTGTTTCAGAATAGAAATGACACATGCAATTTTAAGGCATCTTGGGAATGTACCTGATCGTATGCATTTACTGATTAAGTTAGTGAAGGTCAAAATGATTACATCAGCTATATATTTTAACAGGCTTGTTGACATGCTATATATGTTATGTCACGGGCTTGTGAGTTCTTTAGGGATCTAATTACACTTTTTACTTCTGCTGGACATGTTACTGCGGCTGGCATTCGATACAGAATCTCTCGGGGCCTCAAGAACTGCAATGGTCGTGTAAACCTTGCAGTTTTTAGTAATTTGCAGGATTCCACTACCATGAAGATCCAAATCCAAATATTCATCATGGTCGCACATCAATGTTACTGTTAATTAGAAAATATTTTCGTGTTTTTTCTAATTATTAGTGAATTTTCTACAACGTAAAGGACTTATATATTTTTATTATTTAATGTTACTGTTGTTGGTTGAAATAATTCTACATCCATTTCCATATTGTGAACCTTGCACATTGATGGTGCTTCTATCAATTTCTGTTGCAGCAATATTGTTTCGTAAATTGGTTTTTCAGTAGCTCTTATAAGGGTTGTTAAAGAGCAAATCCATTCGCCATACGTTAATTCGGTACATTTATTTACATCCTCCATGGGGTTGTAATAAACACGGTTAACGCTTATTACGAAGAACTTGGTACTTGGGTAAAGAAATGAATATAAATGGGAATTGTTGTGGCGAATCGGAACTGGGATCATTTGAAAAATGTCGAAATTTTGATTGTTACAAATTGGTATTTACTTTTTTGTTTATATGTAAGTCATTGATTTTAACGATTTTATAAAGTAATGATATTAAATTTTAATTTAATTTATATGGAAATTCTTGGTCGTTTTGCAAAACTAATTGTTCTAACTCGCTTATTAGTAATTCTGGTGATATAATATCTGGGTGAAAAATATTGTTTTTTTTTGCTAAGATAATGGATGAAATTAATGAGTCACAAGAGTGTTCTAAATCTGAAGAAATTCCGTTAAGCAAAATAATTTGTTCAGAAATAAGCTGCTGTTTTCTAACATCGTTAATTGCTGATGAAACCTCTTGACTAAATGAATTCAACTTGTTTATGTTTGAATTTAATTGATTTTCGTATTTAATCAAGTTTTTAATTGATGAACTAGATATTATACTAAGTTGTTGTGATAGGACATTATTTCGTTTTTTATTATCTTTAAGCAGTAGTTTAATAGATTTATCATAATATTCGGCATCTGAAGAATCTGGAATACCAAATTGCCAATTGAAAGCATAAGATAAACCATTGAATGAACCTCTCTTTACTCTTAATTACGATTCGCATAATTGATTAATAGAATCAAGTTTAGACTATTTTTGCAAAAGTAAACTACATGATTGAACGTATGATTCGTAGTTTTGTGAGAGCACATGTCTAAAGATTTATTGTAATAATTGTTTAACAAATATAATTGTTTTTCACTTAATGAAAGATCAAAAAATGATAGAAGCGTGTGTTTTGGGTTTAGCGTTTCCTAAATGGTGATAATAAATGCCTGATTTTGATGCAATTGAGGTTATATTATAAGTTTGCGATTGAGTTAAGCTAAGGGAGGTTAAGAGAATTAATGGGATTGATTTGATCATTTTGTTGACCCGTAACAAATTTAAAGTTCTGGATGCATAAGATATAGGCAATTTCACCTTGACTTAATACAGCGCCTATGGTTAGATGCGTCGGTGGTACGAATAAATTCTTTTGAAAAATCAGTGTATTGCAAAAATGGTTGAGTAGTTAATATTTTATTAAAAGAATTAAATGAATTTTCTTGATCTTGTTTCCATTGAAATGGCCTATCTTTCTTTAAAAGAGTTTAGCGATTTGAGCAAAATTTTTTATAAATTTTCTGTAATAACCTACTAGTCCAAGAAACATTTTAATTGATTTTTGATTTTTAGGCACGCGAAAGTTACAAACTGCTTTTACCTTTTCTGGATTAGGTTGCACACCGTTATCGGATATTACATGCCCTAAATATAATACTTCTTTTCGTAAAAGTTCGTATTTTTCAGGTTGTGGTTTTAGATTATGACTTCTAAGTCTTTTGAAAATGCTTTCGAGTTTTTGAGTATGTTCTTCGATTGAAGAAGCTTAAACGACTATATCGTCGAGATACACGAAACGGTGCAGAGCTTGTAAACCAGAAAGAATTGTATTCATTAGTCTTTGAAAAATTGCGGGTGCATTTTTCAACCCGAATGGCATACGATTAAACTCGTAATGTCCTAGTGGAGTACTAAACGCGGTTTTTTTCTCTATCTGACGGATGTACGGGAATTTGATGAAAACCTGATGCTAAATCAAGCGTCGAAAAATATGACCTAGTTGATCTAAGATTTCATCAATGTTAGGCAGAGGAAATTTATCACCTATTGATTTATCATTTAGCTTACGATAATCTATAACAATTCTCCAAGCTTGTTGGCCTATGGAGTTAACTTTCTTAGGAACTACCCAAAGCGGACTTGACTACGGTGAAGATGATGGACTGATAATATTTTCTTTTAACATTTTATCAATTTGAGTGTTTACTTCTTTTTTATGAAGTTCTGGATATCGGTACGTTTTTGAATAAATTTGCTAATTTATCATTTTGTAAATGAAAAATATCATTATATTTGTTATTTGTTATTTATGATTGAACGTTTTTCGGTTTCATTTAAATGATCTAGTCTTAAACTTTCACGCAAAATATCTTGTCGTTAGAAATTATTATTATTTGTATTATTATTACTATTGTAAGAATTTACAGTAAATATTTCATCTAATTTAGGCAAAGGATCAAGAGTGATAGAATTGTGATAATTGTTGATCTAAGAGTTGCGTATTTAAAATTACACATAAATATCCTCCTACTACTCTTATTTTTTTCTTTCGATGTACTCGAATCTTAATTAACGACAGCCGTTAATTAAATACACACGTCGCCAACGCCAATATCATTAAGATTATCGTCGCTCTTCTTTCGCGTGTCCGCCGTTAATTTACGTGTCGTTAAATGAAGATTAATTATTCAATTGCGCCGCAATGTTAATACAATTGGTATTCTCTCTAAATAAAGAAAACGACCATTAAAATTTTTAATGTTTTTTTATCCCGTTTATTTTCGACGGGCCGTGCCTTGAAGTGGCGTTTCACCGCCGCCGCCGCGCATAACTCTTCATAATTTACAATCCGGAGGGTAAGATTGATAGTGGCAATTTAATTATAACAGTGACTCCGTACGTTCGCCATAATTAAACGAGTGATGGATAATTCCGCGTTTATAAAATTCTGGCCTGGCCGATCATTTCACATAATTGGTTTACCTGCGGGAAAACAATTGCGAAGTATTTAGGTAATACAGGGTGTCCCAAAAGAAAGTTAATATTTGGTGGAGCAGTTAAAAAGGTACATTTAAAGCGCTTGCGCGCTTTCGAATTGATAAATGGTTCAAACTATTCACGTTTTCTGCCATTCTTAAAGATCTTGGTCGACCTTTTTTGTTGTTTCTCCAATGTTGTACCTGTTTTTTTAGTAGAATTACTAAACTTTAAGATTATATCCTTTTGAAGTTTCCAAAAATTTACAATTCTCTACCACTCTTAAAGATTTTGGTCGACCTTTTTTTTGTTTCTCCAATGTTGTACCTGTTTTTTTTAATAGAATTACTAAACTTTAAGATTATATCCTTTTGAAGTTTCCAAAAATTTACAATTTATTTTGAAATTTTTTAAATCTTTAACATTCAAAATCTTTGTTTTTTATTGCAGAATTACCAAAATCTATAATTTTTATTCTTTAGAACTGTTTAAAATTCTCTAGTGTTAAGTATTCAAAAAATATTAAGCTTTTAAAAGAATAATCTTATCTTATTGTAACAACTTCAAAACGCTTTGAATTTTTAGTTGAATTTAATCAAGATTTTAATTTTTCTAAATATTCCAGATTTTTAAGACTTTAAAATTTAAGAAATCGCAAAATATTTCCAAGTCGTAAGGTTTTCTTGAATTTTATATTACTCAAAATATTCTAAAGTTGCTTAAGACTTAGAGAATCTATTCATTCTATTGCTCTCTAAAGTTCTTAAACATTTTTACCTTTTTCCTAATTTCGAAATATACTAAAGTCGTTTGCATAAAAAAAAAATATTATGAAGTATTTAGAGTTCTTTAAAACTCCTAAATGTTTTTTTCTGTAATGTTTTTAGATTAGAGTTTCCAAAATATTTCACGACCATTTAGATTAGGAAAATCCAAAAACTTTTAAAGTCTTTACAATTTTAAATTATCATAAAGAAGATATTATGAAGTCTTCCCTATTCTAAAGTTATAGAGTTCTTTAAAATACCAAACTTCTTAAACATTTTTATGTTTCCTTGAATATTAGATTTCCCATAATGTTTTAGAGCTGCTTACGATTTTAAAAACAATCAAACATTGTAAGGTTTTTAGTATTCTAAATTTCCTGAATTCTAAAACTCACATAACATTCCAGGGTCATTTAGGATTTACAAAAATTCCAAAAATGTATACAATTCTAAAATTCTATGTTTTCTAAACATGTTTGTCTATTTCTTTTATAAATTCCAAAAATATTTCAGGGTCATTAAAGATTGAAAACAATCCAAACATTTTAAAATTCTTTCTAAACGTTTATAGTTTTTCTTAAATTAATGTTTAATTCCATTTTCCTAAATATTTCAATATTTTTAAAATTGCATAACAAATCTGAAGATTTTGAAGAAATTTGAAAGTTCCTGAAAAATACATCAGTAAAGGAATTAGTTTCAAAACCACCAGATGAACTCAAAATTGATGTATTTTTGACATTTCCAAAACTTATTGATGTAAAGTGCTTGTAGATAAAATGGCAACACTGCAAACTCGAATTAAAGTAATTTAAATTCGCAAGGCTTAATTTGAAGGTTTCTAAAAAATACATCAGTAAAGGAATTAGTTTCAAAATCACCAGATCAACTCATAATTGATGTATTTTTTGATATTTCCAAAAATAATTGATGTAGAGTGCTTATAGATAAAATGGCAACACTGCAAACTCGAATTAAAGGAATTGAAATTTGCAAGGTTTAATTTTAAGGTTTCTAAAAAATACATCAGTGAAGGAATTAGTTTCAAAATCACCAGATGAACTCAAAATTGATGTATTTTTGACGTTTCCAAAAATAATTGATGTGAAGCGCTTGTAGATAAAATGGCAACACTGCAAACTTGAATTAAAGGAATTGAAATTTGGAACGCTTAATTTGAAGGTTTCTAAAAAATACATCAGTAAAGGAATTAGTTTCAAAATCACCAGATCAACTCAGAATTGATGCATTTTTGACATTTCCAAAAATAATTGATGTAGAGTGCTTGTAGACAAAATGGAACCACTGCAAACTCGAATTAAAGGAATTGAAATTTGCAAGGTTTAATTTGAAGGTTTCTAAAAAATACATCAGTAAAGGAATTAGTTTGAAAATCACCAGATCAACTCAAAATTGATGTATTTTTGACACTTTCAAAAATAATTGATGTAAAGTACTTGTAGATAAAATGGCAACACTGCAAACTCGAATTAAAGGAATTGAAATTTGCAAGGCTTAATTTGAAGGTTTTTAAAAAATACATCAGTAAAGGAATTAGTTTCAAAATCAGCAGATCAACTCAAAATTGATGTATTTTTGACATTTCTAAAAATAATTGATGTGAAGTGCTTGTGGTTAAAATTGCAACACTGCAAGCTCGAATTAAAGGAATTGAAATTTGCAAGACTTAATTTTAAGGTTTCTAAAAAATACATCAGTAAAAGAATTAGTTTCGAAATCAGCATATAAACTCAAAATTGATGTATTTTTGACATTTCCGAAAATAATTGATGTTAAGTGCTTGTAGATAAAATGGCAACACTGCAAGCTCGAATTAAAGGAATTGAAATTTGCAAGTGTAAATTTGAAATTTCTAAAAAATACATCAGTAAAGGAATTAGTTTAAAAATCACAACAGCAACTCAAAATTAATTTATTTTTAACATTTCCAAAAATAATTAATGTAAAATGCTTATAGATAAAATGGCAACACTGCAAACTAAAATTAAAGGAATTGAAATTTGCAAGGCGTAATTTGAAAGTTTCTAAAAAATACATCAGTAAAGGAATTAGTTTCAAAATCAGCAGATCAACTCAAAATTGATGTATTTATAACATTTTCAAAAATAATTGATGTAAAGTGCTTGTAGATAAAATGGCAACACTGCAAGCTCGAATTAAAGGAATTGAAATTTGCAAGGCTTAATTTTAAGGTTTCTAAAAATACATCAGTGAATAAATTAGTTTCAAAATCATCAGATTAACTCAAAATTGATGTATTTTTGACATTTCCAAAAAAAATTGATGTAAAGTGCTTGTAGATAAAATGGCAACACTGCAAGTTCGAATTAAAGGAATTGAGATTTGCAAGGCTTAATTTGAAAGTTTCTAAAAAATACATCAGTGAAGGAATTAGTTTCAAAATCACCAAATCAACTCAAAATTTATGTATTTTTGACATTTCCAAAAAAAATTGATGTAAAGTGCTTGTAGATAAAATGGCAACACTGCAAACTCGAATTAGAGGTATTGAAATTTGCAAGGCTAAATTTGAAGGTTTCTAAAAAATACATCAGTGAAGGAATTAGTTTGAAAATCACCAGATAAACTCAAAATTGATGTATTTTTGACATTTCCAAAAATAATTGATGTAACGTGCTTATAGATAAAATGGCAACACTGCAAGCTCGAATTAAAGGAATTGAAATTTGCAAGGGTTAATTTGAAGGTTTCTAAAAAATACATCAGTAAAGGAATTAGTTTAAAAATCACCAGATCAATTCAAAATTGATGTATTTTTGACGTTTCCAAAAATAATTGATGTAAAGTGCTTGTAGATAAAATGGCAACACTGCAAACTCGAATTAAAAGAATTTAAATTTGCAAGGGTAAATTTGAAGGTTTCTAAAAAATACATCAGTGAAGAAATTAGTTTCAAAATCACCAGATCAACTCAAAATTGATGTAGTTTTGACATTTCCAAAAATAATTAATGTAAAGTGCTTGTAGATAAAATGGCAACACTGCAAACTCGAATTAAAGGAATTTAAATTTGCAAGGCTTAATATGAAGGTTTCTGAAAAATACATCAGTAAAAGAATTAGTTTCAAAATCACCACATAAACTCAAAATTGATGTATTTTTGACATTTACAAAAATAATTGATGTAAAGTGCTTGTAGATAAAATGGCAACACTGCAAGCTCGAATTAAAATAAT
Source organism: Ontholestes murinus (assembly GCA_963969525.1). Lineage (NCBI taxonomy): Eukaryota > Metazoa > Arthropoda > Insecta > Coleoptera > Staphylinidae > Ontholestes > Ontholestes murinus. The sequence goes on from OZ018388.1 coordinate 80,848,356, forward strand.
TGAAATTTGCAAGGCTTAATTTGAAGGTTTCTAAAAAATACATCAGTAAAGAAATTAGTTTCAAAATCACCAAATCAACTCAAAATTGATGTATTTATGACATTTTCAAAAATAATTGATGTAAAGTACTTGTAGATAAAATGGCAACACTGCAAACTTGAATTGAAGGAATTGAAATTTTCAGGGCTTAATTTGAAGGTTTTAAAAAAATACATCAGTAAAGGAATTAGTTTCAAAATCAGCAGATCAACTCAAAATTTATGTATTTTTGACATTTCCAAAAATAATTGATGTAAAGTGCTTGTAGATAAAAAGGCAACACTGCAAACTCGAATTAGAGTAATTGAAATTTGCAAGGGTTAATTTGAAGGTTTTTAAGAAATACATCACTAAAGGAATTAGTTTCAAAATCACCAGATCAACTCAAAATTGATGTATTTTTGACGTTTCCAAAAATAATAGATGTAAAGTGCTTGTAGATAAAATGGCAACACTGCAAACTCGAATTAAAGGAATTGAAATTTGCAACGCTTAATTTGAAGGTTTTTAAAAAATACATCAGTGAAGGAATTAATTTCAAAATCACCAAATCAACTCAAAATTGATGTATTTTTGACATTTTCAAAAATAATTGATGTAAAGTGGTTGTAGATAAAATGGCAACACTGCAAACTCGAATTGAAGGAATTGAAATTTGCTAGGCTTAATTTGAAGGTTTCTAAATAATACATCAGTAAAGGAATTAGTTTCAAAATCACCAGATCAACTCAAAATTGATGTATTTTTGACATTTCCAAAAATAATTGATGTAAAAGTGCTTGCAGATAAAATGGCAACACTGCAAACTCGAATTAAAGGAATTGAAATTTGCAAGGCTTAATTTGAAAGTTTCTAAAAAATACATCAGTGAAGGAATTAGTTTCAAAATCACCAAATCAAATCAAAATTGACGTATTTATGAAATTTCCAAAAATAATTGTTGTAAAGTGCTTGTAGATAAATTTGCAACATTGCAAACTCGAATTAGAGTAATTGAAATTTGCAAGGCTTAATTTGAAGGTTTCTAAAAAATACTTCAGTAAAGGAATTAGTTTCAAAATCACCAGATCAACTCAAAATTGATGTATTTTTCACATTTCCAAAAACAATTGATGTAAAGTGCTTGTAGATAAAATGGCAACACTGCAAACTCGAATTAGAGGAATTGATATTTGCAAGGGTAAATTTGAAAGTTTCTAAAAAATACATCAGTAACGGAATTAGTTTTAAAATCATCAGATAAACTCAAAATTGATGTATTTTTGACATTTCCAAAAATAATTGATGTAAAGTGCTTGTAGCTAAAATGGCAACACTGCAAACTCCAATTAAAGGAATTGAAATTTGCAATGCTTAATTTGAATGTTTCTAAAAAATCCATCAGCAAAGGAATTAGTTTTAAAATCACCAGATCAACTCAAAATTGATGTATTTTTGACATTTCCAAAAATAATTGATGTAAAGTGCTTGTAAATAAAATGGCAACACTGCAAACTCGTATTAATGGAATTGAAATTTGCTAGGCTTAATTTGAAGGTTTCTAAAAAATACATCAGTAAAGGAATTAGTTTCAAAATCACCAAATAAACTCAAAATTGATGTATTTGTGCCATTTCCAAAAATAGTTGATGTAAAGTGATTGTAGATAAAATTGCAACAGTGCAAGCTCGAATTAAAGAAATTGAAATTTGCAAGGCTAAATTTGAAGGTTTCTAAAAAATACATCAGTAAAGGAATTAGTTTCAAAATCACGAGATCAACTCAAAATTGATGTATTTTTGACATTTCCAAAAATAATTGATGTAAAGTGCTTGTAGATAAAATAACAACACTGCAAACTCGAATTAAAGGAATTGAAATTTGCAAGGGTTAATTTAAAGGTTTGTAAAAAATACATCAGTAAAGGAATTAGTTTCAAAATCACCAGATAAACTCTAAATTGTTGTATTTTTGACGTTTCCAAAAATAATTGATGTAAAGTGTTTGTAGATAAAATGGCAACACTGCAAACTCGAATTAGAGGAATTGATATTTGCAAGGGTAAATTTGAAAGTTTCTAAAAAATACATCAGTAACGGAATTAGTTTTAAAATCATCAGATAAACTCAAAATTGATGTATTTTTGACATTTCCAAAAATAATTCATGTAAAGTGCTTGTAGATAAAATGGCAACACTGCAAACTCGAATTAATGGAATTGAAATTTGCAAGGCTAAATTTGAAGGTTTCTAAAAAATACATCAGTAAAGGAATTAGTTTCAAAATCACCAGATCAACTCAAAATTGATGTATTTTTGAAATTTCCAAAAATAATTGATATAAGTGCTTGTAGATAAAATGGCAACACTGCAAACTCGAATTAAAGAAATTGAAATTTGCAAGGCCTAATTTATATGTTTCTAAAAAATACATCAGTAAAGGAATTAGTTTCAAAATCACCAGATCAACTCAAAATTGATGTATTTTTGACATTTCCAAAAATAGTTGATGTAACGTGCTTGTAGATAAAATGGCAACACTGCAAACTCGAATTAGAGGAATTGATATTTGCAAGGGTAAATTTGAAAGTTTCTAAAAAATACATCAGTAACGGAATTAGTTTTAAAATCATCAGATAAACTCAAAATTGATGTATTTTTGACATTTCCAAAAATAATTCATGTAAAGTGCTTGTAGATAAAATGGCAGCACTGCAAACTCGAATTAATGGAATTGAAATTTGCAAGGCTAAATTTGAAGGTTTCTAAAAAATACATCAGTAAAGGAATTAGTTTCAAAATCACCAGATCAACTCAAAATTGATGTATTTTTGAAATTTCCAAAAATAATTGATATAAGTGCTTGTAGATAAAATGGCAACACTGCAAACTCGAATTAAAGGAATTGAAATTTGCAAGGCTTAATTTGAAAGTTTCTAAAAAATACATCAGTGAAGGAATTAGTTTTAAAATCACCAGATCAACTCAAAATTGATGTATTTTTGACATTTCCAAAAATAATTGATGTAAAGTGCTTGTAGCTAAAATGGCAACACTGCAAACTCCAATTAAAGGAATTGAAATTTGCAATGCTTAATTTGAATGTTTCTAAAAAATACATCAGCAAAGGAATTACTTTTAAAATCACCAGATCAACTCAAAATTGATGTATTTTTGACATTTCCAAAAATAATTGATGTAAAGTGCTTGTAAATAAAATGGCAACACTGCAAACTCGTATTAATGGAATTGAAATTTGCTAGGCTTAATTTGAAGGTTTCTAAAAAATACATCAGTAAAGGAATTAGTTTCAAAATCACCAAATAAACTCAAAATTGATGTATTTGTGCCATTTCCAAAAATAGTTGATGTAAAGTGATTGTAGATAAAATTGCAACAGTGCAAGCTCGAATTAAAGAAATTGAAATTTGCAAGGCTAAATTTGAAGGTTTCTAAAAAATACATCAGTAAAGGAATTAGTTTCAAAATCACGAGATCAACTCAAAATTGATGTATTTTTGACATTTCCAAAAATAATTGATGTAAAGTGCTTGTAGATAAAATAACAACACTGCAAACTCGAATTAAAGGAATTGAAATTTGCAAGGGTTAATTTAAAGGTTTGTAAAAAATACATCAGTAAAGGAAATAGTTTCAAAATCACCAGATAAACTCTAAATTGTTGTATTTTTGACGTTTCCAAAAATAATTGATGTAAAGTGTTTGTAGATAAAATGGCAACACTGCAAACTCGAATTAGAGGAATTGATATTTGCAAGGGTAAATTTGAAAGTTTCTAAAAAATACATCAGTAACGGAATTAGTTTTAAAATCATCAGATAAACTCAAAATTGATGTATTTTTGACATTTCCAAAAATAATTCATGTAAAGTGCTTGTAGATAAAATGGCAACACTGCAAACTCGAATTAATGGAATTGAAATTTGCAAGGCTAAATTTGAAGGTTTCTAAAAAATACATCAGTAAAGGAATTAGTTTCAAAATCACCAGATCAACTCAAAATTGATGTATTTTTGAAATTTCCAAAAATAATTGATATAAGTGCTTGTAGATAAAATGGCAACACTGCAAACTCGAATTAAAGAAATTGAAATTTGCAAGGCCTAATTTATATGTTTCTAAAAAATACATCAGTAAAGGAATTAGTTTCAAAATCACCAGATCAACTCAAAATTGATGTATTTTTGACATTTCCAAAAATAGTTGATGTAACGTGCTTGTAGATAAAATGGCAACACTGCAAACTCGAATTAGAGGAATTGATATTTGCAAGGGTAAATTTGAAAGTTTCTAAAAAATACATCAGTAACGGAATTAGTTTTAAAATCATCAGATAAACTCAAAATTGATGTATTTTTGACATTTCCAAAAATAATTCATGTAAAGTGCTTGTAGATAAAATGGCAGCACTGCAAACTCGAATTAATGGAATTGAAATTTGCAAGGCTAAATTTGAAGGTTTCTAAAAAATACATCAGTAAAGGAATTAGTTTCAAAATCACCAGATCAACTCAAAATTGATGTATTTTTGAAATTTCCAAAAATAATTGATATAAGTGCTTGTAGATAAAATGGCAACACTGCAAACTCGAATTAAAGGAATTGAAATTTGCAAGGCTTAATTTGAAAGTTTCTAAAAAATACATCAGTGAAGGAATTAGTTTTAAAATCACCAGATCAACTCAAAATTGATGTATTTTTGACATTTCCAAAAATAATTGATGTAAAGTGCTTGTAGCTAAAATGGCAACACTGCAAACTCCAATTAAAGGAATTGAAATTTGCAATGCTTAATTTGAATGTTTCTAAAAAATACATCAGCAAAGGAATTACTTTTAAAATCACCAGATCAACTCAAAATTGATGTATTTTTGACATTTCCAAAAATAATTGATGTAAAGTGCTTGTAAATAAAATGGCAACACTGCAAACTCGTATTAATGGAATTGAAATTTGCTAGGCTTAATTTGAAGGTTTCTAAAAAATACATCAGTAAAGGAATTAGTTTCAAAATCACCAAATAAACTCAAAATTGATGTATTTGTGCCATTTCCAAAAATAGTTGATGTAAAGTGATTGTAGATAAAATTGCAACAGTGCAAGCTCGAATTAAAGAAATTGAAATTTGCAAGGCTAAATTTGAAGGTTTCTAAAAAATACATCAGTAAAGGAATTAGTTTCAAAATCACGAGATCAACTCAAAATTGATGTATTTTTGACATTTCCAAAAATAATTGATGTAAAGTGCTTGTAGATAAAATAACAACACTGCAAACTCGAATTAAAGGAATTGATATTTGCAAGGCTTAATTTGAAGGTTTCTAAAAAATACATCAGTAAAGGAATTAGTTTCAAAATCATCAGATCAACTCAAAATTGATGTATTTTTGACATTTCCAAAAATAATTTATGTAAAATGCTTGTACATAAAATGGCGACACTGCAAACTCGAATTAAAGGAATTGAAATTTGCAAGGCTTCATTTGAAGCTTTCTAAAAAATACATCAGTGAAGGAATTAGTTTCAAAATCACTAAATAAACTCAAAATTGATGTATTTTTGATATTATCAAAAATAATTGATGTAAAGTGCTTGTAGATACAATGGCAACACTGCAAACTCAAATTAAAGGAATTGCAATTTGCAAGGCTTAATTTGAAAGTTTCTAAAAAATACATCAGTGAAGGAATTAGTTTAAAAATCATCAGATAAACTCAAAATTGATGTATTTTTGATATTTCGAAAAATAATTGATGTAAAGTCCTTGTAGATAAAATGGCAACACTGCAAACTCGAATTAAAGGAATTGAAATTTGCAAGGCCTAATTTATATGTTTCTAAAAAATACATCAGTAAAGGAATTAGTTTCAAAATCACCAGATCAACTCAAAATTGATGTATTTTTGACATTTCCAAAAATAGTTGATGTAACGTGCTTGTAGATAAAATGGCAACACTGCAAACTCGAATTAGAGGAATTGATATTTGCAAGGGTAAATTTGAAAGTTTCTAAAAAATACATCAGTAACGGAATTAGTTTTAAAATCATCAGATAAACTCAAAATTGATGTATTTTTGACATTTCCAAAAATAATTCATGTAAAGTGCTTGTAGATAAAATGGCAGCACTGCAAACTCGAATTAATGGAATTGAAATTTGCAAGGCTAAATTTGAAGGTTTCTAAAAAATACATCAGTAAAGGAATTAGTTTCAAAATCACCAGATCAACTCAAAATTGATGTATTTTTGAAATTTCCAAAAATAATTGATATAAGTGCTTGTAGATAAAATGGCAACACTGCAAACTCGAATTAAAGGAATTGAAATTTGCAAGGCTTAATTTGAAAGTTTCTAAAAAATACATCAGTGAAGGAATTAGTTTTAAAATCACCAGATCAACTCAAAATTGATGTATTTTTGACATTTCCAAAAATAATTGATGTAAAGTGCTTGTAGCTAAAATGGCAACACTGCAAACTCCAATTAAAGGAATTGAAATTTGCAATGCTTAATTTGAATGTTTCTAAAAAATACATCAGCAAAGGAATTACTTTTAAAATCACCAGATCAACTCAAAATTGATGTATTTTTGACATTTCCAAAAATAATTGATGTAAAGTGCTTGTAAATAAAATGGCAACACTGCAAACTCGTATTAATGGAATTGAAATTTGCTAGGCTTAATTTGAAGGTTTCTAAAAAATACATCAGTAAAGGAATTAGTTTCAAAATCACCAAATAAACTCAAAATTGATGTATTTGTGCCATTTCCAAAAATAGTTGATGTAAAGTGATTGTAGATAAAATTGCAACAGTGCAAGCTCGAATTAAAGAAATTGAAATTTGCAAGGCTAAATTTGAAGGTTTCTAAAAAATACATCAGTAAAGGAATTAGTTTCAAAATCACGAGATCAACTCAAAATTGATGTATTTTTGACATTTCCAAAAATAATTGATGTAAAGTGCTTGTAGATAAAATAACAACACTGCAAACTCGAATTAAAGGAATTGATATTTGCAAGGCTTAATTTGAAGGTTTCTAAAAAATACATCAGTAAAGGAATTAGTTTCAAAATCATCAGATCAACTCAAAATTGATGTATTTTTGACATTTCCAAAAATAATTTATGTAAAATGCTTGTACATAAAATGGCGACACTGCAAACTCGAATTAAAGGAATTGAAATTTGCAAGGCTTCATTTGAAGCTTTCTAAAAAATACATCAGTGAAGGAATTAGTTTCAAAATCACTAAATAAACTCAAAATTGATGTATTTTTGATATTATCAAAAATAATTGATGTAAAGTGCTTGTAGATACAATGGCAACACTGCAAACTCAAATTAAAGGAATTGCAATTTGCAAGGCTTAATTTGAAAGTTTCTAAAAAATACATCAGTGAAGGAATTAGTTTAAAAATCATCAGATAAACTCAAAATTGATGTATTTTTGATATTTCGAAAAATAATTGATGTAAAGTCCTTGTAGATAAAATGGCAACACTGCAAACTCGAATTAAAGGAATTGAAATTTGTAAGGCTTAATTTGAAGGTTTCTAAAAAATACATCATTAAAGGAATTAGTTTTAAAATCACCAAATCAACTCAAAATTGATGTATTTTTGACATTTACAAAAATAATTGGTGTAACGTGCTTGTAGATAAAATGGCAACACTGCAAACTCGAATTAAAGGAATTGAAATTTGCAAGGTTTAATTTGAAGGTTTCTAAAAAATACATCAGTGAAGGAATTAGTTTGAAAATCATCAGATAAACTCAAAATTGATGTATTTTTGACATTTCCAAAAATAATTTATGTAAAATGCTTGTAGATTAAATGGCGACACTGCAAACTGGAATTAAAGGAATTGAAATTTTCAAGGCTTAATTTGAAGGTTTCTAAAAAAACATCAGTAAAGGAATTGGTTTAAAAATCACTAGATAAACTCGAAATTTATGTATTTGTGACATTTCCAAAAATATTTGATGTAACGTGCTTGTAGATAAAATGGCAACACTGCAAACTCGAATTAAAGGAATTGAAATTTGCAAGGCTTAATTTTAAGGTTTCTAAAAAAATACATCAGTAAAGGAATAAGTTTCAAAATGACCAGATAAACTCAAAATTGATGTATTTTTGACATTGATGTTTTGATTAACGGTTTCGTATGTTAATTACGAATCCGTCAACATCTCGCCGGTCTGGTTTTTTCCTACTAGGACATTCGGGTGCAACGAGCAGCCACTTGATTTATGCCCGCAATCAATTTAGGAATCTACTGGTAGCAATTTAAGTGACGGTGATTGGGCAATTCGAATTTGATTTACGGCGGAATATTCAATTAAGGCGTCCACAATTATAAAGCTAATTCGCCAATAAAAGAAGTGTAATAAGCAAACATGTAGGAAAAAAATTGTAATTAGTACCTTAACGTCTCCATTTATATCAAACGTTTTGCTTTTGTTTTGCATTAAAGTTATGCGGCGTGGATAATTTTAACGGCTGTAAAACTCGAGAGGTAATTTCTTTTATATAAAATTATTTACCGGCGATGCTAATTAATTACGGGGAAAAAAGTGGACGTTTACGTCCGTAAAATTGTATACAAAAATTGATTATAATTCCATGGGACCGTGTGGTGCAAAGGAATTTTAAAAGGAATTGCAAACGTAATTAAATTTACTGTAATAATTAGAGGGAATGCTAATTGCAGCACGAGCCATCGTATTTTTTTTGTTGAGGTTGTTGGGTCGAGTATCAGGTAGGGTACAGTCGTAAATAAATCTAGAAGGCGCCAGGGGACGTGACTGAATTTTAATGATTCGTGTTGTATCATGCTGCTTATAAAAATTAAAAAAGCAAATCTGTAATCTAATAAATAAGAGTTATATTAAAAAAAAAAATTTACACTGTAATTGTTTAATATCTTCATTAAATATATTTAAATCATCAGCATATAATAATATAATAAAGATATTGAATAATATTGGTCAAAGTGAGAGCCTTGGGGCAGCCCAGAGATAACTAAAATTTCTTTAGAGATGAAATTACAAATTTTGACGTGTTGATTGCGATTACATAGACAAAAATATTGTTGATAGCCCAAAAGAACATGCTCATATCGTATATTACATAATTTTGTATACATTTATTATATTTGAATAACAATTCTCTCATAATCCCTTGAAGCAAATACAACCGATTCTCACCAGCTCCCTTCCTGACACTTGAATGCTTCCTGGAAACCAGTGACGCGACCTATTTAGAATTTTTACGACCACCCTCTTTTCATATGCGTAGGAGATTTATTGTAAACGCGAGCGTGCATTGTGAAAATTTATGTCGTCCAGAGTTTTTGATGGACGGGTCCGCATTGTGCATCAGCGATCGTAAATGATACACAGCGTCCGTCTGATGTATTATCGTGCATTCGTATTGTATGTAAATTTCAGTGTCATGGTAATGTGTATCTATTCCAATAGATGCACAGATAGGAATAGCTGGAAGAACGAAATTAAACTTAGTGGTGGTGAAGTTGGTAATGTTGGTTAGTTATTACGTCCAATGACAATTTCGTTTCATCAAGAGTGCATTGAACGAAGTATCCACCAGTGTCTAATTTAAATGAAGCTTCAAATAAAAAATTTAAATACCAATCTAAACATTGTGTATAAATAAATCAATGTAAACCTCATTAAATTTTATTATATTGTTTATTTCTTACGTGCGGTAATTATGTAAATATAACGGAAATCCTATCGATTTTATGTGCGCTTTGCAGTATTCCGTGCTTAATCTACATGTCATTCAATACATCCAGCCCGATTCCGAGTTAATTGTGCATTTAATCGCTGACTTTACGGCTCGGTTTATGATCGTATAATTTATAATATTGCCAATTTCATGGATTAAACACGTTCGACTGCATTGATTACCGTGTAATACAATAAGAACGATTAGGAGTAAACTTTCGTGGAAATGTTATTATTTCTTATCGTGAATTTTAGGTCAATTCGCCTGTAAATTCATATCAACCAATAAATCTAGTTTCTTTAAAATTAACAAAAAAAGATTTTAAAATATTTATCAAGAGGAATTCAAAAAATTGTAGAAAATTACTCACCCTAGTAATAAGGCTGAAAATTTCAAAAATTCATCCCTAATTAACTACTTTTTAATAAACAATTGAAACAATTGATAAATTATAACGAGAAACAAAATGGCGGAGCTCCAAACTTAAATTGAAGAAAATAAAATTGATTTCGAGGAATTCAAAAAATTGTAGAAAATTACTCACCCGAGTAATAAGGCTGAAATTTTCAAAATTCATCCCTAATTAACTACTTTTTGATAAATCATCGAAACAATTGATAAATTATGACGTGAAACAAAATGGTGGAGCTCCAAACTTAAATTGAAGGAAATAAAATTGATTTCGAGGAATTCAAAAAATTGTAAAATATTAATCACTCGAGTAATAAGGCTGAAAATTTCAAAATTCATCCCTAATTAACTACTTTTTGATAAATCATCGAAACAATTGATAAATTATGACGAGAAACAAAATGGCGGAGCTACAAACTTAAATTTAAAAAAATAAAATTGATTTCGAGGAATTAAAAAAATTGTAAAAAATTACTCACTTGAGTAATAGGGCTGAAATTACCAAAATCATTCCTAATTAACTACTCTTTAATAAACAATCGAAATAATTGATAAACTATGGCGAGAAACAAAATGGTGGAGCTCCAAACGTAAATTGAAGCAAATAAAATTGATTTCGAAGAATTAAAAAAATTGTAAAAAATTACTCACTTGAGAAATAAAGCTAAAAATTTCAAAATTCATCCTTAATTAACTACTTTTTGATAAACAATCAAAACAATTGATAAATTATGACGAGAAACAAAATGGCGAAGCTCCAAACTTAAATTGAAGGAAATAAAATTGATTTCGTAGAATTAAAAAAAATTGTAAAAAATTACTCGCTTGAGTGATACGGCTGAAAATTTCAAAATACATCCCCAATTAACTACTTTTTAATAAACAATTCAAACAATTTATAAGCTATAACGAGAAACAAAATGGCGGAGCTCCAAACTTAAATTGAAGGAAATAAAATTGATTTCGAGGAATTCAAAAAATTGTAGAAAATTATTCACTCGAGTAATAAGGCTGAAAATTTCAAAATGAACTTCTTTTTAATAAACAATCGAAATAATTGATAAATAATGACGAGAAACAAAATTGCGGAGCTCCAAACTTAAATTGAAGAAAATAAAATTGATTTCGAGGAATTCAAAAAATTGTAGAAAATTACTCACTTAAGTAATAAGGCTAAAAATTCCAAAATTCATCCCTAACTAACAACTGTTTAATAAACAATCGAAATAATTGATAAATTATGACGAGAAACAAAATAGTGGAGCTCCAAACTTAAATTGAAGAAAATAAAATTGATTTCGAGAAATTCAAAAAATTTTAAAAAATCACTTACTCGAGTAATAAGGGTGAAAAGTTCAAAATTCATCCCTAAGTAACTACTTTTTAATAAACAATCGAAACAATTGATAAATTATGGCGAGAAACAAAATGGCGGAGCTCCAAACTTAAACTGAAGAAAATAAAATTGATTTCGAGGAATTCAAAAAATTGTAGAAAATTACTCACTCGTGTAATAAGGCAGAAAATTTCAAAATTCATCCCTAATTAACTACTTTTTAATAAACAATCGAAACAATTGATAAATTATGACGAGGAACAAAGTGGAGGAGCTCCAAACTTAAATTGAAGAAAATAAAATTGATTTCGAGGAATTAAAAAAATTGTAGAAATTTACTCACTCAAGTAATGAGGCTGAAATTTTTAAAATTCATCCGTAATTTACTATTCTTTAATAAACAATCGAAACAATTGATAAATTATGACGAGAAACAAAATGGCGGAGCTCCAAACTTAAATTGAAGCAAATAAAATTGATTTCGAGGAATTCAAAAAATTGTAAAAAAATTACTCGCTTGAGTAAACCATCAAAACAATTGCTAAGTTACATTTAAATATAAAACTTTTCAAAAACAATTGCTACATTGCAGCGAAAAACAATTCGGCAAAAAAAATGCATTCGGTGTTTAAAAACAATGCAAAAACATAATCACCAAAGGAATTATCTTAAAATTTACAAAATCCGTTTAAAATTAAGTAATTTATAAAATTCCTTTAAAACAATTGCTATATCGCAGCGAGAAACAAAACGACAACGCGCTAAACACGAATGAATGAAAATAAAAGTGCATTCGGTGTTTAAAAACAATTTAAAAAATTAACCACCAAAGGAATTGACTTTAAATTTACAAAAACAGTTTAAAATTAAATAATTTATAAAATTTCTTTAAAACAATTGCTATATCACAGCAAGAAACCAAACGGCAACGCTCTAAACTCGAATAAAGAAAAATAAAAGTGCATTCGGTGTTTAAAAACAATGTTAAAAATAATCACCACTCAAATTAGCTTAAAATTTACAAAATCCGTTTAGAATTAACTAATTTATAAAATATCTCTAAAATAATTGCTATACCGCAGCGAGAAACAAAACGGCAGCGCGTTAAACTCAAATGAAGGAAAATAAAAATAAATTCTTTGTTTAAGAACAATTTAAAACAAAATTCACCAATGGAATTGACTTTAAATTTACAAAATCAGTTCAAAATTAACGAATATACAAAATTTCTCCAAAACAATTGCTATATCGCAGCGAGAAACAAAATGACAGCGCGCTAAATTTGAATTATTGAATATAAAAGTGCACTCGGTGTTTAAAAACAATGTAAAAAAAATAATCACCAATGGAATTATCTTAAAAATTACAAAATCCGTTTAAAATTAAGTAATTTATAAAATTTATTTAAAACAATTGCTATATCGCAGCGAGAAACAAAACGGCAATGTGCTAAACACGAATGAATGAAAATAAAAGTGCATTCGGTGTTTAAAAACAATTTAAAAAATTAACCACCTAAGGAATTGACTTTAAATTTACAAAATCAGTTCAAATTTAACTAATTTGTAAAATTTCTCTAAAACAATTGCTATATCGCAGCGAGAAACAAAATGGTAGCACGCTAAATTCGAATGAAGGAAAATAAAAGTGCATTCAGGGATTTAAAAAAATTGTAAAGCAAAAACCACCGATGAAATTAGTTTTAAATTTTCAAAATACTTTCATAATTGACTAATTTATAATATCTCTTTATAACAATTGCTATATCGCAACAAGGAACAAAGCGGCGACGCTGTAAACTCGACTAAAGAAAAATAAAAGTGCATTCGGTGTTTAACAACAATTTAAAAAAAAAATCACCACTCAAATTAGCTTAAAATTTACAAAATCCGTTTGGAATTAACTAATTTATAAAATATCTCTAAAACAATTGCTATACCGCAGCGAGAAACAAAACGGCAGCGCGTTAAACTCAAATGAAGGAAAATAAAAATAAATTCTTTGTTTAAGAACAATTTAAAACAAAATTCACCAATGGAATTGACTTTAAATTTACAAAATCAGTTCAAAATTAGCGAGTATACAACATTTCTTCAAAACAATTGCTATATCGCAGCGAGAAACAAAATGACAGCGCGCTAAATTCGAATGATAGAAGATAAAAGTGCACTCAGTGTTTAAAAACAATGTAAAAAAATAATCACCAAAGGAATTATCTTAAAATTTACAAAATCCGTTTAAAATTCACTAATTTATAAAATTTCTCTAAAAAAATTGCTATATCACAGCGAGAAACAAAATAGTAGCACGCTAAATTCGAATGAAGGAAAATAAAAGTGCATTCAGAGATTTAAAAACATTGTAAAGTAAAAACCACCGATGAAATTAGTTTAAAATATTCAAATTACTTTCATAATTAACTAATTTATAATATTTTCTCATAACAATTGCTATATCGCAACAAGAAACAAAATGGCAACGCTCTAAACTCGAATAAAGGAAAATAAAAGTGCATCCGGTGTTTAAAAACAATGTTAAAAAATAATCACTACTCAAATTAGCTTAAAATTTACAAAATCCATATATAATTAACTAATTTATAAAATTTCTCTAAAACAATTGCTATATCGTACCGAGAAACAAGACGACAGCGCGCTAAATTGAAATGAAGGAAAATAAAAATTAATTCGGTGTTTAAAAACAATGTAAAAAAAAATCACAACGCAAATTAACTTAAAATTTACAAAATCCGTTTAGAATTAACTAATTTATAAAATATCTCTAAAACCATTGCTAATCGCAACGAGAAACAAAACGGCAACGTGCTAAACTCAAATGAAGGAAAATAAAAATAAATTCTTTGTTTAAAAACAAATTTAAATTTACAAATTGAGTTCAAAATTAACGAATATACAACATTTCTCCAAAACAATTGCTATATCGCAGCGAGAAACAAAATGACAGCGCGCTAAATTCGAATGATAGAAGATAAAAGTGCACACGGTGTTTAAAAACAATGTAAAAAAATAATCACCAATGGAATTATCTTAAATATTTACAAAATCTGTTTAGAATTAAGTAGTTTATAAAATTCCTTTAAAACAATTGCCATATCGCAGCGAGAAACAATACGGCAACGCGCTAAACACGAATGAATGAAAATAAAAGTGCATTCGGTGTTTAAAAACAATTTTAAAAAATAACCACCAAAGGAATTAACTTTAAATTTACAAAACCAGTTTAAAATTAACTAATTTATAAAATTTATCTAAAACAATTGCTATATCTTAGCAAAAAATGTCAATAATATAATTTTTGCAGTTAAAATGTTAAAATAACCAAAGACACTTAATTAAAAATTGTGTTCAATCAATTAATTTTTTTTTTCTATAACCAAAATTTTCAAAACGACAATTAAAAAAATGATCACTTTAAAAGTCAAAATGTCAATTAAAATTTGTCTAAATGACAAAATGATAATAAAATTATTTTAAAAAATCTGTTTCAAATCTTTAAATGTCAAAATAACAGAATATTTTATGCAATCAAAAGGTTCAAATAACAACTAAGTTTTAAATCTCAAAATGAAAATTATAAAAAAATATCAAAATAACAATTAAATTAAAACTTTTCTGTTGACAAAATGACAATTAAAAATTTTCTGCAACCAGAAAGTTAAATTGACAATTAAATTAAAATTTCTTCATAGTCAAAATGACAACTATTAAAAAAAATGTAGCCTAAATGAGAATTCAATTTAATTTGCTGATGATGATAATATAAAATAAAAAATCAGTAGAGGTGTTACAATGACAATTAAATTTAAATTTTTCCATAGTCAAATTGACAAAATAATAATTTCAAAATATCAATATGACAATTGAATTTATAATTATTAAAAAAATCTGCCAAAATATGATTTTGATGAAAATTTCTAGAATGACAAATGCGAGTTAAAAACTTTCAGTCCGCAATTAAAATTATAATTACATTTTAAATGTCTAAATTAGCATTATTTTCGAAAAGATCTGCAGTCAAAATATCAAAATGGCAATTCAATAAAAAAGATTAATTCTGTTGTCAAAATTACACTTCTGTAATCAAAAGGTTAAAATGATTAATTAAAGTTTTTTAATAGTCAAGATGACAATTATTAAAAAGTCAAAATGATAATAACAAAATGTCTACAGTCAAAAATTTTAGACGGGGATAGAGTGGAGAGAGATAAAGAGGTGTTTTTGGAAGAAAGATGATGAAGGCTATAAAAAATTTTATGATTTGGAAGAAGATTGTCAATGAGTGAAAAATTGCAAGGTTCGTTGTCGGCTCGATGAATTTTTTAACCTGGAATGAAAAGGCGAGGTAACTTCCGATAACGCAAATTGTCGTGAACAATTGTTCGTTTGTGACATGTTTTGCTATTCTGATTTCGTTTCTTATTCTTCTATTCAGAATTTTGTTTTCCTTCGAATGTTTTTTATATTTTCACGGTTTCTCCATCAATTATCGTCCATCCATTCTTGCTTGCCTTGTCGTTCCCATCTTTCTTCTACAGATGTAATGTTGGTTGATATTTAATCTTTTACTTTGACGTTTAGATTGTTAGTCTGATGATTTATATTAATTTCTCCTTAAGAAATTTTTTTTTCAGTAATATTGAATTCGCAGTGTCGCCATTTTGTTTCTACAAACATTATAGCGATTATATAAATAGGAAACCATTAATGTAGTTTTATAATCAAGATACTGAGCTTTAAAAGCTTTTCGCTTGATTAGTTTATTTTTTGCAATTGTTAAAATCAACGAACGCATTTTTTCTTTAGAAATATTGAATTCGCAGTGACGCCATTTTGTTTCTACAAACATTATGGCGATTATTTTAATAGAAAATCATTCATTCAGTACTATAATCATGATCCTGAGCTTTAAAAGCTTTTCCCTTGATTAATTTTATTTTTTACAATTGTTAAAATCAACGAACGCAATTTTTTTTTTCAGAAATATTGAATTCGCAGTGTTGCCATTTTGTTCTACAAGCATTATGGCGATTATTTCAATAGAAAACCATTAATATAGTATTAAAATCAAGATCCTGACCTTTAAAAGCTTGTCGCTTGATTAGTTTATTTTTTACAATTGTTAAAATCAACGAACGCAATTTTTCTTCAGAAATATTGAATTTGCAGTGTCGCCATTTTGTTTCTACAAACATTATGGCGATTATTTTGATAGAAAACCATTAATGCAGTATTATAATCAAGATCCTGAGCTTTAAAAGCTCTTCGCTTGATTAGTTTTATTTTTAACAATTGTTAAAATCAACGAACGCAATTTTTCTTCCGAAATATTAAATTCGCAGTGTTGCCATTTTGTTTCTACAAATATTATGACGATTATTTTGATAGAAAACCATTGATGCAGTATTATTATCAAGATCCTGAGCTTTAAAAGCTTTTCACTTGATTAGTTTTATTTTTTACAATTGTTAAAATCAACGAACGCAATTTTTCTTCCGAAATATTAAATTCGCAGTGTTGCCATTTTGTTTCTACAAACATTATGGCGATTATTTAAATAGAAACCCATTAATACAGTATTATAATCATGATCCTGAGCTTTAAAAGCTTTTCGCTTGATTAGTTTTATTTTTTACAATTGTTAAAATCAACGAAGGCAATTTTTCTTCAGAAATATTGAATTCGCAGTGACGCCATTTTGTTTCTACAAACATTATGGAGATTATTTCAATAGAAAATTATTAAAGCAGTATTATAATTAAGTTTCTGAGCTTTGAAAGCTTTTCGCTTGATTCGTTTTATTTTTACAATTGTTAAAATCAACGAAAGCAATTTTTCTTCGGAAATTTTGAATTCGCAGTGTCGCCATTTTGTTTCTACAAACATTATGGCAATTATTTTAATAGAAAACCATTAATTCAGTATTATAATCAAGATCCTGAGCTTTAAAAGCTTTTCACTTGATTAGTTTTGTTTTTTACAATTGTTAAAATCAACGAACGCAATTTTTCTTCGGAAATATTAAATTCGCAGTGTCGCCATTTTGTTTCCACAAACATTATGGTGATTATTTTAATAAAAAACCAATAATGCAGTATTATAATCATGATTCTGAGCTTTAAAAGCTTTTCGCTTGATTAGTTTTATTTTTAACAATTGTTAAAATCAACGAACGCAATTTTTCTTCCGAAATATTAAATTCGCAGTGTTGCCATTTTGTTTCTACAAATATTATGACGATTATTTTGATAGAAAACCATTGATGCAGTATTATTATCAAGATCCTGAGCTTTAAAAGCTTTTCACTTGATTAGTTTTATTTTTTACAATTGTTAAAATCAACGAACGCAATTTTTCTTCAGAAATATTAAATTCGCAGTGTCGCCATTTTGTTTCCACAAACACTATGGCGGTTGTGTTGATAGAAAACCATTTATGCAGTATTATAATCATGATCCTGAGCTTTAAAAGCTTTTCACTTGATTAGTTTTGTTTTCTACAATTGTTAAAATCAACGAACGCAATTTTTCTACAGAAATATTAAATTCGCAGTGTCGCCATTTTGTTTCTACAAATATTTTGACGATAATTTTGATAGAAAACTATTAATGAAGTATTATAATCAAGATCCTGAGCTTTAAAAGTTTTCACTTGATTAGTTTTGTTTTTTACAATTGTTAAAATCAACGAACGCAATTTTTCTTCAGAAATATTAAATTCGCAGTGTCGCCATTTTGTTTCCACAAACATTATGGCGGTTATGTTGATAGAAAACCATTTATGCAGTATTATAATCATGATCCTGAGCTTTAAAAGCTTTTCACTTGATTAGTTTTGTTTTTTACAATTGTTAAAATCAACGAACACAATTTTTCTTCAGAAATATTGAATTCGCAGTGTTGCCATTTTGTTTCTACAAACATTATGGCGATTATTTAAATAGAAACCCATTAATACAGTATTATAATCATGATCCTGAGCTTTAAAAGCTTTTCGCTTGATTAGTTTTATTTTTTACAATTGTTAAATCAACGGACGCAATTTTTCTACAGAAATATTAAATTCGCAGTGTCGCCATTTTGTTTCCACAAACACTATGGCGGTTGTGTTGATAGAAAACCATTTATGCAGTATTATAATCATGATCCTGAGCTTTAAAAGCTTTTCACTTGATTAGTTTTGTTTTCTACAATTGTTAAAATCAACGAACGCAATTTTTCTACAGAAATATTAAATTCGCAGTGTCGCCATTTTGTTTCCACAAACACTATGGCGGTTGTGTTGATAGAAAACCATTTATGCAGTATTATAATCATGATCCTGAGCTTTAAAAGCTTTTCACTTGATTAGTTTTGTTTTCTACAATTGTTAAAATCAACGAACGCAATTTTTCTTCAGAAATATTAAATTCGCAGTGTCGCCATTTTGTTTCCACAAACATTATGGCGGTTATGTTGAAAGAAAACCATTTATGCAGTATTATAATCATGATCCTGAGCTTTAAAAGCTTTTCACTTGATTAGTTTTGTTTTTTACAATTGTTAAAATCAACGAACACAATTTTTCTTCAGAAATATTGAATTCGCAGTGTTGCCATTTTGTTTCTACAAACATTATGGCGATTATTTAAATAGAAACCCATTAATACAGTATTATAATCATGATCCTGAGCTTTAAAAGCTTTTCGCTTGATTAGTTTTATTTTTTACAATTGTTAAATCAACGGACGCAATTTTTCTACAGAAATATTAAATTCGCAGTGTCGCCATTTTGTTTCCACAAACACTATGGCGGTTGTGTTGATAGAAAACCATTTATGCAGTATTATAATCATGATCCTGAGCTTTAAAAGCTTTTCACTTGATTAGTTTTGTTTTCTACAATTGTTAAAATCAACGAACGCAATTTTTCTACAGAAATATTAAATTCGCAGTGTCGCCATTTTGTTTCTACAAATATTTTGACGATTATTTTGATAGAAAACCATTAATGCAGTATTATAATCAATATCCTGAGCTTTAAAAGCTTTTCACTTGATTAGTTTTGTTTTTTACAATTGTTAAAATCAACGAACACAATTTTTCTTCAGAAATATTGAATTCGCAGTGTTGCCATTTTGTTTCTACAAACATTATGGCGATTATTTAAATAGAAACCCATTAATACAGTATTATAATCATGATCCTGAGCTTTAAAAGCTTTTCGCTTGATTAGTTTTATTTTTTACAATTGTTAAAATCAACGAACGCAATTTTTCTTCAGAAATATTGAATTCGCAGTGACGCCATTTTGTTTCTACAAACATTATGGCGATTATTTAAATAGAAACCCATTAATACAGTATTATAATCATGATCCTGAGCTTTAAAAGCTTTTCGCTTGATTAGTTTTATTTTTTACAATTGTTAAAATCAACGAACGCAATTTTTCTTCGGAAATATTTAATGTCGCCATTTTGTTTATACAGATAATATGGCGATTATTTCCATAGAAAACCATTAATGTGGTATTGTAATCATGATCCTGAGCTTTAAAAGCTTTTCGCTTGATTAGTTTTATTTTTTGCAATTGATAAAATCAACGAACGCAATTTTTCTTCAGAAATATTGAATTCGCAGTGACGCCATTTTGTTTCTACAAACATTATGGCGATTATTTTAATAGAAAATCATTCATGCAGTATTATAATTATGATCCTGAGTGCTTTAAAAGCTTTTCGCTTGATTAGTTTATTTTTTACAATTGTTAAAATCAACGAAAGCAATTTTTCTTCAGAAATGTTGAATTTGCAGCGTCGCCATTTTGTTTCTACAAACATTGTGGTGATTATTTCAATAGAAAATTATTAATGCAGTATTATAATCACGATTCTGAGCTTTATAAGCTCTTCGCTTGATTAGTTTTATTTTTAAGAATTGTTAAAAGCAACGAACGCAATTTTTCTTCAGAAACATTAAATTCGTAATGCCGCCATTTTGTTTCACAAACATTATGGCGATTATTCCAATAGGAAATTAATAATGCAGTATTATAATCAAGATCCTGAGCTTTAAAAGTGTTTCGTTTGATTAGTTTATTTTTAAAACTTCCTAAATGCTTCTAGTAAAATAGATGTAAAAATCTTGCAATTTAGAAAAGAAATTCCAAGGAAACTTTAATTGTAAGACTCCTGAAAAATATTTTAGAAATTTAGAAAAAGAGTTCTTATATATTCTAGTTAGCAAAAAATTTCCTAAGAGCTTCTAGTAAAATAGATGGGAAAATCTTTCAATTTGGAGAAGAAATTTCTAGAAAATTTTGGTTATGAAAAATATTTTAGAAATTTGGAAGAGGAATTCTAGAATGTGTTACAAATTCTAGTCATCAAAAAAAAATTCTTAAAAGCTTCCAGAAAAATAGATGTAAAAATCCTGCAATTTGGAAAAGAAATTTCAAGAAAAATTTGATTGTAAGACTCCTGAAAAATATTAATTAATATTATTAATTATTTTGGGAAATGTCAAAAATACATCAATTTAAAGTTGATCTGGTGATTTTGAAAGTAATTTTTTAGTTTCGAAATCACCAGATCAATACTGATGTATTTTTTAGAAACTTTCAAATTAAGCCTTGCAAATTTTAATTCCTTTAATTCGAGTTTGCAGTGTTGCCAATTTATCTACAATCACTTTATAGCAATTATTTTGGGAAATGTCAAAAAATACATGAATTTTGAGTTTTTCTACAAACATAATGGCGATTATTTCAATAGAAAACCATTAATGCAGTATTATAATCAAGATCCTAAACATTAAAAGCTTGATTAGTTTATGTTTTACAATTGTTAAAATCAACGAACGCTGTTTGGTTTAAGGAAAAATCTATAAAGAATTAACTGAAAGAACCTCATCTGGCCTTGAACTTGCGAAATCTAGCACCTCCTCATGACCCTCAAGGTCATGATGATAATTAAACAGATGAAATCACTAATGATGAAGCGGTTTTTTTTAAACAGGCGAAATTCTTTATTTGATGATAATCCAACAGAAAATACTATGGATTTCACTGTAGAAAAATGATATTAAATAATAATAGTCTTTATTTCTCTCTTAAATTACAATAAAGTACAATGAGAAAGAAAGTGGGTCGCAAATACAGAAAAGATACTACTGTAGAAGAAATGAACCTCCAAAATGATTATAAAGATGCCACAGTTGAAGAAATCAATGTCCAAAATAAGATGGTGGTGTTAATGAAGGAAACATCTCGAAATTAATCAAAAGAATTGGTATTCAGAAAGAGCAAACTACAGGCGATAATATTAAAACTTTCAAATATCCTTTTCTTTAACTGTTTACTGACGATAACGTGAATGTACAAGAGGAGATTGATAATACTGAAGAAGAAATTATTCAAACAGTAGAGATTCCGACAATTTTTGCTCATCATCAAGATTACTCAGTATTGATTCTAAAATATGCTTCAAAAAGAAAATTTATACATTATTGAGCTATATTTTCTAATATTCACCTACAAACACAGTTTAGAATAATTATGAATTTCTAATGTACTGCAAGTGTAAAATATAAATCGAACTGCGAGCTGATTAAAATTTTTCTGTTGATGGTGATGACGAAGTTTATTCTGTACACACACTGGAAAGATTATTCAATCATCAGAAATTCGAACAATTTCTAACGAGGAAATCATAACACAAAAAAACGTAAATTCTTCTCCGACGAAGATTATTCTATGCGCCCACTTGAATATATCAAATGAAGGAAATAACATTAAAAAGAAAATCATGCTTGAAATTATATAAACAATGGAAATTATTAAAAGTTTTGGAGAAGCAGAAGTAAGCGAAGGTTTTTCAAATTCAGCACAGAACGAAATCAGATTGCAGGATTTGAAGATGTACAAACAATCGAAATTTCTAAAAGCATAAAAAACGGAGATGAAATTACTACAGAAATAAATTGTAATTGTCTGATTCAGTAGAAAATACCGAAATCCCCGCAGTGTTTGATTTTTAAAGAGTTCAGAAAGATCAAAACTCTTCAGGTGATGATAATGAAGTTAATTATAACGTTAAAACAACAGATTGGAGATGTACAAACAAACTGAAATTGCCTAACAGCTTTGAAAACGCAGATAAAAAATTACTACAAAAGTAAACCTAATTCAGTAGGAAAAAAAAACCGAAATTCCGGTAGTTGATTTTTAAACTTACTTTCCAAACAGATAAAGATAAAAATTCTTCAACTGATGATAATGCAGTGTCGCCATTTTGTTTCGCCATTATGTTGGTAGAAAACTATTAATGCAGTATTGTAATTATGGTCCTGAGCTTTAAAAACATTTTCGCTTGATTAGTAATTGTTAAAATCAACGTTCTAATTGAATTCAATGACGTAATAGTGGCAGTGCATTGTGTGTTAATGTGTGACCTGAAGGGAAACGCGCGGAAAGCGATGGCAGAGCGAGGAAATCCCGGATCACGTCTAATAATTTATTAGATAGGTTGAATATTAATGCTCCAGGAAGTAGGATGTGAGTGCATTGAACCGATTGAACCATCGGGAAAGGAAGAAATGCACCGCCGTTTACGGCTATGCACTTCGTTTACGCATCGTTTCGTCCGTAAACGCAACGTCATTCTTAGCCTATTCAGTTAATGGCCGATTAATGCACACACATCTGGACCTATAACATTTTAAAGATAATTGGGTATAATCTAAGAAATTTTTGAGTAATTGGTAAGGATACAAGTGCTGAAGAAAAAAAAACAATAACAAATCGATTCTCATTACAGTTAAATATTGATATTTAGATTTGCTAAAGACTATAGTTAACGTTCATGTTGAAGAAAATAAATACTTTATGTATTAACAATTGTATATTTTCAAATTTATAGTTTATATATAAATTTTGTTTATTGGTGTTTATATATTTGTTTACACAAGTCATGGGGTAGAAAGTAGATTTGTCACATAAATAAAATCTATGACAATTTCTTAGAATTCCATTGTTATGAGGAAACAATTCGACACCAGTCGTACTTAAGCTATTAAAAGTCATTTTTGAATTGGTCGTCTTAATCTTGTAAAAACTTAATGTTTGTAACACAATAAAGAATGTATCTAATGAATTCACCCATTTTGATGTAAAAGGTAATAACTCCAACCACGACACATTTAGAAAGAAGCACGTAAACCCATTACACCACCAGGATACATTCGAGTAAATTTATTCCGAGACATTGTAACCATTATCATCTGAGCAGAAGAAAAAAAAAGGAGAAGGTTAATAAAAACCTTTCCTTTTCAGAACTTAATGTATTCAATGGATTTTGTCCAGCACACGTGTGTGCCTGTGTAGTGGTCCTGATTAAATTTCATCTGAACATTCATCTAAATTTATGTATTTTAGTGTCTCGGGCGAGATTAAAAAAGGAGCGAAACAAATTATACAGGTGTGTAAGACAGGTAGCTCGAGGTAGGATCATCCCTCTTCCTCCCAGCACACCCGTGCGCACCTACCAGAAGACGTTGTTGCTTCTTCTTTTTCTTTTTTCTTCACTTCGGAGGCGCATTCCAGTTTCAAAATTATAATGGCCCGATCGAATCGGATGGCCCATATTTTAATTGGGGCTTTATTTATAACTTAACTACCGTATATTTCAACTCTCCCGTTGTGTGCCTGTACTTAAAATACTTATTCTTCATCTGAATATTAATTAATAAATTGTTGAATAATTAGGTGTATTAAAAAAATTAATTATTAATTGCTTGAAGATACTAAAATACTGAAGATTTTTTGATAAATTTTGATGAATGAAAAAGTAGAAGAATACAATATCTGAAAAGGTAATTTATAACACTTACGCGTTGAAGTATCAAAAACTGTATTATAAAATCCCCTCGTGCGTACAAATTCTGTAAAGAAATCTGTTCGTTTGAATCGAATCGCCCAACGAAAAACGAAAAAGAAAGGAACTCCTTGGGAGCTTTTCATGCCCCCCCGGTTCAATGAACCTCGTGACCAGGGGTGAATGATGTGGATACGAATGGATTAATCTTCCTTTTCCGCGGGCCACAATGTCACAAAAGGATTAGGCGCTATTATCATTTTTCTCTGTTGATGTACTCGGCTTATATATTTCTTTTTTTATGTTATGTAATGATATTACTTATAAAGTCAAGTCCGTACTATGAGGACGAGAATAAATCTTCTAACATTAATCAAGGTTTTTTTCTTTAGTGGTTTAAATTAATCATTTTCATGGACACTATTAGAAAGGTGGATGAATTATAAAAATACAAAAACTGGAGCAATTACACCTTAAAGTATAATTTTGGAAATTTAGAGGCTAAGAAAGATGTTTTTACATCCAAGACTATTAATCAAATCGTAAATACCTTCAATTTTTATTTATTTATTTATTTATTTAAATCTTTGGTCTTCTTTCTTAGAAAAATACATTTAAACAATTAACTACAAAAATATACATAAAATAATATTAAGTTGAGAAAATTGGTTTATATTTGAAACACTTCTTCAGGATAACATCCGTAACCAATTTTAAAAATCTGATAATCCACTTACCTATATGCAATCTTTAATTTTAATTATTTAAATTACAGAAAAACCCCAAAAGAGTTTTATTGAAATAATAAACAAATAATTTCACACCAACAAAAAAAATACTACGTTTAATTTAACACTCACAAACAGTGCCATTAAATCGTATAATATCAGCAACTCGTGTTAACAACAGTGCTCCACCATAATACCATATACTTAAGAGAATTCAACATTTCGCAGATGTATCAAGTAAATTATTGTGGACGTACGACCATTAAACTCACAACAAATTAACTCCCGTGTACGGCCTCTACAGAGAGCGAAAAAAAAAACAAACGAACGGGGTATAATTTACAGATTTGGCTACCTGTTGTTATGGTTGGCGTTATGGTAGTTTATAGTACCTGTCTGGCTACCGAGATACCCAGGGGTATATCTAGATGGGTATCACAATAGCCCCACCCGACGTCGCCCTTGAATATTTAAATGAAATGAATTCGAATATCTACGCGGAGTGGCTCTACAACGGTCGGCACCCAATAAATAATCAGATAATGTTTTAAACGCATGATCGATTGTGATTACAATAGGTTTTTTTCAATTCGAAACTCGGGTTGTAAATAATTTTAACGATAAAAATCGAAGTTACAGCCTAATTGTAATAAAACAATACATTTCCGACAAGGGAGAAGCTTTAAAAGCTCAAAATCTACACGAGAAGCTTTTAAAGCTCAGGATACAGATTATAATATCGCATTAATGTTTGTAGAAACAAAATGGCGACACTGCGAATTCAATATTTCTGAAGAAAAATTGCGTTCGTTGATTTTAACAATTGTAAAAAACAAAACTAATCAAGCGAAAAGCTTTTAAAGCTCAGGATCATGATTATAATACTGCATTAATGGTTTTCTATCAAAATAACCGCCATAATGATTGTGGAAACAAAATGGCGACACTGCGAATTTAATATTTCTGAATAAAAATTGCGTTAGTTGATTTTAACAATTGTAAAAAGACAAAACTAATCAAGTGAAAAGCTTTTAAAGCTCAGGATCATGATTATAATACCGCATAAATGGTTTTCTATCAAAATAACCGCCATAATGTTTGTGGAAACAAAATGGCGACACTGCGAATTTAATATTTCTGAAGAAAAATTGCGTTCGTTGATTTTAACAATTGTAAAAAAATAAAACTAATCAAGTAAAAAGCTTTTAAAGCTCAGGATCTTGATTATAATACTGCATTAATGGTTTTCTATTAAAATAATCGCCATAATGTTTGTATAAACAAAATGGCGACACTGCGAATTTAATATTTCTGAAGAAAAATTGCGTTCGTTGATTTTAACAATTGTAAACAACAAAACTAATCAAGTGAAAAGCTTTTAAAGCTCAGGATCATGATTATAATACTGCATTAATGATTTTCTCTCAAAATAATCGCCATAATGTTTGTGGAAACAAAATGGCGTCACTGCGAATTCAATATTTCTGAAGAAAAATTGCGTTCGTTGATTTTGACAATTGTAAAAAACAAAACTAATCAAGTGAAAAGCTTTTAAAGCTCAGGATCTTGATTATAAAACTGCATTAATGGTTTTCTATCAAAATAACCGCCATAATGTTTGTGGAAACAAAATGGCGACACTGCGAGTTTAATATTTCTGAAGAAAAATTGCGTTCGTTGATTTTAACAATTGTAAAAAACAAAACTAATCAAGTGAAAAGCTTTTAAAGCTCAGGATCATGATTATAATACTACATTAATGGTTTCCTATCAAAATAATCGCCATAATGTTTGTGGAAACAAAATGGCGACACTGCGAATTCAATATTTCCGAAGAAAAATTGCGTTTGTTGATTTTGACAATTGTAAAAAACAAAACTAATCAAGTGAAAATCTTTTAAAAGTCAGAATCATGATTATAATACTGCATTAATGGTTTTCTATCAAAATAACCGCCATAATGTTTGTGGAAACAAAATGGCGACACTGCGAATTTAATATTTCTGAATAAAAATTGCGTTCGTTGATTTTAACAATTGTAAAAAACAAAACTAATCAAGCGAAAAGCTTTTAAAGCTCAGGATCATGATTATAATACTGCATTAGTGATTTTCTATCAAAATAATCGCCATAATGTTTGTGGAAACAAAATGGCGACACTGCGAATTTAATATTTCCGAAGAAAAATTGCGTTCGTTGATTTTAACAATTGTTAAAAATAAAACTAATCAAGTGAAAAGCTTTTAAAGCTCAGGATCATGATTATAGTACTGCATTTATAATTTTCTATCAAAATAATCGTCAAAATATTTGTAGAAACAAAATGGCAACACTGCGAATTTAATATTTCCGAAGAAAAATTGCGTTCGTTGACTTTAACAATTGTAAAAAACAAAACTAATCAAGCGAAAAGCTTTTAAAGTTCAGGATCATGATAATAATACTGCATTCATGTTTCTCTATCAAAATAATTGCCATAATATTTGAAGAAACAATATGGCGACTCTGCGAATTTAATATTTCTGAAGAAAAATTGCTTTCGTTGATTTTAACAATTGTAAAAAATAAAACTAATCAAGCGAAGAGCTTTTAAAGCTCAGGATCATGATTATAGTACTGCATTTATAATTTTCTATTGAAATAATCGCCATAATATTTGTGGAAACAAAATGGCGACACTGCGAATTTAATATTTCTGAAGAAAAATTGCTTTCGTTGATTTTAACAATTGTAAAAAATAAAACTAATCAAGCGAAAAGCTTTTAAAGCTCAGGATCATGATTATAATACTGCATTAATGGTTTTCTATTGAAATAATCGCCATAATGTTTGTAGAAACAAAATGGCGACAGTGAGAATTCAAAATTTCTGAAGAAAAATTGCGTTCGTTGATTTTAACAATTGTAAAAAACAAAACTAATCAAGTGAAAAGCTTTTAAAGCTCAGGATCATGATTATAATACTGCATTAATAATTTTCTATTGAAATAGTCGCCATAATGTTTGTGGAAACAAAATGGCGACACTGCGAATTCAATATTTCTGAAGAAAAATTGCGTTCGTTGATTTTAGCAATTGTAAAAAACAAAACTAATCAAGCGAAAAGCTTTTAAAGCTCAGGATCATGATTATAATACTGCATTAATGATTTTCTATCAAAATAATCGCCATAATGTTTGTGGAAACAAAATGGCGACACTGCGAATTCAATATTTTCGAAGAAAAATTGCGTTTGTTGATTTTGACAATTGTAAAAAACAAAACTAATCAAGTGAAAATCTTTTAAAAGTCAGAATCATGATTATAATACTGCATTAATGGTTTTCTATCAAAATAACCGCCATAATGTTTGTGGAAACAAAATGGCGGCATTGCGAATTTAATATTTCTGAATAAAAATTGCGTTCGTTGATTTTAACAATTGTAAAAAACAAAACTAATCAAGCGAAAAGCTTTTAAAGCTCACGATCTTAATTACAATACTGCATTAATGATTTTCTATTGAAATAATCGTCATTATGTTTGTAGAAACAAAATGGCGCAATGTGAAGTTATAATTATATCCATGTTCACATTTATTTTCAGCTCGATATAATCTCTTGCAAACAAAACGTAATCTCCACTTCCTCGCGACAATATTTTGTAAACAACAGGTTCACGCTTCCGTGCCCTTTCTGGAAAACATCAAAGCGCAGTCGGCGCACCTGAAACGAGACCGTGAAAACGTGACGAAACAGAAAGTGGAAACTGCTTGGAGATAACGCCGAGGAAGGAAATGTCGGGCGTCGAGGTGCGTTTCATCTCGCCAAAGCAAATAAAGAACCACACCTGGTGCAGTTCCTTATTGCCTTATTTATGTTCTCCGCGGTTTTTCCTTTTTCCTCGGCACGGCAGCCACACAACACACCATTAGGGGCCGAGTGCAAGCGAATAGAGAAGGTCACGCCGGTTCAGTCACACCGGAGGATAGATTCGTGTGTTGTTGGTCGGTTTGAGGTATTCCGAGAAGATGCGGAATGATTGGGACGGTATACCGTTCTCGTGAGTACGCACGTATACGCATGCACACCAAACGCCGTGGCGGAATTTTCGTAGAAGCGCGGAATGTTAATTACGGGCGGCTTTTATTGTCGGAGATAATGGCGCTACATGAAATATTAATTACGGTTTATATACTATAGTTTACGTGGAATTGATAAGCATTTTTTTAATGGCTCTTTGTTTCCGAATATGGCGCCAAATATATAATTTATTCCATGCGTAACTCTGAGTCAATTATCATTGTTCTTTACAAATATTTATTAATATATACCAGTACCCAAATGCGCACTATTTTCCGGATGACCCTCGTAATTAACAAAAAAATCGAAACCTGTAGTTTTTTCTAATAAATGAAGACATCGTTGTATTTCGAGTATAAATTTAAAAAAAAATAATAATTCAGAAGTGCTAAACATATTAAGGATATCATCTACAAGGATAAAATAATCATAAATCATACAAACGCGTTACGTTACCCAATTATAATACTATTAGTACCAAAAAGAAAAAAAAAGTCGTGATCTAGGTGGGAAACAATTTAAATTACCGTCTTTAACTTCGTTTTTTATAATCCTAAACTTTTAGTTATATTTACATCTTTTCACAGTAACAATTGACCATAACAGATTATATTTACAAACCTACAAGTTGATAGCATTTGTTTTACTACTTTTTTCTTCGAGTTTTCTTAAATTGCACAATTTCCAAATATTATGTTGTGTTTTCAGCTGATGATTTTAAAATCTGATGAAAAATTGTTTTATAATTTTATTGTGTCATTAAGGGGAATTAATTTTGATTATATTTACAAACCTACAAGTCGATATCTTTTGTTTTACTACTTTTTTCTTCTAGTTTTCTTAAACTGCGCAATTCCCAAATATTATGTTAAGTTTTCAGCTGATTATTTTAAAAATTAATGAAAAATTCTTTTATAATTTTATTGTGTCAATAAGAGGAATTAATTTTGATTATACTTTCAAACCGAGAAGTCGATAGCATTTGTTTTACTACTTTTTTCTTCGAGTTTTCTTAAATTGCACAATTTCCAAATCTTATGTTGAGTTTTCAGCTGACTATTTTAAAATCTGATGAGAAATTGTTTTATAATTTTATTGTGTCATTAAGGGGAATTAATTTTGATTATGTTTACAAACCTACAAGTCGATAGCTTTTGTTTTGCTATTTTTTTTTCGAGTTTTGTAAATTGCACAATTTACAAATATTACGTTGAGTTTTCAGCTGATTATTTTAAAATCTGATGAAAAATTGTTTTATAATTGTATTGTGTCATTAAGGGGAATTAATTTTGATTATATTTACAAACCTACAAATCGATAGCTTTTGTTTTACTATTTCTTTCTTCGAGTTTCCTTAAATTGCACAATTCCCAAATATTATGTTGAATTTTCAGCTGATTATTTCATAATCTGATGAAAAATTGTTTTATAATTTTATTGTGTCATTAAGAGGAATTAATTTTGATTATATTTACAAACCTACAAGTCGATAGCATTTGTTTTACTATTAATTTCTTCGAGTTTTCTTAAATTTCACAAATCGCAAATATTATGTTGAGTTTTCAGCTGATTATTTAAAATCTGATGAAAAATTGTTCTATAATTTTATTGCGTCATTAAGGGGAATTAATTTTGATTATGTTTACAAACCTACAAGTCGATAGCTTTTGTTTTGCTATTTTTTTTTCGAGTTTTGTAAATTGCACAATTTACAAATATTACGTTGAGTTTTCAGCTGATTATTTTAAAATCTGACGAAAAATTGTATTATAATTTTATTGTATCATTAAGGGGAATTAATTTTGATTATATTTACAAAACTACAAGTCGATAGCTTTTGTTTTACTACTTTTTTCTTCGAGTTTTCTTAAATTGCACAATTCCCAAATATTATGTTGGGTTTTCAGCTGATTATTTTAAAACCTGATGAAAAATTGTTTTATAATTTTATTGTATCATTAAGAGGAATTAATTTTGATTATATTTACAAATCTACAACTCGATAGCTTTTGTTTTAATATTGTTTTCTTCGAGTTTTCTTAAAATGCACAATTCTCAAATATTATGTTGAGTTTTCAGCTGATTATTTTAAAATCTGATAAAAAATTGTTTTATAATTTTATTGTGTCATTAAGGTGAATTAATATTGATTATATTTACAAACCTACAAGTCGATAGCTTTTGTTTTACTATTTTTTTCTTCGAGTTTTCTTAAATTGCACAATTTTCAAATATTATGTTGAGTTTTCAGTTGATTATTTTAAAATCTGATGAAAAATTGTTTTATAATTTTATTGTATCATCAAGGGGAATTAATTTTGATTATATTTACAAACCTACAAATCGATAGCTTTTGTTTTACTATTAATTTCTTCGAATTTTCTTAAATTGCGCAATTCAAAAATATTATGTTGAGTTTTCAGCTGATTATTTTAAAATCTGATGAAAAATTGTTTTATAATTTTATTGCGTCATTAAGGGGAATTAATTTTGATTATGTTTACAAACCTACAAGTTGATAGCATTTGTTTAACTATTTTTTTCTTCGAGTTTTCTTAAATTGCCCATAAATGGAAGAAAGTAAAATTTAAAAAGGTTTAATTTGATGATTAGAAATTATTTTATATCGCCTTATATAATGATGAAGCGATTAATAAATAATAATATGTCAATACCACATCAACAACACAATTCCAATCGATCACCTAATTAACCTAAATTTTTCAACATAATTCATTTCGTAATTGCGTATAAAACCGGCAGCATGTCGGTGAGATCGGAATTAAAATATCATTTCAAATTGTTAGCAGTTTTAGGCTTAACGCCAAATTTCAACACCAAAAAGTTGGATTATGAAGATAGTAAAATAAGAAATTATCTACAACTACTAATAATCTCCCTGATAGCGATGTACACGATTTACACCCGAATTTTTAATGATGTTTATTTTACAGGGATGACAAATTTATTAACAACAACCACCGATTCCGTGGCTTTAATTTGGAATTTGGTGAACACGATTGTCATCACAAATTCCTTATCTGAATATAAAAGTATGCTGAAATATTTCGATGATTTTGATAGGGGTTGTGCTTCTTTGGGTGTTACAGTGGGCACAATTAAGTATTCGTATATTTCATTAGTAATAGTCACTGTTTGTAATGTTTATTTATTTCTGAGGACTGTATATTTTGCCAGTTACTATCCATATTTAATAGAATTGAGTTTTAAAGTAATATTTCACGACGTTTTGTTAACATTCATGTTGTTAAGTTTCGCCGTGGAAACTAATATTTTAAGGTGTTTATCTGCAAGGATTAAAATCTTCAATTCGTTATGTTCATCACCTTATGATCTTGATATAATCGTATCAATTCACGCTTGCATTTGCGATATCTTCGAAAGCTTCAATAATATTTTCGGTTGGAATATTTTAGCCATACAAATTTACAGCATATTAAATATATTAACTGAATTTACTTGGTTACTATCACATGGTTTGAGTATTGATGTTATCACATATATTGTTTATGTTGTGAATATTAACGTAATTATAACCAAAACCAGTTATTATTTTTAAAATAATAAAATATTAATTTTTAGGGAATGGCGTTATTTATGGCAGTACAGTGTGAAAAAATTAGTCGCAATTCTAAACTAGCTCTGGGAAATTTGTTAAGGATGCAAAATTTGCATTCGAAAGATGTGTTTGTCGTCTCGAAATTGGAGATTTTAATTAAGCAGATTGTCCTCAGGAATACGACCATTTCAGCTGCTGGAGTTTTTGATGTGAATTACAACATGCTCTACGCTTTTACGAATATTATTGCTACTTATATGATTGTCGTCATACAATTTCATACGAAATAATGTTAAATATATTATAGTTAAGTTAATTGATTAAAAAAAGTGTGTGATTCTTTTCTACAAACTAATTTTATGCATAATGTTAACTTAATTCTTTAATATCTAAAATTTTTGTGATTCAACGTTGCATAAAACTCTTCGTGTATCCTTTGCCATTGTTGCCTGCCCGAAACCAATTATGGAATTGCCAGATTGAAGCGTGGAACGCATTAACGATTTGTTTTACGACCGGTCAGTTTCGAAATATTCGCAATAAAGATATGTTTTGTCATAGTTGGAAAAGCCATAAACTCCCCCGTGATTACGCTACGAGTCACTTGATATTTACATTCACCAGCTTGCTGCAATTAAGGTTTGTTACGAGCGTTCTGGCTTTATGGCTAAGAGTTGCTACAAACATATGATTTTATTTCTACGTTGTAAGTATTATTTATGCTTGTAAAAATTAAAGAACTGAAAGGCTTACACAAAAATTCTGTTTATACTTTAAAACATTTTTTTTTTCTAAAATTGTAGAATTTATTTCGCCAAAAACAAAATAAATAAGTCACTTTTATCATCAAAAGATCTTTAAGGAAGTGTATTAAGGCTCACAACAATTTATTACAATTAAAAATGAATAATTTATATAGTTGATTAAATCTTTAATAAAGGACGTTCCATCAATTAAGTAAACGAGACAAAGAAATATTTTCAATAGTTTTAGACTATATATTATATTAATTATTTAATCTGTGACCTACAATCACCAATATTTCAAAAACGTGTTGTTCACACACGAATTAAAATAATCGCTTAAACGATCTTATCATATTGGACACATTTGTCTCAAGTAATGAGGACGATTAATACTTGTAGAACGAGGCCATTCGTTAAGGTCGAGTGATTAATTGTTTTTTTCTTGTAACGCTAATGATATTTATTTTTTTTCAATTAACTGCCTTTATTAAATAGAATTTATTGTTCAGAAATTTAATCAATAAATTACTTGTTATGCACAATAATTTTTGAAGGAACCCTAGAGAATATATAGAAGGTTGAAAAGTAGATTAGAGGCCACCCACCCACCCTACATATACATGTTAATTTTAATTCCTGATCGTCGTTAAGTTTCCAATGAAATAAAACATAAAGGTGTTGATGTATTTACAAGAAATCATCGACACTGTTTTAGTTTAGGTTCAAATGTATATGTAGGTTGGGTGGGTGGCCACTATCCCACCCTCCAATCAGTAAAACACAGGCGTGAGTTTGACTTATTAAACTTTAAATTGAAAAAATAAAATCAATGTGAAATTTAATCAATAAATTACTTGTTATGTACAGTAATTTTTGAAGGAACCCTAGAGAATATTTAGTAATTTGAAAAGTAAAATAGAGGCCACCCACCCACCCTACATATACATGGTAATTTTAATTCCTTATCGTCGTTAAGTTTTCAATAAAATAAAACATAAATGCTTTGATGTATTTTAAAGAAATTGTCACCAATGTTTTAGTTTAAGTTCAAATACATATGTAGGGTGGGTGGGTGGCCACTATCCCACCCTCCAATCAGGAAAACATAAGCGTGAGTTTGTCTCATTAAACTTTAAATTGAAAAAAAAACAAATCAATGTGAAATTTAATCAATAAAATACTTGTAATTCACAGTAATTTTTGAAGGAACCATCGAGAATATTTAGAAAGTTGAAAAGTAGAATAGAGGCCACCCACCCACCCTACACATACATGGTAATTTTAATTCCTGATCGCCGTTAAGTTTCCAATAAAATAAAACATAAATGTGTTGATGTATTTACAAGAAATCATTAAGACTGTTTTAGTTTGAGTTCAAATGTATATGTAGGGTGGGTGGGTGGCCACTATCCCACCCTCCAAACAGTATAACACAGACGTGAGTTTGACTCATTAAACTTTAAATTGTAAAAATAAAATCAATGTGAAATTTAATCAAGAAATTATTTGTTATGCGCAATAATTTTTGAAGAAACCCTAGGGAATATTTAAAAAGTTAAAAAGTAGAATAGAGGCCACCCACCCACCCCACATATACATGGTAATTTCAATTCCTGATCGTCGTTAAGTTTCCAATAAAATAAAACCTAAAGGCTTTGAAGTATTTGGAAGAAATTATCGACACTGTTTTAGTTTATATTCAAATGTATATATAGGGTGGGTGGGTGGCCACTATCCCACCCTCCAATCGGTAAAACAAAGCGTTGAATTTGACTTATTAAACTATAAATTGAAAAAATAAAATCAATGTGAAATTTAATCAATAAATTACTTGTTATGCACAGTA
Organism: Ontholestes murinus; assembly: GCA_963969525.1. Classification (NCBI taxonomy): domain Eukaryota; kingdom Metazoa; phylum Arthropoda; class Insecta; order Coleoptera; family Staphylinidae; genus Ontholestes; species Ontholestes murinus. The sequence goes on from OZ018388.1 coordinate 80,883,723, forward strand.
ATTTTTGAAGGAACCCTAGAGAATATTTAAAAAATTGAACAGTAGAATAGAGGCCACCCACCCACCCTACATATACATGGTAATTTTAATTCCTGATCGTCGTTAAGTTTCCAATGAAATAAAACATAAAGGTGTTGATGTATTTACAAGAAATCATCGACACTGTTTTAGTTTAAGTTCAAATATATATGTAGGGTGGGTGGATGGCCACTATCCCACTCTCCAATCAGGAAAACATAAGCGTGAGTTTGACTCATTAAACTTTAAATTGAAAACATAAAATCAATGTGAAATGTAATCAATGAATTATTTGTTATGCGCAATAATTTTTGAAGGAACCCTAGAGAATATTTAGAAAATTTAAAAGTAAAATAGAGGCCACCCACCCACCCTACATATACATGGTAATTTTAATTCCTGATCGTCGTTAAGTTTCCAATAAAATAAAACATAAAGATGTTGATGTATTTTCTAAAAATCATCGACACTGTTTTAGATTAAGTTTAAATATATATGTAGGGTGGGTGGGTGGCCACTATCCCATCCTCCAATCAGTAAAACATAGGCGTGAGTTTGACTTATTAAACTTTAAATTGAAAAAATAAAATCAATGTGAAATTTATTCAATAAATTGCTTCTAATGCACAGTAATTTTTGAAAGAACCGTAAAGAATATTTAGAAAGTTGAAAAGTAAAATAGAGGCCACCCACCCACCCTACATATACATAGTAATATTAATTCTTGATCATCGTTAAGTTTGCAATAAAATAAAACTTAAGGCATTAATGTATTTACAAAAAATCATCGACACTGTTTTAGTTTAGGTTTAAATGTATGTGTAGGGTGGGTGGGTGGCCATTATCCTACCCTTCAATCAGTAAAACATAGGCGTGTATTTGACTCAATAAACTTTAAATTGACAAAATAAAACCAATCTAAAATTTAATCAATAAATTACTCGTTATGCACAGTCATTTTTGAAGGAACCCTAGAGAATATTTAAAAAGTTGAAAAGTAGAATAGAGGTCACCCACCCACCCTACATATACATGGTAATTTTAATTCCTGATCGTCGTTAAGTTTCCAATGAAATAAAAAATAAATGTGTTGTTGTATTTACGAGAAATCATCGACACTGTTTTAGTTTAAGTTCAAAAGTATATGTAGGGTGGGTGGGTGGCCACTATCCCACCCTCCAATCAGCAAAACATAGGCGTAAGTTTGACTCATTAAACTTTAGATTGATAAAATAAAATCAATGTGAAATTTAATCAATAAAATACTTATTATGCGCAATAATTTTTGAAAAAACCCTAGAGAATATTTAGAAAGCTGAAAAGTAGAATAGAGGCCACCCACCCATCCTACATATACATGGTAATTTTAATTCCTGATCGTCGTTAAGTTTTCAATAAAATAAAACATAAAAGCTTTGATGTATTTACAAGAAATCATCGACACTGTTTTAGATTAAGTTCAAATGTATATGTAGGGTGGGTGGGTGGCCACTATCCCACCCTCCAATCAGTAAAACATAGGCGTGAGTTTGACTCATTAAACTTTAAATCGAAAAAATAAAATCAATGTAAAATTGAATCAATAAATTACTTGTTTTCAGCAAAAATTTTTGAAGAAACCGTAGGGAATATTTAAAAAGTTGAAAAGTAGAATAGATGCCACCCACCCACCCTACATATACATGGTCATTTCAATTCCTGACCGACGTTAAGTTTCCAATAAAATAAAACATAAAAGCTTTGATGTATTTACAAGAAATCATCGACACTGTTTTAGATTAAGTTCAAATGTATATGTAGGGTGGGTGGGTGGCCACCATTCCACCCTCCAATCAGTAAAACATAGGCGTGAGTTTGACTCATTAAACTTTAAATTAAAAAAATAAAATCAATGTAAAATTTAATCCATAAATTACTTGTTATGCACAATAATTTTTGAAGGAACCCTAGAGAATATATAGAAGGTTGAAAAGTAGATTAGAGGCCACCCACCCACCCTACATATACATGTTAATTTTAATTCCTGATCGTCGTTAAGTTTCCAATGAAATAAAACATAAATGTGTTGATGTATTTACAAGAAATCATCGACACTGTTTTAGTTTATTCAAATGTATATGTAGGGTGGGTGGGTGGCCACTATCCCACCCTCCAATCAGTAAAACACAGGCGTGAGTTTGACTTATTAAACTTTAAATTGAAAAAATAAAATCAATGTGAAATTTAATCAATAAATTACTTGTTATGTACAGTAATTTTTGAAGGAACCCTAGAGAATATTTAGTAATTTGAAAAGTAAAATAGAGGCCACCCACCCACCCTACATATACATGGTAATTTTAATTCCTTATCGTCGTTAAGTTTTCAATAAAATAAAACATAAATGCTTTGATGTATTTTAAAGAAATTATCGCCAATGTTTTAGTTTAAGTTCAAATACATATGTAGGGTGGGTGGGTGGCCACTATCCCACCCTCCAATCAGTAAAACATAGGCGTGAGTTTGACTCATTAAACTTTAAATCGAAAAATAAAATCAATGTAAAATTTAATCCATAAATTACTTGTTATGCACAATAATTTTTGAAGGATCCCTAGAGAATATATAGAAGGTTGAACAGTAGAATAGAGGCCACCCACCCACCCTACATATACATGGTAATTTAAATTCCTGATCGACATTAAGTTTCCAATAAAATAAAACATAAATGTATGGATGAATTTATAAAAAATCATCGACACTATTTTAGTTTAAGTTCAAATGTATATGTAGGGTGGGTGGCCACTATCCCACCCTCAAATCAGTAAAACATAAGCGTAGTTTAACTCATTAAACTTTAAATTGAAAAATAAAATCAATGTGAAATTTAATTAATAAATTACTTGTTATGCACAGTAATTTTTGAAGGAACCCTCGAGAATATTTAGAAAGTTGAAAAGTAAAATAGAGGCCACCCACCCACCCTACATATACATGGTAATTTCAATTCCTGATCGTCGTTAAGTTTCCAATAAAATAAAACCTAAAGGCTTTGAAGTATTTGGAAAAAATTATCGATACTTTTTTAGTTTATGTTCAAGTGTATATATAGGGTGGGTGGGTGGCCACTATCCCACCCTCCAATCAGTAAAACATAGGCCTGAGTTTGTCTCATTAAATTTTAAATTGAAAAAATATAATCAATGTGAAATTTAATCAATAAATTACTTGTTATGCGCAAAAATTATTGAAGGAACCCTAGAGAATATTTGAAAAATTAAAAAATAGAATAGTGGACACCCACCCACCCTACATATACATGGTAATTTCAATTTCTGATAGACGTTAAGTTTCCAATAAATTAAAACATGAAAGCTTTGATGTATTTGAAAGAAATCATCGACACTGTTTTAGTTTAAGTTTAAATGTATATGTAGGGTGGGTGGGTGGCCACTATCCTACCCTCCAATGAGTAAAACATAGACATGAGTTTGACTCATTAAAAAACTTTAAATTGAAAAACAAAATCAATGTGAAATTTAATCAATAAATTACTTATTATGCACAAGAATTTCTCGAAAGGTTCTAAAAATTACAAGTCAAATTGTAGCCATTAATATCTACTTAGGTTTAATACGATTTTCTCGAGAATCCTACCGACTGCACCAATTAAGATTTCAAGTTGCTGAAATATCAATTTTAAATATATTTATGAACTTTTTAATATACAATCACCTCCACACCGATATAAAACCGATTGAATTCCTTAAAAGCGACACGATTTAATTAATTATTCACCCCATTACAAATATCATGCAAATCCGATGCACTATAAGTAATTTCGCGATACGCAGAAATAATATCTGCAACAACATCGCGTCGCACTTTTTAATGATGGCAAACAGGTATTCACCTCTCAATGATGCACACGTAAAAGAACGACCGCGTTTCTCGGTACATTTGTAGTAAAAATAATAGTACGAGTAAAACGTAAACCAGTTTTTAGGTGGAAAAGCGTAGGGCTCTTATTTCGACGTGCAGGATCGAAGATTCATTTACCGTGACTGGTTACATGGAATAGGAACTACCTTACAAATCTGTCACTGCATCGAATTAAACGAGCTTAATTAGATAATTATTGAGAAATCCAGATGCTGCCTTTGGTCATTACGCTACCAAACAAGGAGATTGTGTTCCGGCGAGATTATTAAATTCATTAAGAGATTTTGCAGTTAGTTTTATAATTAGATTCCTATATTGGATATTCGTAATTATTTGTATAAACAGCATAAATTGATTTGTTTAGAGTACCCACAAATAAATTCTCACTTAAGGTAATGAAGTGCTTCCATTCATTAAAGAATAAAACAAACGCTATCGATTTAAATATAATCTGTCATTGTCAATTATTACTGTGAAAAGACATAAAATATTCATATCGTAAAACAAATCATTAATGCGTTCCACGCTTCAATCTGGCAATTCCATAATTGGTTTCGGGCAGCCAACAATGGCAAAGGATATACGAAGAGTTTTATGCAACGTTGAATCACAAAAATTTTAGATATTAAAGAATTAAGTTAACATTATGCATTAAATTAGTTTGTAGTAAAGAATCACACACTTTTTTTTAATGAATTAACTTAACTATAATATATTTAACATTATTTCGTATGAAATTGTATGACGACAATCATATAAGTGGCAATAATATTCGTAAAAGCGTAGAGCATGTTGTAATTTACATCAAAAACTCCAGCAGCTGAAATGGTTGTATTCCTGAGGACAATCTGCTTAATTAAAATCTCCAGTTTCGAGACGACAAACACATCTTTCGAATGCGAATTTTGCATCCTTAACAAACTTCCCAGAGCTAGTTTAGAATTGCGAGTAATTTTTTCGCACTGTACTGCCATAAATAACGCCACTCCCTAAAAATTAATATTTTATTATTTTAAAAATAATAATTGGTTTTGGTTATAATTACGTTAATATTCACAACATAAACAATATATGTGATAACATCAATATCCAAACCATGTGATAGTAACCAAGTAAATTCAGTTAATATATTTAATATGCTGTAAATTTGTATGGCTAAAATATTCCAACCGAAAATATTATTAAAGCTTTCGAAGATATCGCAGATCGTGGCATGAATTGATACGATTACATGAAGATCATAAGGTGATGAACATAACGAATTAAAGATTTTAATCCTTGCAGATAAACACTTTAAAATATTAGTTTCCACGGCGAAACTTAACAACATGAATGTTAACAGAACGACGTTAAATATTATTTTAAAACTCAATTCTATTAAATATGGATAGTAACTGGCAAAATATACAGTCTTCCCAAATAAATAAACATTACAAACAGTGACTATTACTAATGAATTATACGAATACTTAATTGTGCCCACTGTAACACCCAAAGAAGCACAACCCCTATCAAAATCATCGAAATATTTCAGCATACTTTTATATTCAGATAAGGAATTTGTGATTACAATCGTGTTCACCAAATTCCAAATTAAAACCACGGCATCGGTGGTTGTCGTTAATAAATTTGTCATCCCTGTAAAATAAACATCATTAAAAATTCTGGTGTAAATCGTGTACATCGCTATCAGCGAGATTAATAGTAGTTGTAGATAATTTCTTATTTTACTATCTTCATAATCCAACTTTTTGGTGTTGAAATTTGGCGTTAAGCCTAAAACTGCTAACAATTTGAAATGATATTTTAATTCCGATCTCACCGACATGCTGCTTGTCTTATACGCAATTACGAAATGAATTATGTTGAAAAATTTAGCTTAATTAGGTGATATAATCGATTGGAATTGTGTTGTTGATGTGGTATTGACATATTATCATTTATTAATCGCTTCATCATTATATAAGGTGATATAAAATATTTTCTAATCATCAAATTAAACCTTTTTAAATTTTACTTTCTTCCATTTATGGACAATTTAAGAAAACTCGAAGAAAAACATAGTAAAATAAAAGCTATCGACTTGTAGGTTTATAAATATAATCAAAATGAATTCCCTTTAATGATCCAATCAAATTATAAAACAATTTTTCATCAGATTTTAAAATAATCAGCTGAAAACTCAACAAAATATTTGTGAATTGTGCAATTTAAGAAAACTCGAAGAAAAAATTAGTAAAACAAAAGCTATCGACTTGTAGGTTTGTAAATATAATCAAAATTAATTCCCCTTTATGACACAATAAAATTATAAAACAATTTCTCATCAGATTTTAAAATAATCAGCTGAAAACTCAACATAATATTTAAGAATTGTGCAATTTAAGAAAACTCGAAGAAAAAAATAGTAAAACAAAAGCTATCGATTTGTAGTTTTGCAAATATATTAAAAATTAATTCCCCTTAATAATACAATAAAATTATAAAACAATTTTTTATCAGATTTTAAAATAATCAGCTGAAAACTCAACATAATATTTGGGAATTGTGCAATTTAAGAAAACTCGAAAAAAAAATTAGTAAAACAAAAGCTATCGACTTGTAAGTTTGTAAATATAATCAAAATTAATTCCCCTTAATGACGCAATAAAATTATAAAACAATTTTTCATCAGATTTTAAAATAATCAGCTGAAAACTCTACATAATATTTAAGGATTGTGCAATTTAAGAAAACTCGAAGAAAAAAGTTTTAAAACAAAAGCTATCGTCTTGTAGGTTTGTAAATATAAACAAAATTAATTTCCCTTAATGATACAATAAAATTATAAAACAATTTTTCATCAGATTTTAAAATAAACAGCTGAAAACTCAAAATAATATTTGGAACTTGTGCAATTTAAGAAAACTCGAAGAAAAAAGTAGTAAAACAAAAGCTATCGACTTGTAGGTTTGTAAATATAATTAAAATTAATTCATCTTAATGAAACAATAAAATTATAAAACAATTTTTCATTAGATTTTAAAATAATCAGCTGAAAACTCAACATAATATTTGTGAATAGTGCTATTTAAGAAAACTCGAAGAAAAAAATAGTAAAACGAAAGCTATCGATTTGTAGGTTTGGAAATATGATCAAAATTAATTCCCCTTAATGACACAATAAAATTATAAAACAATTATTCATCAGATTTTAAAATAATCCGCTGAAAACTCAAAATAATATTTGGAAATGTAATTTTCTTCTGCAATATGGCATTTGGAAGAGGTTTTCTGTGATGGAAAGTTGTCTTTAATCCTTATATAGAAGAGGGGTCTGAGGGTGAGCGAAAGAGCGCACAATTCTTCCTTGGTGTTATGATGCAAAACATCCCATGCTACTACCAAATAAGCATCAGCTTACAATTCTTATCATTTAACAATCTTCATCCAGGTTGCCAAATGTTGCATTAGGTAGTATCACAACAGTTTTGGATTTTATCTCTCAGATCAAACCTTTTGCACGCACTGGAGTTGATTTTGCAGGCCTGCTGAGGATTTCTGTGAGTAAGCATCGAGGTACAACATCGTCTAAAGCATATACAGGTTAATTAAAATATTGAAGTAAGGTTTTAAGTGTTTTGAATCAAAGTCATATACAGCTGTCTGTTTTGCTACCAAGGCGATCCATGTGGAACTAGTTTCGTCAATACCATCTGAAGCCTTCGTCTCTTCGTTGCTTGCCATGGTCGCTGCACTGATATGTACAGCAACTTTGTTGGAGTCAATTAGATGGTAAGCCAGTGCTGGAAAATGTACCCTTAATTGACAATTCAATCCGCCTAACGCTCCCCACATGAGTAGGCTTTGGGAGCAGGCGTAAAGTCTCGAGTTGTCGGTGATGACACTTATGAAGACTTAAACACTATTTTAATTCAGATTAATTCACGGTCTTTATGCCCAATTAATTCTGACGCCAATGAATTGTCAATTCTAACAATTGATCATTTATTGCCGTTAGAATGTTTAAGTGCCCCTCTGAAGAGAATCTTACAAATAAGAGAAAGCTTTCACGCTTGTTGTTCAGATGGCAATTGTTAGTGCGAATGTTTTTATGGATTTAGAATTATATTTATAAAGCAGATCTGATAAAGTACAAATAATAATAATAATAATAATCAAGATTTTTTGAGTCGTTGGCACTCTCAAATTGATTTGCCTTATTTTTCAAAATCATTATTATGATTATTAAAATTTTGTACTTTTGATATTAAACTTGGCGAATTGGTTTCGAATAAATTACTCGATTTTGTAATAAACGAGTTTCTCGTCGGATGGACGGCATTATGCAAGGAAAATGTTTCCAAACCCGTTCCAAAGTTGCAAGCCGCGATAGAAACTGGTTTGTTCTAATAAGTCGAGTGTATTTCCGCATAAAACCCATGATGGAAGATACCCGAAGCGTCCATATTAGGCGCAAATTATTCCATATTACAACGTGATAATTTTTTTTCGGAACAGTAGTTTGTGTCACCCTGAAATCCAATACGCTACTGGTATTAACATGAATAATGGCCACGCAACGGGACTTAACATATAAGAGAGCGTATCTCTTTCTTAATCATAATCTAAGCCGGTCGGATATTTTTTCTACATTCCTCGTAAAGCCAGTGTCTCTCAACAATATTAATTCTTGTTGGTTATTGTTCAAAACGTTTACGTTATAGCTAGATATTAATTTTTATCTACGATCGTATAGAAAGTTGTAAAATTGGCTTTTTAAAGCACTTTTTGTATGGGTGTCCTAAAAGTAAGTTTATATTTCTTTAGCTTCCTATATAAACGCAACGAGTCTGAGGGTTATGTCAATCAATAGTCCGACTCTTAGGAATATAGTCGTTATGGAGCGTTTCTCAACAGCGGACCGCGAGTTGTGCGTCCGGAGTTTAACAAAAATTTTGATTTGTCGACTACAGCGATTAGTAGATTCTGCAATATTTGAGGTTTTTGCCACTTAAATAAATCACTAAACATGCCACTCATTCAATAATGTATGAAGACGCTTGAAGAAAAACCAAAAGCGGATCTACCAAGATCATCAAGAACGGCGGAGAAGTGTTTAGTGTTAAGTGATGATCCGAGCCTTTCAATACGAAAATGCGCTAGCGCTTTGAATATGCCTGGGTCAATTGGTATTGATGGTTTGAGTTTACGGAAATATTATTATCATTCAATTGGTACAAGAATTAAAGCCTCACAAGTGATTTACATCTCTGACAAATTGATCTCCTAGATAAGTGACATAAATTGGCCACCACGCAATCCTGATTTAACATCTATGGACTTTTTCTTGTGGGTTTATCTCAAAACTAAAGTTTACATCAATAAACCAATTTCTCTGGAGCATTTGAAAGAAAGTATCCGTCACGAATTGACAGCCGTCACATTTGGACGATATTATTTAAAAAAAAAAAAATTCCCAATAAATTTTCTACATTTTCAACTTTCTTTTTTAATTGGAAAATTTTCTTTTGGGACGCACTGTAGTCCTTCTTATACTATAATATAATACCGTAAACGTTTGTTGTCCGTACGGTACAGCACAGTTCGTTGAAAATGTTGACGTCCGCTGCTTCGCCAGGTTCGGTTCTGTTCTATTCTTCTGCGGTTCGCGAGTCGAGGCCAGGTCGATGTGAGTGTACTCCAAGAGTAACACGGTGTCCGCCGAAGAGCTTCCCAAGCTATTTTGTATTCCGTGTGCGCCGCAACACCGCACGCTGAATGCGATTATTGACTTTAACCTTACCGTTTGTTGCCTCACGCCCGTTACCTTTGTTTATTTGTTTACGTTTACCAAAAATCTTCAAAAACCTGTTGCCCCGGCCTTTATTTGTCCGGGAGGAGGCGGTGGTTATGCAAATCGGCCGCGTACCTTGCGGTTTCCATGCATTTTTAAATTTTAATGGCACCTTTGTTACTAATAACCCACAAGTCTATTGTTCATGCTGGAATACACAACAAATAACAATTAATAAAAGTCGGAATTAATTTTGATTATATTTACAAACCTACAAGTCGGTAGATTTTCTTAAATTGCACAATTCCAAAATACTATCTTGATTATTCATCTAATTATTTTAAGATCTGATGAAATCTTATAATTTTATTGTGCCGTCAAAAAGAATTAAAACTTGATTAAAACACTAACACTTTCTTCACAAATGGAATTAGAATTCCAAATGTTGACATATGACAAATGTGACATATGATATAAAATAAGGTTTAAAGATTATTTTTCATCACAAAAAACACTTCCAAATGATGTATAACGGATAAAAGATGATATCTATGAAGTGATTGACAATAACCTGTGACTTTTTGATGGTTAATTGAGAATTAATGTCAACTTTCTGTTACTGAAAACATTTCTGCATGACTTAGGACAATTAAGAGTAAACTGGGTTTTATCAAATTTAACTTTGGGACAAGTATGGGATGTTAACCTACAAAAAAATGAGTCAATTGTAATGGAAGTGATCAAAGTTGCTCAGGTTGAAATGGCTCTTGAGGAATTCTTGAAGCAGGTCCGTGAAAGCTGGCAAATTTATGAGCTTGATCTAATCAACTATCAAAATTAGTGTTAATTGACCAGGGGTTGAGATGACCTCTTTAATAAAGCCAAAGAGCATATTAACTCTGTAGCTGCTATGAAACTATCTCCATACTATAAAGTGTTTGAGAAGGATGTGTGTTGTCTTTGATGTGTGGATTAATGTTCAGAGGAGATGGGTTTATTTAGAAGGTATCTTTTCTGGAAGTGCTGATATTAAGACCTTGCTTCCAGTAGAAACATCAAGATTCCAGACTATAAGCTCTGAATTTTTGGGCTTGATGAAGAAAGTAAATAAATCACCTATGGTCATGGATGTTTTAAACATACAGGGAGTGCAAAGGGCCTTAGAGCGTTTAGCTGACCTTCTGGGCAAAATTCAAAAAGCACTTGGTGAATATTAGGAAAGAGAGAGAACATCTTTCCCAAGATTTTACTTTGTTGGAGATGAAAATCTATTAGAAATTATTGGCAACAGCAAAGACATTGCTAGGCTTCAGAAACATTTTCTTGAAATCTTGTTAAATGAAGATAATACTGTAAGTACTGGAATTGCTTCAAGAGAAGGTGAAGAAGTAAGCTTCTAGAATAATGTGTCGACTATTGATCATCCGAAAATTAATGAATGGTTAACATTGGTAGAAAAAGAAATGCGGATGACTCTTGCTTCTAGTTTGGCCCAAGCTGTCCATGACATAAGGTAATTTAAAGACACAGTTGTATTATTGTTGTTTCTTATGTTTTTTTTTTACTTCGACTACCATTATTTCTCTTTTTCCTTTGTATGACAATTCATGATAGATAACATACGACAGATGATGAATAGACTATTTTTAATTTGATGAGAATATAAATATTCAGTTATTTAAATATTCTCCAATATATAAGACAACGACAAATAAACAATGAAATGTGACAGATGACAGTTGACAATTGACACATAATAGATGACAGATGATAGATTACAGATAACGGATGGGACATATGACAGATGACAGATGATAGATGACACAGGATAGAAGGCAGATGACAAATAACAGATGACAGATGACAGATGTCAGATGATAGATGACGGGTATTAAGCTACCTACCACTTAATACCCAGATAATAGATAACAGATTATAATAAAAATAACAGTTGACATCTAATTATAGATGACAAATCACAAATAACAGATAACATATCACAGATTATGTATAGATTGTTTTTAATTTAATGAAAATATAAATATTCAGTTAATCTCCTAATTATTGAAACCCCTTAAGTACTGAATTATTTCTAGATTTCCATGCATTGACACGTCTTGTGCTAAACATGTACATATCTTTCTTATCTTTCCATCTTAGTACTAAAAACCGTGGGATGATAACATTTTAGCCTCTCATATTTTTAGTTTGAGGGAAGCAAGCCCTTTTTGTTCTTTCGCGCAGTTCCAACAACATTTGTATGCTTTCTGCGCCAACCTAGATTTTAAAACAAATGTAATAACCCGATGAAGACTCGCAAAATCTATAGATTTATATTCCAAATCGCGCAGGTTTCAATTCATTGAACTGAATATAATCAAACATCCTTTGAATTTCATGAGAGATTCATCTAGTAGTACTGTGCTCTTTGTAGTATAGATTTTTCGAATGTATTGTTCAGATAATCAACTAGATTTCGAATTCTATAATTTCTATCCAACTTTTCGTTGTCTGTAAAGTGAAGGAAACTTGAGATATCAAAAAAAAACTATTCTGTGACTTAATGGGAGCAAAAATTGGTTTGTAATACTTCTTTTGACCAATATGAAGTCAATTTTGATTTGTTTTTACTTGTGACATAATGCAACAAATTTATTCATTTCATCCTGAGTTACAGAAATCCACAAAAACAGGGGTGATAATAAAGATAATTGAAATTTGCCTTATTTGCAACTGTAAGATGTCATAAACAAACGTCAGGCAATTGTTTGCGATCAACGCCTGTCTCTTTAATTCAGATGATGAGTCAGACTCGTTAACAATTCTCCAATATATATGACAACTGCAAATAAAGACTGAAATATGACAGATGACATTTGACAAATGATAGATGAAAGATGACAGATGACTGATGATAAATGACATATATGACAGATGACAGATGACAGATGATAAATGACGGCTGGCAGATGACAGGTGACACATGACAAGTATTATGTGATAGATATTAGATGCCAAATAATAAATAAATATTAGAGTTAAAATAGCAGTTGGCAGGTGTCAGATGATAAGGCTCAGGTGACTAGTATCTAATTAGAGATGACAGATCACAAATGACAGATAGCGTATGATAGATGATGAATATTTTTTTTTAATTTGTAGAGAAAATAAATATTTAACAAATCTCCTAATTATTGGAATTTTTGTTCAAATCAAATAATATATTTAAATTTTCTTCAATATATATGACAACGACTGGTAACAAATGAAATGTGACAGATGACAGTTGACAATTGACAGATTATAGATAAAAAAATGATAGACAACGAATTAAAGATGTCAGATGACAGGTAGCAGATGACAGATGACAGATGACAGATGACATGACAGATGACATATGACAAGTAATATGTGATAGATTGCAAATGACATATAATAGAAAATAGATCAGAAAAAAAAATTACAGTTGACAGGTGTCGGATGACAAGGGTCAGGTAACTGATATCTAATTACATATCACAAACGATAGATATGAATAGATTATTTTTAAATTTTATGAGAATATAAAAATTCAATTAATGTCCTATTTATTGAAATGTTTATTCAAATTCACAAATAAATTATACTTTTTTAAATATAACATCAGATAACGAATGAAATGTGTCAGTTGACAGTTGACAGATGACAGTTGACAATTGACAGATGGGAGATGACAGATAATAGATGACAAATGATAGATGACAGATAGTTAAAATGTGACAGACGAAAGAGGACAGATGACAACAGTTGACAATTGACAGATGACAAGATGACAGATGACATGATGACAGATGATAGATGATAGATGATAGATGATAGATGATAGATGATAGATGATAGATGATAGATGATAGATGATAGATGATAGATGATAGATGATAGATGATAGATGATAGATGATAGATGATAGATGATAGATGATAGATGATAGATGATAGATGATAGATGATAGATGATAGATGATAGATGATAGATGATAGATGATAGATGATAGATGATAGATGATAGATGATAGATGATAGATGATAGATGATAGATGATAGATGATAGATGATAGATGATAGATGGCAGGTAATATGTGATGGATGAAAGATGACAGATAATATATTAGAATTTAAAAAAAATAATGTACATATTAAATATTGTTTCCCGCCAACAATAGCCACGGACGTTTCTATCTTTTTGGATCTCATCAGCGTAGCGTGGTTGAAGGCAGGGAATCGAGATTTACTTAGGAGGCATTTAACTCTTTGGATTAACCATCGATAAAACCATAAAGCTGCCATCTATTGTCTAAACGTTGCACTAAATGGGTGGATGGCACCTTTATGGTTTTATCGTAAAAAAATAATAGTTGACAGGTGGCAAATGACAAAGGTCAGGTGACTGATATCTAATTACAGATGACAGGTCACAAATGACAGATAACATGTGACCGATGATGAACAGATTTTTTACATTTGAAGAGAATATAAATATTCAGTTAACCTCCTGATCATTGGAATTTTTATTCAAATCCACTAATTTATTTTTTTCAATATTTATGACAACGCCAGATAACAAATGAAACGTGAAAGATGACAGATGGTAGATGAAAGATGACAGATGATAAATGATAAATGACAAATGACAGATGAAAAATAACAAATGGCAAATAACAAATTACAAATGATAAGTGATAAATGGAAAATGACAGGTGACAAGTGACAGGTGACCAATGACAAATGATAAATGACAAATGACAAATGACAAATGACAAATGACAAATGACAAATGACAAATGACAACTGACAAACGACAAATGGCAAATAACAATTATTGGTACTATATTTATTTAGCGGGTGATATTTAACAAAATATATATCAATATACATCGTTACACTAAACAAATACATATATGCGCAATAAAACTGATAAATAATAAATGACAAATGTCAATTCTTTTTGACAAATGACGAATGCCAAACTCAATCTGTTAGAAAACGTAAATTTTCAAAAGTAAAAAAAAACAACAATAATTGATAAAAATATCCGTTATCTCAACTGTCAAGAAATCATTAATTCTCAAATGTCAACAAACATCAAACGTCGAGACGTGAAATTTTCAACTCCTCGTTAAATGGAATGCCCAATTTTAATTGTCAAAAAGTAAAAGATTAATGAACTGTCAAAACATGTTTACTGTCAGAAAGAATATATCTATTAACAAAAAATATAAAATGGGAATTGTCAAAAAAATGCTAATAGTAAAATTATTATTTCTGGAACGTACATTTCAACTGTCACAACATATAAAATATAAACAGTCAAAAAAATTTGACACTTGTCAAAACGTATATTTCAACTGCCTATAAATATAAAATGTCATTTTTAAAAGAAATCTTCATTGACAAAAAGTATATATGTAGTAAATAAGTCGAGAAAACTGTTTATTATCAAAAAGTATATTTCAACATAAAAAGAAAATTAAATGCCAACTATAGGAAACATTAGTAAACGATATCAAATGTAAAAGTTTCAATTTTTCAGAAAATAAAGTATCAATTTTCAAAAAAAACATCAATTGAATTCATAGCATTTCGATGTTTTGTTCAATCATTTCTTCCACTATTTCTTCTTCTTTTCCCATGTCTACTCTTATATTCCATGTCCCTCTTTTTTCGCCCTTATTTTTTTCATTTTTCATTATTCATTTACATTTTGTTTTTGTTGGAGCCGATGTGATCAGTTTTTAAGCTGCCAAAATTCAATTGTTATAACCAACATCAGATGAAAAATTACAACTGTCATGTAATTGTTGATGACCTATTACACATGGCAATTGAATAAGTATAAAAGAAAACATTCCATAACAGAAAACACTTCCAAATAATCTATGACAGATGAAAAATGACATGTATCAAGTGATTGCAAATTAATTAAGAATTAACGCATATACCTAGAAACAAAATGACAACACTGCAAACTCAAATTTACGGACATAAAGTTGCTTGGAAAATTTGTAAAACAATTGGCTGCATCTGACCAGTGATCTGCTGATTGAGAAAGCCCTTCGTAACATATTAGTTAAATGTTTAATTGTGGAGGCGTTTACTTTGTGGTACATCTTGAATATACTGAAGAAGAAAACACTTTATATTTGATAATGACTAGTTGATAGTTGATAGATATAGAAACTATAGTCACATGTAATTTGTTAAATAAAAAGTGGTAAAACAAAGTGATCCTGTTTTCTTTCTTCAACATATTAGTTAATTCAAAGCCCAGAAAGCACAATCAGCTGAGTTTTCTAAAGTGATCCCACGCCACACAGCAGGATTTACTTTATCCTGGATGTATGATACTCGATTGCTTACGAAAGTCTTTCATTTGCGCATAAAGGATATAATCCATGAAAAAGCCACTGTTGAATCAGACGAGGCAAGAATTTGATTAAATGTTATAATATCGTTAAAGATATCCATAACAGATTCAATAAGATCTGCCACAAGAATTGCAGCACATAATTCAAGCCGAGGAATTCAAACTCTCTTTAATGGAGCAACCTTTGATTTAGAACAGACAAGAGATGTGTCCAACTCCCAGAACTTTCTCAAATCAAAAGTCAAATATAGTGCGTAAAGAACTCACTTGATTTTGAGGCTTAAACCCTACTTTATTCAACTAAATACAGCCGAAAATAGTGTTGTTGGAGCCATATGAATCACATGTAATTGACCATATATTAAAATAGAAGAAAATACTTCAGCTCCTAAGAGCAAGTCGATACCACTGGGAGTACTATAACTAGGATCGGCTTGACTAAATGTTTCCAACAACTATTTTGATGAATGACCGAAGAAATTTGTTCTTGAGTTACAAGAAGATTTATTTTAAACACTTTGTTCACAATTTAATTTTATTTTATTTTATTTGTTTTCCAAGTGTATAGAATGACCGAAGCACAAATCTTTAAAAGAATTATGCATTTTACAGTACCATAGGATTCATTAAAATGTATAGGTTTTAAAGTACAAGATGTTATACCTTGGGAAGAAAAGTTTAGCACTGAATTTATCCCTTGAATAGGAATCTGTGTATAAGCCCTTTGTAAACCAAATTTTTCTACGCACCATGAACGCCAATGAGATATGGTGTGGAATACATCAGTAAAAAAAAACTATAATAATATATAAACAACAGTTGACTTAGATATTAATGATTGATTACAGTAAGTTACCAAAAACTATAAATTACAAAAGCGGTGTAGCTTACATAACACACGCCTTCTCGATTTTTTCCTCTATCATTTCTTACACATCCTGGTCAGTTTCAACTAATTATACTACTACTAGTAAAAAAACGTTACATTAAAGTTTTGAATCGTAGAGATAATAACATTCCGCTCCGGGTGCTTCGATTTTTCTTTTTATTTTCAATTTTTTGTATCCCCGTTTGTCCGTTATTACGTGCCGACCTTGAAACTAGACAGAACGCAGTGCCATAATGATAAATATACGTTTTGATTTAATGAACTGAATCATTTACGTGTATTATCTGTATGTGTATCTTCGAGAGAGGCACTACTGCGGTTGTGGCGGCGAGCAGCAGGAGAAGAGGATGGCCCCAAAGTCACTGACACCCATCCGGAGTTCAAGGAGATGTTTTCAACCAGTGGCCACGGAATATTATTACTAACGCGATTTCCCGCATTGTGTGTACAGTTTCGCCAAAGTCGTTAATTCAAATTTGAATACGATGAAAAATTTGTCAGACGACGAATTGATGTAAATCGTCACGCTTAGCGTATGCATTAGATGGAAGGGCATTGACTATGGTGGATGTAAATTTTAAGAATAATTTTACGTACGTAATTTTTCCACAACAACGAAATTATTTGTAATAGTATTCACCTTACGTATCTTTAAGTAATCTTAATATAATAATAATTCCAATACAAAATTTATAAAAGAAAACTGTTGTTATTGTCAGTGAAACAATAATTCAACTTTAGAGCCTGCAAAATATAAATAAATAAAGATGATAAAGCTATAGACAAAACCAAACTTTTAATTGTTTTAATAAAATCTATTAAAATCCTTCAATTTGTTGTAGAAAATTAACTAATAATTTAAAAACTGCGGAAATTAAGGAAATTAAAAGTTTTTTTAAAATACTTACAGCTCTTTTTTAGTTTTAAATTTATTGTTTAGTTTGTCTTGTAAATAAAATAGTTACAATTATTTATAATAAAATTCAGTTTTAATTGTTCTTTGTTCAGTTCTTTTTTTGTAAATGCTTTGTTTATTTTATTTCGTGTAAAATTTTCAAATGATTGTTTTAAGAAAATTAAGAACTGTTTTATTACAGTTTTCAATTGTTTTTAGACTTTTAATTTCGAAAAAGTAAATATTCGAATGTTATTTTATTAAAAAAATTATAGATGTTTTATTATAGACTTTTTTCATAAAATTTAAATTGCATTTTCAATTTTTTTTTTAATTTATTTATATAATTTTACCAATCAAATTTTAAAATGATTTTTAACACTATTTGCTTTTTGATTTTAAATAAAATAAAGTTTTTAATATTAAATAAAATAACTCTAAAGTTTTCAGTGGTGTTTTCCTTTTCTTGAAATTTCTCAATTAATATTTTAGGAAGTGATTTCTTTGTTTTTAAATTAGTTTTCTATTATAACAGAAACTTGATTACAAAAATTGCTTAAAACACTTTTTTTTAATAGAATTCAATTGTTTAACCAATTGTAACTTCTTTAATCTTAAAAAAACATTAAGAACTTTTTCTAAGCAATTTTAAAAATAAAAGTAATAATAATTTTTTATTTTCATAATATTGCACCTGAAAATTTAATTTGTTTTTTTTTTTATAAAATTTAATCTGATCTAAATCAAATTAAAACAATGTGTCTAGAACATTCTGGAATGTTCTTTAAAAAATGCAATTGCGTTTTTTCAGAGAAAAAAATAAAACTGTGAAATGGAAGAAATATTTTTCTCATGAAACTTGTTTATTTTTTAGAAAAAAAAATCTATATTTTAGAGTTTTTTTTTTTTTAATTTCAACAATTCGATTTCAAAATTAATTATCCCCTTTTTAAAATTTCTTAATAAATACCATCTTCAGCTATTTCTTCAACTAATTAAATTGTTTTTATTGTTCACGGTGAAATTTTAACAATTTCTAAGAAAATAAAAGGTTAACATATTAATTGTTTTTTGATTTTATTGTTAAGCTTAAATTCTTTCTTTTTTAAATTATTATTATTTAAAAATTTAAATTGTAACACTTTAACCGCTTTTTCTTTGTTTTTAAGTTTTATTTTATAAAATGAGTTAGAATATGCGTATTTAATTCATTTTGATGCATTTTTTAGACGAAATTACCGGTTTTTATGTGTCAGTCACTGGTGACTGACACTGAAGTATTCACCGTCAGTCACCGGCGACTGACAGTGAGTACCTACTTTGAACTTACTATTTAGCGCTGTCAGTCATGAGTTCCACGTCAATTGTTACTAGGATTGCCTGTTACGGCCCTTCTGTTATTATTTATAGTTATAAATGTTGGTATCAATTTGCCACGTGTTGAAAATGTTGTCCGCACTGTCGATAAAACGATGTTAACACTCCGGCTGACGCCAAATGACTGTTTGATTGGCCGTTGAATTTGTTACAGAGAATGTTTTTGAGAGACACGTGACTGACACATTGCCTGGCATTTTTTGCCGTCAGTCACAGGTGACTGACAGTGAGTACCTACTTTAAACTTACTATTTAGCGCTGTCAGTCACGAGTTCCTTGTCAATTGTTACTAGGATTGCTTGTTGCGGCCCTTCTGTTATTATTTATAGTTATAAATGTTGGTATGAATTTGCCACGTGTTGAAAATGTTGTCCGCACTGTCGATAAAACGATGTTAACACTCCGGCTGACGCCAAATGACTGTTTGATTGGCCGTTGAATTTGTTACAGAGAATGTTTGTGAGAGACACGTGACTGACACATTGCCTGGCATTTTTTGCCGTCAGTCACAGGTGACTGACAGTGAGTACCTACTTTAAACTTACTATTTAGCGCTGTCAGTCACGAGTTCCGTGTCAATTGTTACTAGGATTGCTTGTTACGGCCCTTCTGTTATTATTTATAGTTATAAATGTTAGTATCAATTTGCCACGTGTTGAAAATGTTGTCCACACTGTCGATAAAACAATGTTAACACTCCGGCTGATGCCAAATGACTGTTTGATTGGCCGTTGAATTTATTACAGAGAATGTTTGTGAGAGACACGTGATTGACACATTGCCTGGCATTTTTTGCCGTCAGTCACACGTGACTGACAGTGAGTACCTACTTTAAACTTACTATTTAGCGCTGTCAGTCACGAGTTCCGTGCCAATTGTTACTAGGATTGCCTGTTGGGGCCCTTCTGTTATTATTTATAGTTATAAATGTTGGTATCAATTTGCCACGTGTTGAAAATGTCCAGACTGTCAATAAAACGATGTTAACACTCCGGCTGACGCCAAATGACTGTTTGATTGGCCGTTGAATTTGTTACAGAGAATGTTTGTGAGAGACACGTGACTGACACATTGCCTGGCATTTTTTGCCGTCAGTCACAGGTGACTGACAGTGAGTACCTACTTTGAACTTACTATTTAGCGCTGTCAGTTACGAGTTCCACGTCAATTGTTATTAGGATTGCCTGTTGCGGCCCTTCTGTTATTATTTATAGTTATAAATGTTGGTATCAATTTGCCACGTGTTGAAAATGTCCAAACTGTCAATAAAACGATGTTAACACTCCGGCTGACGCCAAATGACTGTTTGATTGGCCGTTGAATTTGTTACATAGAATGTTTGTGAGACACGTGACTGACACATTGCCTGACATTTTTTGCCGTCAGTCACAGGTGACTGACGCATAAAAAAACCGGTAAAAATGCAACAAAATGAATTAAATACGCATATTCGTACTCATTTTATAAAATAAAACTTAAAAAGAAAGAAAAATTTTTTGATATTTTACAAAAAAAAACTTGTCAATGTGTTAAGAAATTGAAAATGTTGTTTAGGCAGTTTTTAACACTGAATTTCTTTTGTTTCCAACGTTTTTTTTTTTAATAGTATTTTATGTGTTTTTGCAAGAAAATATCAAATAATATAATATAATAACTTTATTAACATTAGAAAAAATTATAAATAAATTAACATTAAGAAAAATAAATGCAATAATAAACTTAACTAAACTGCTCTAACAACTAATAATTAAAGCTAAAGCAAATTTTAAAATGATTTTAATATAGTTTTAACCTTAAATTTCATTTGTTTTCATTTCAACCGTTGATTTTTTGCTTGATTAAATTTTTTTACAAAAACAAAATCAATTGTTTATTTTAAATCAAAAATTGAAGTTTTTTTCTAATGTTAAAATGTTTTTAGTAGTTTTTCTCTTTCATTGTAAATTATTAACTTTAATTATATAAACACCGTTTGAAATGGTTTAAAAAATTGTAACAGATTTTTAATTGTTCTTTTTTTTTGGTATCTTTTGATACAATTTTCCATAATTTTCTTTTACAAATTATAAGAATTTTTAAAAATTTAATCAAATTGTGTCTTTCAATTTTTTTAAATTGTCTACTTTTGATGTTTTTAAATTTTTCAGCATCTTTTTTGTACCATGAATTAAATTCTCACTTGACCCGTGGTGAAAAGATTAATTAAAACACTTGGTTTTGTTTCACTAATTTTTTGAAATTAATCTTCAAATTATCTTTTTTGTAGTCTAGAATTTTCCAGTATTTTTTCGCGATTAAAAAAATCATTATTTTCTGTTTCAGATTTAGAATTTTCCAGCAGTTTCTCTTCCAAATTACGAGAATTTTCGTCGACATCTCAAAGATTTTAACATTTTTTTTATGACAATTTGAAAAGGAAGTTGCCAGATAATTCTAAAAATCTGGAAGAGCTTTTCATTTTCAATTGTTTTTTTTGTGTTTGTGTGTGTTTATTTTTAATAAATTGTATTTCCTTAAAGAATTATTTGTTACTAGAATTTTTCAGCATTCGCTTCTACAAATTGCAAGAAATTTTTTCGCGATATAAACATTTTTCCAAAGTTTCTTCTTCAAATTTCTCAGAATTTTGCAGCTTTCTTCGTCTTTCCCAAGAAGATTTTCCTATTTTTTTATATCATATATCAATTTGTGAAAGTCCTAAAATAAATCCATTGCTGAAAAATTTTAGAAATCTTAAAAAAAAAAACGTTGAACAATTCTAAAACTTTTGGGGCAACTTTTTTAGAAATTTAGAAGAAAAGTTAATGAAAAACTCTAGAATTCCGAAAGAAAATTTTCGCAGTTTAAAAATGTCCTAAAAAAAATCCTGTGCTAAGAAATTTTAGAAATCTTTAAAAATAAATGTTGAACAATTATAAAACTTTTGGAGAAAAGTTTCTAGAAATCTAAAAGAAAAGTTAGTGGAAAACTCTAGAATTCCGAAAGCAAATTCTCGCACTTTAAAAATGGAAAATTTTTGAAAATTAAAATTAAATTTAAAAAAATTTGAAATGGATTTTTTTTAGAATGTTTAGAATATTAAGAATGTTTAGAATGTTCTAGTAAATTCTAATTCTGTTTGTAGTAGTTACAATCACTTTTTTTTTTTCAAATTACGAAAATTTCATTCAAGGATCTTAGAATTTTTCACCATTCTAAAATTTTCTACTAATTTCTATTGCAAATTTTTGAGGCCTCAAAGTTTTATCAACATTTTTTGTAGTTTCTAAAAAATCGCAGCATTTTCTTTTACAAATTACGATAATGGAAAACTGTAGAATCCGAGAGAAAAAAATTTGGGGATCTAAAAGTTGGAAAATTCAAGAACTTTTGAAAAAAACTTTCAAGAAATCCAAAAGAAAAATTGAGGGACAATTTATAACTGAAAATTTGTTTTGTTTGCATTTGTAGAATTTTAATTTCTTTTAAATTATTAGAAAAGAAAACATCAATTGTTTATTGAATTCGATTACTATTTGATAAACAATTGATATTTCGAAATCGGCTTTCTTTCCTCGTCAACAATTTTTGGCATATTTTGGTCTGTTTTGAAATAAATCCCTATTAACGGTGAAGGCTTCTATTACTTATATTATACCACACTATATTATTATACTTCGATATGCATCAGTATTCACAAATGAAACACTTTTTAACTTTGTTTGTAACGGGTGTCCAACAATTGTTGCAGTCGCGGGTGGCGTTGGAATAAAAAACGTAGGTCGATTCTTACATGTTGCAAATAAATGAACTGACGTTTTTAATGCACATTTAGGTTATGTTTGACAATTAAAATGTCAGTTCATTTATTTGGCACATGAAAGAATTGACCTACGTTTTTGATTCCAACGCCACCCGGGACTGCAATAATTGTTGGACACCCGTTATAACTGTAACTTTATTAAGTGACTATAGTTTTCAGAATTTTAACTTGTCATTTTCAAACTAGAAGTGTTCTAAATCCCTATTGTTTAGGTTTGAGAAATGCTGCTTGAAACGTGCACGCGCAACAACAATCAAAACGGAGAAGAAAAAAATGGAACAATAAAAGTACGTACGGAGCAGAAGAAAAAAAAGGGCATTAACATGTATCTGATATATATTGGGCGTTACCGGAGTCAGGCTAGAGGCTACCGTGTTCCCTGTGTCAGGAGGAGCGGGTATAAAAAATGACCGGCTCTTTGCCCTTGGGCCGTCTATATTTTTTTTCTTCTTTCCTCCGTTCCGAGTGTAATTTACCACTGTGATTTTACGGGGAGCCGGTGTCGAATATTGCTTTCGGATTCGTGTAATCTGAATTAATAATTACGCGCATTTTATTCGTGTCTTGGAATGGTTCGTGTAATTTTAGACACTACTACTTATGAAAATTGACTAAACGGACTGCACTCCGGGCGGTGTTACCACAAAGTAAGAGGCACGCGCATGGACGTGTAAGGACCTTCATTCCGAACGTCGGCTGATTGATGGGTGGTGCCCGTTGCATGTTGTTGTTTTTTTTTGTTTGGCCAAAAGGATAAACAATGATTACGAATATAGGAGACTTTTTTATACTAATTCCAAAAATTTTTCTTAATTGTGTCCAAAATAAATCAATTTAGACTGTTTTTGACATTCTCAATATGGCTTTTAGGTCTTATCAACTTCATTGTGAACTATACGAAGGGTGATCTAAAAATAACTATAATTTCTTTGTAGAAAGTATTCACAGTTTTTAGATGCAAATTTTCAGTCTACGATTGATGTTAAAAAAGCAGATAAAAGGTTTTCAAATTTGAGATTTTTTGGATAATAATAAGTTGTCTTCCATTGAGGCGAGTGTTTACTTTCTAAATTGTACCTAGACCGCCATGATGATTTTTGTTGAAAACAACTTTTTAAACCAAGCGAAGAAAATTTCATTTTCCTCCAATTCAAGTTTATGGCGTTGTTGTTTTGTTTCCAGTCACTTCACATCAATTGCTTTGCAGGGAGTTAATAATACGTCAATTCTGATTGTATTTACAATTTTTTACTTCAATTCTTTGAGTGGTCTATTTTTTTAGAATTTTTTGAAATCAAGAGATGAAAATATCGTTTTGCAACAATTTAAGTTGATAACGTCACTTTACATCAATTGTTTTCTGGTGGATTAATAATACGTCACTTCTGATTGTATTTAAAAATGTTTACTTCAAAAGATTCTAAAGATAATAAAGATTCTAGAAATTTTGAGGATGTTTAAAATTTAAATTATTCTATAAATTCTAAACATTCTAAAGCTTAAGATTTTAAAGTAGAACACCAACAAAGAATTCTTCAAGAGAATAGGCTGAATGGGACAGAGTGAAAGAAAATCTTAAAGAAATGAACTCCGCTTGGGTCTCTTCAATTAAAATTATAGTAATTTTTATAGTAGTATATATTTTAGATAGTATTTGAGAAGAGAAACAAAGCAAATAACAAATAAATAAATAAACTGAAAAGATTTTAAAGATTCTACAGATTCTAAAAACTCTAAAGCTTCTAAAATTTCTGAAAGCCTAAATGATTCTATAAATAAAGATTCTAAATATAATAAAGCGTCTAGAGATTCTAAAAACTTAAATGATTCTTTAAATTCTAAAGATTCTAAAGACTAAAGATTCTAAATATAATACAGTTTCTACAGATTCTAACATTTCTAAAAACTTAAATGATTCTATAAATTCTAAAGATTCTAAAGACTAAAGATTCTAAATATAATACAGTTTCTAGAGATTCTAAAGTTTCTATCATTTCTAAAAAGTAAATGATTCTATAAATTCTAAAGATTCCAAAGACTAAAGATTTTAAATATAATACAGTTTCTACAGATTCTAATATTTCTAAAAACTTAAATGATTCTATAAATTCTAAAGATTCTAAAGACTAAAGATTCTAAATATAATACAGTTTCTAGAGATTCTAAAGTTTCTATCATTTCTAAAAAGTAAATGATTCTATAAATTCTAAAGATTCTAAAGACTAAAGATTCTAAATATATTACAGTTTCTACAGATTCTAATATTTCTAAAAACTTAAATGATTCTATAAATTCTAAAGATTCTAAAGACTAAAAATTCTAAATATAATACAGTTTCTAGAGATTCTAAAGTTTCTAGCATTTCTAAAAACTTAAATGATTCTATAAATTCTAAAGATTCTAAAGACTAAAGATTCAGTTTCTAGAGATTCTAAAGTTTTTAGCATTTCTAAAAACTTAAATGATTCTATAAATTGTAAAGATTCTAAAGACTAAAGATTCTAAATATAATACAGTTTCTAGAGATTCTAAAGTTTCTAGCATTTCTAAAAACTTAAATGATTCTATAAATTCTAAAGATTCTAAAGACTAAAGATTCTAAATACAATACTGTTTCTACAGATTCTAACGTTTCTAAAAACTTAAATGATTCTATAAATTGTAAAGATTCTAAAGACTAAAGATTCTAAATATAATACAGTTTCTAGAGATTCTAAAGTTTCTAGCATTTCTAAAAACTTAAATGATTCTATAAATTCTAAAGATTCTAAAGACCAAAGATTCCAAATATAATACAGTTGCTAAAGATTCTAAAGTTTCTAACATTTATAAAAACTTAAATGATTCTATAAATTCTAAAGATTCTAAATATAATACAGTTTCTAGAGATTCTAAAGTTTCTATCATTTCTAAAAAGTAAATGATTGTATAAATTCTAAAGATTCTAAAGACTAAAGATTCTAAATACAATACAGTTTCTACAGATTCTAACATTTCTAAAAACTTAAATGATTCTATAAATTCTAAAGATTCTAAAGACTAAAGATTTTAAATATAATACAGTTTCTAGAGATTCTAAAGTTTCTATCATTTCTAAAAAGTAAATGATTGTATAAATTCTAAAGATTCTAAAGACTAAAGATTCTAAATACAATACAGTTTCTACAGATTCTAACATTTCTAAAAACTTAAATGATTCTATAAATTGTAAAGATTCTAAAGATTAAAGATTCTAAATATAATACAGTTTCTACAGATTCTAAAGCTTATAACATTTCTAAACACTTAAATGATTCTATAAATTCTAAAGATTCTAAAGACTAAAGTTGCTAAATATAATAAAGTTTCTAAAGGTTATAAAAATCTTAAAGATTCTAAAATTTCTAAAAACTTAAATTATTTTATAAATTGTAAAGATTCTAAATATAATAAAGATTCTATAGATTCTAAACATCCTAAAGATTCTGAAGCTTCAAAAATTTCTGAAAACTTAAATGATTCGATAGATTCTAAAGATTCTGAAGGTTCTATAGATTTTAAAGATTTTGAAGATTTTAAAAAAATTGTAAGAATTTTAAAGTTTCTAAATGGGTTCTAAAGATTCTAACGACTCTGAAAATTTGAAAGTTCAAAAAATATAAGATAAGAGATTTTTTAGAAGAAAATGATATTTTGATTAAAAAAATAAAAATTCTAAATATTCTTAAATTAGTAGAGATAATAAAGATGCTTAAACAACACCAAATATCTTTAAAAATTTAAAGATTCTAAATATAATAAAATTTCTAAAGATTCTAAAAATCTTAAAAATTTCAAAGTTTCTAAAAACTTAATTGTAACGATTCTAAATATAATAAAGATTCTATAGATTTTAAACATAATAAAGATTCTAAAGCTTCTGAAAACTTAAATGATTCTATAGATTCTAAAGATTCTGCAGGTTATATAGATTCCAAAATTTCTAAAATTTTAAATGATTCTTAAGATTCTAAATATTCTGCAGAGTCTAAAAATTCTAAATGATTCTAAAGACACTAAAGATTCCAAAGATTATTAAAATTTAAGATTCTAATAGTTCTAAAGACTTTCTAAAAATTAAAATGATTCTATAAATTCTAAAGATTCTAAATATAATAAATATTCTATCGCTTTTAGACATCCTAAATATTCTAAAGCATTTAAAATTTCGGGAAAACTTAAATGATTCTATAGATTCTGCAGGTTATATAGATTCCAAAATTTCTAAAATTTTAAATGATTTGTTTTTGTCGAAAAATACCAACTGTTAAAAATAAACTAAAGAATAATCCTTAAATTGACAATTAAAAAAAGTGTATTACTTATATTACAGTTAAAAATGTTTAATATATTTTGTTTATAATTTTACGGAGATAAGCGTATGTTTTATTAAATTATAAATAAAAAGAACAATAAAAAATAAAATATTAAAATAAGTAAATTGGGTTGCCTATAGTAAACGATTATGTTTAAACTTTAAATTTAAAAGTGTAAATTAAATATTAATTTACATCTCCACCTGTAGTGATGAAAATATTATAATAATATAAAACTGTGGTGCAGAAATGCTCGAAAAAATTACTTCTCATTACCTTTATTTTTAAATTTAAATATTACTAAAATCACACTCTAAAATTTATATGTACCACTTTTACAACACAATGAAAAATATTAAGAAAATACAATAGTAATAGTTTTAATTCCTTAATCAAACTAAATATATCCAACAAATTCAATTAATTATTAATCATAAATTTGAATTTTTAAATTAAACCACACCACCATCTATCGGCCACCGCCCGAACTTTAAAGTGACGCCACCAGCGCCATTTTGTTTTCAAACCTGTTAATGTTGTTTAGTCGGCCGCAACAACGGTAGCATCACGCCGAAAAGTAATAACGAAGGTTAATTTAAAAACCCCGCAACGAGGACAGGAAATTGGGGGCGCCGATGGGCGTAAGATGAGTTCATGTGCGAAGAGGCCGAAACTGACGGACGACAACGCCAACGGGAAACACGGCGGCAGTAAGTAAACCAAACGTTTGTTTTCAATGTGCGTCGTTCAAATTCGAAAGTCACATACTTTTGCCCCAGGTGCGTTTCTGCGTGAGCTCCGCAAGTTGGGGGATGAGATCCGTGACATGAACAGGGCGGTGGATACGTTCGAGTGCGTTTTAAAGCAGCAGCCAGTTAAAGGACAACAAAGGAAACTTTAGTTTTAAGTAAGTTTTTTTTTTTTTTAATAATGCATATGGAAATTGTTTTAAAGATACGTACAGCTGCTGTGGATCTAGTTTTACTAGGTTAGACAGATGCACAATTATCTCGTAGGATTATTCTTATAAGAAAATGTTCAACTGACAGTTGTAAACTTTCATAGGACTTTAAATTTTAAAAAATAAGATTCAAAATAAATATTCAAATAATCATGCATTCAAGTTTTAATGGCTGTTAATTTTTGTATACAATTTTCTTACTTATTACTTCATTACTAGCCTACACCAAAAAGTAAATAGAATTTTTGATATTATATTACATATTTGCTTAACTAAAAGTGATGAAGGTAATGAAGCCTTTCGATATTGGTTTATTCTTGATTACTTACTTCTAAATAATATACTTCTAACGATTTGATTAATAAACAAATACATTTTTTATTGAAGAAATGTAGGCTATGAAAAAAAACAATTGTCAAACAATATATTATGTTTGTATTGATCGTTAATAGTTTAACTTATAAAAATTATGTGGAAATAAGTTTTAACTGTAAGAAATAGCATCAGTTACTTAGTAATAAGGTACTTACTTATTTGAATATTTGGAAATATGAGTTACGCAACCATTGATGCAGGTGAGTAATAGAAAACCAAAAAATTATTGCCAATCGTTTATTGGGAAAGTACGATTGTGCATTACCCAAAATGCAAATCTTGAAATTGAGTTATCTTTCAATGTGATTGCCACAGTGCATCAATGGGAGTACGATGGGGTTCAGATAAAAGTCCCAACAATTGAGACATTTTATAGTGCCAATTCGTAGTCCTTTCAAGCTTGTGACTGAGGCATAACACTCTTGAAACTATAAATAGTTTTCAATGATTTACTTATATAATTGATTATACTAACAATTATCCGTTTAACATCAAGAGAATATTAAGAATTACTTAACCACTTCTCACAAGCACATTACGTTCGAAAATAATTGTGCGGGAAGGGGTTAATAATTAATTAATCACTTAACTATTGTAATTTGATAAAATTAAACTTGATAAATATTTGTTTTACCACTTATATATTCAAGACAATCAAATTAATTCTCCATCACAGTTTGGAGATCTCTATTGGAGAATATACAATTATAATATAAAAAGACCAATGTTAAAATAACCGTAAAAGTAAAAATTGTAATTATTACGTTTATTAATGAATTAAGCAATTTCAACACTTTCATCACAGTCTGCAGTTCTAATTAACATTGACCTAACGTAACCTTGGCTGATTTGACAATTTATTTCGTAGTAGTAAACACTTTGATTGTTTTGAACTTTTCGAAAACTTCTTGTTAGAAATTATTGTTTACGTATTTAAAAAAATTTATACATAACTTTTATATATATATATATATATATATAATATTTATTTGTAAAAGGTGAATAAATTTAAATTCAAATATAAAATTAATTAATGAATAATTAAATCAATATACAGATAACATGCAAATAAACTTGATAGTCTTTTTGATGAAATAAAATGATAATTAAATTTAAATGAATCATTCCCTATGGATAAATTTCAATATTAATAATTATTTTCATCAATATCTCAATTATATTAATTTTATGTAGGCGTGCAGGATTTAATAGCTGAAAATAAAATTGAATTAAATATTTATTTTAAAATACAAAAATACATTTTCATATCAATAAATTTTAATTACGCACACACGTAATTAATTCCTAATTGTTATCACGCACGTGCTCTAATTAGGACTGGATCGAGCCCAGTTTTGGACACTCGATAGTGCAATCGACACGCACTATCACGAATAAATAATTAAAGTCTCTGTAAGTAATATATATATATAAAAATAAAATACATTAAGTCTATATACGATCACAATTGCAAGCAGTCTGAAGTGATTGGGAGTTAGGTGCTGTCGTATTCGCTCGTCTCGTACACCACTGAGTCCGGCAGGGAGTCGAGGGGGAGCTCTTTTTGTGCATCATCAGCAGCAGGAGCACCATTTATGACACGCCGGCGTACAGGTATGGGCATACATTTGCAGTGGTTGCCGTCGAATATATACCCCGTTGAGCATCTGTTGACCTCTCTGCACCGGCAAGTGCACGTATTGGGGTCCCACAGTTTGGTGGTGTTGTCTTTGTAGCATTTGTTCTCTTCGTCGGTGTTGATGCACACACATCTGCATTCCGATGGATGGTATTCTTGCATTCTATTACAATCCTGTAAATTATATTATAATATTTTATTTCATTAATTTTAAATGAATTACTTAACTTAATTAAATTATGCAATTTATAATTTCTTTCCTCACAACTTTTTTAACTTGATTGACCATGAAGCCGTGTTATTTTATTATTGTTTTTTCTGCTTACATGAAGAGGATTTTAATTAAATTAAATACGTTAGAATTTTGGAATTCCTTTCTTCACAAGATGCTCATAAAGAAGGTTATTTATTTTAATCATTGATTTACTTTAATCATTGATTAAAAATAAAAACTTGTTTAAAACTTATCTGTTTAAATTTATTGTTAAAAGAATGATAACACATTTTCGTCCTTCATAACAAACAACTAAGTTTATATCCTACTTTTCGACACCAACATTGTTAATTATATCTATAATTATATATTATATATTATAGTAGATATTTAGAAGAAATAGTAATGATTAAATTTAAAATATAATAATTTTGGTTTTCATAAAAGTAGTGGAAATGGCTGGTTTGCCATTAAAATTGAATTTTATTTTAAACAGTTGCTCGTTTTTCTAAAAACTCACATTAACCGTCATTTTTCAAAAGAAAAATTTGTTAAGCAAACTTTAATGTGCATTTTAAAAAAATGTTCAACTGTTTGGAATAAAATTCAATTGTTTTTTATTTCTTGATAAGTGTGACTTTTTAAAGCTTATTTCAAAGAACAGTTGTAAAATTCATTCTAAACATACATTATAGTTTAATGATTAGAAGGGTGAAGAAGGAATTTTGGCAAATTAATAAATTGCTAAGGAATT
The DNA here is from genome assembly GCA_963969525.1 of Ontholestes murinus. Classification (NCBI taxonomy): domain Eukaryota; kingdom Metazoa; phylum Arthropoda; class Insecta; order Coleoptera; family Staphylinidae; genus Ontholestes; species Ontholestes murinus. The sequence goes on from OZ018388.1 coordinate 80,915,080, forward strand.
TGAAAATCCATGTCAAAATACAGCTGAAAACACTCTAAAAAGACAATTTTAAATTTGCTTCATAAAAAAGGTTAAAATTTGCTTAAATATATTTAGAATTAAAAAAAAAAACAATTAAAAATCTTAAAATATTCAAGTCCTTTCACTTATTAGAAAAAACACGAAAATATTTCGTAAAATCTACAACAAATGAGTCTTCGTGTTTTTTCTAATTAATTAAAAATCTCTTCAAAACAATAATAAAATTTGAAATAAGAAAAAAAAAGCTTAAATTTAAAAAAATAATTTACTAGCCAAAAAACAGGGTCATTCTAATCTTGGAAATGTTAAAATTTTACCAAAAATTAAAAAAAAAACAATCGAAAGTCATTTGAAAAGAAAAAAAAACAGCCGAATAAATGATATTTACTAACTAAAAACAGTTGAATAGTTTCAAAAAATTAATTAAAATGTGCTTAAAATCATTATTTCATAATTTTAATTTAGAAAGAAAAATCTTAAAAAATTGATGAGAAACATAATTTTTTTTAAAATTCACAAATTAAAAAACAATTGCATTTTAAAAAAAATTTAATTGTCGTTTTATTTTAGAACTTTCTAATTTTTTAATTTTAATTTTGCTTTGAAGTAAATTGAAAATTTAAATGATTTAAATCAGTTAATCATAATTGATTAAAAATACCAAAAAATAATTGAAAGTCTCTTACAAAAAAGTATTTAAAAACAATTGTAAAAAATAACTAAGAATTTCCAAGAAAAGTATTTAAAAAAAAACTGAAAACTTTTTAACGAGAAATAAACACTAGAAATTAGTTTGAAGAAACAATTAATATTTTATTACAAAAAAAACATGTCTAAAGTAGCATAATAAATTCTTTAAATTTTTATAAAGAAAAACAAAAGAAATTTAGTGTTAAAAACTGTAAAAAAAAACATCTTAAAAGTTGCATAAATATGGTTGAAATTATACCAAAAAAAACTTCGCTAAATCATAAATCTTGTAATTTTAAGAAAAAGAAGGATAACATTTGCATTGAAATAGAATTTTACAACAAAATTAAAAAAAAAAACAATTGAAAACCTCCTTTATAAAATAGTTCTGAAACAATTAACTTTTACTTTTATAAAAATCTTTTTTTCTTTAAAACTTCAAAAACGTCGCCAATTGAATTTTATTTAAAATAAAATCATCTTGAACCTTTAAAAATATTTGTTAAAGCAGTCAAAATTAAAAATAATTGAAACTAAAAAAAAATGAATAAGAAAAACATTTTTTTAAATTAAAAAAAATGATGCAAACAAAACAGTATATTCTTAAAAAATCAAAAACAAACAAACAAAAAACAATTGAAAATCAGTAAAAAAAACAGCTGAAATAAATGACATTTTTAGTTAAAGATTTGAAACAACAGTTTATTTTATTTGTTTATTGCAAAGAGTTGCGATATTTTTTATATACTTTGCATCAAAAAGTAGTATTTTTATAAAAAGAAAATTTGATAAGACAAATATTTCTTAAGAAATTTTCATAAATTTTTCAAATTAAAAACAATTACATCTTTTAAAAAGAGCATTCAATTCAATTACAAATTTAAAAAAAAAACAATTGCAATTTTTAAAGAATTTAATTGTTGTTTTATTTGAGAACTTTCTAATTTTCAATTTGCTTTGAAGCAAATTGAAAATTTAAATGATTTCAATCAGTTAAAAAACCAAAAAATAATTGAAACATCTAAGAATTTCTAAAAATATGTTTAAATTAAAAAAAATAATTTAAGAAATTCTTTAAAAATGTACAATTGATTTAAAAAAAGACTAATTACAATAAAATATTGTTTTTTAAAGTTTCTAAAAAATAACTGAAATTTTGAAAGAAAATTCATTCTATCCTTAAAAATGGCTAAAATTTTAACAAAAACCAAAAAGCAAAACAATTGAAAATCAGTTTTACTAATGTCTTAAAAGAGTTGAAAAAAAAACTCTAAAAATAAACAATTGATTAAAAAAGATACCAAAAAACTAATTGATAATCTCTTACAAAAATTATATTTTTAAAAGCAATTCCTAAAAAACAACTAAAAATTTCCAAGAAAATTCATTCTATCCTTAAAATTGGTTATAATTTTAACAACAAAAAAAATAATTGAAAATCAGTAGATTAAAAAAAACGTCGAAAAATTACATGTATTAAAAGAAGAAAAAAAACAGTTGAAATTAAAAAAATACAATTTATTTTGATTTCAAACAATTGCAAATCTGTTGAGAAATCAGAGGAAAAAATGAACTTTACTAAAAAAAAGTTAAACAGTTGAAATTAAAAAAGAAACAAGTAATCACTTGAAATTAAAAAGAAACAATTGAATTCCATTTAAAACCGTTGGTTTTTTTTGTAAAAATATACATTAAACTTTGCTTTAAAAATGGAGATAATTTAAAAAAAAATGGTAAGAAAAATGTTCACGATTTGAAAAAAAAACAATTACGTTAAAAAAAAACATTTAAGGACGTTTTAAATTCCATTTCTAATTTGCATAATTTTATACAAATAAATCAATTAAAATTTGTAAATACAAACATTATTGATTTTGTATAATCTATCAATTTAAAAAAATATATTTTTAAAAACCATTTGAAATTTATAATTGAGATTTTCTAAGAAACAAAAAATGAACTGAAAACAAAGGTGAAGAAAGTAATTACAAGTTGTTTTATATTATTTTATATAAAAAAACAATTGATATTTTTATCTTAAAAAAAATAAACATGTCTAAACTGGTATAAAAAAAACCTGTTAACAATTTAAAACCAAAACAAAAGAAATTTAGGGTTAAAAATTATCTAAAAACATTTTAAAATGGTTAAAAATATTACTAAAAAAACAAAGAAGTGATACATTTAAAATTCAGTAATTTGAAAAATATATAAAGTTTTTTAAATTTGCATTCAATTTGCTGGAATTTTACAACAAAAAAAAACACAATAGAAAAGTTATTTAACAAAAGAGAAACAATTTACATTTCTAAAAAAACAATTAATTTTTGTTTTCAAAAAAGCCCATTAAATTTCATTTAAAAAAAAACATTTGTAAATTTTCTAAAAATAAAAATTTCCTTAAATCAAAAAAATTAAATTAAATTAAAAAAAAAACAGTTTAACATTTGAACAAAAAACGATTTAATTTTTAATAACAGTAGAAACTTAATCGAAGAAACAATTGATTAAAAAATTTAACAAGAAACAAAATAGAATTAAATATCTGCTTGAAAACATTTGAATATGTTCTAAAAACATTTCAAGGAAAAAAAAGCAACGAAAATGTTTTTAACAAAAGAGAAACTTAAAATTGAAAAAAATAGACTGCCGAGCATAAAACTAGGGTCAGTCCGTTATTTGAAGTTATTTTAGAAATTTCTAGTTTTTTTAGCATATGAAATTAAAATTGTTCATTTTCATTACTTTCAATAAACTTTGAACAACAAAAAATTATTTTTTTATTTAAGCAAACACGTAAAAACAAAGATTTCTAAAATAAACTTCAAATAACGAATTGGCAATAATTTTATGCTTGGCAGTGTATTTTATTTTAAAAAAACACTTGGAATTTTCGAAACAAAGAAAAACAAGTAAATCTAGTAAGAAAAAGAGTTGAAAACTGTCCAAAAACATTTTAAATTTGCTTTATAATTTCTTGAACAAAAAGCAAACATAATTTGCTCATTTTTTTATTAGACAATTAAAGAAAATTTTAAAATCTGCTTTAATAAATGCAGTTTGAATTTTGAATTTGACTATTCTTAATAAAAGAAAGCCGAAACGGTGCAATAAACAATATTTTGGCGTTTTCTGTAAAAACGAGAAGACTTAACATTTAAGATATAAATACCATTCGATAGGTAATTAAAACGTGCACTTGCTGATAAATTAATAAATATAGCGTTCCATTTAAACAAATGAAGTTATAGCCATTTAAAGTTCTCATTTGTTTAATTCCAATTTTTTTACACCCGGTATAAGATGTCAAATTTATTATACTTGGAAAATAAAATATGATCTATTGTTACATTTCAGTGTAAATTTGGTATGCATAACTTAATTACTTTTTAAGTATTTGAAACATGAAAATTAGGTTAAATTTTTACAAAATTCAAATTATTTCAAAAACCTTAAGGTTTAAGTAATAAAAACTTTATTAAAACACACACTTATTTTGATCGAAGGATCCAAAAATGCAATAAAATACAGGGTGTTTCATTAAAAAAATCACAACTTTGATACTTTTAGGGTTTTTGGGACACCCTGTATATTATGAAAGTAATTTTAAAAAGTAGCCCTAATAGAGCTCCATATATCCCTAAAGTGAAACTTTTTGAAAATCACGTATTTTGGCCACAATATTCCGTGCCGTATAGCGTGAATAACCCTGTATATATAATTGTTCGTATAAAGATGTTATTCTCTCTTATTTTAGAAAATGAAAATTTATATGATTATAAATTCAAATGCATGAAAAAAACGGATTTTTCTGTTAAGAAAAAACTTTTCACGACAACAATACTTCCCCTAAATATAGTATATAAGGAAAGTAAAAATTAAAAGTAATAAATTAACATGACATTTAAATATTGCAGTTAATTATACTCACCGTTTCCTTAATTTTACAACTGCAAGCGCATTTCGTGTGCTTCTCCACATGGACAACTTCCTTCCCGACGTATTTCAATCGATTTCCAGCTCCAAATTGGGTTTTTACAATCTAAAAATTATTAACAATTTAAGAATAAAAAAATAAATCACTTATTAAAACAACTACTTCCCTGACTAATACCCTACAGATATTGAATTATACTAGAGTAATTTTCGGCGTATTATAAATAACATAAAAATTAAAGCAACAGTAGTTTGAATGTATTTATTTTTTCTCTATCAAATAAACTTTTTTAAAAAAATTTAATTGAAATTGAAAATATGACTGATACTTGCTTTGCTAACCTCTTGATGAAACATATAACTCACTGGATAGGAATTAGGAATAATACAAAACAAGTGTCAAATAATATTAAACCAAATTCACTTAAAAACTTTTCAATTTCACTGGATAGAAATTAGGAATAATACACTTGTTTTGTTTCATATATTTACTATCAGTTTCCTGACACGTTAATTTATTATACTCCTTTGAGAATGGCGAGCAATCGCCGAAACACGTGTCAGGAAACTGATAGTAAATATATGAAACAAAACAAGTGTATTATTCCTAATTCCTATCCAGTGAAATTGAAAAGTTTTTGAGTGAATTTGGTTTAACATTATTTGACACAAGTTAGCTGCCATCTGTCATTAGAAATAGTTTTCAACTGTCATCTGTTAAGTGCCAAGTGTCAGCTGTTATTTGCCACTGTCACTGTCGATTATATCACCTTTATTTTTTTGTCGACTATCATACGTCAACTTTTCTCATATGCTAGATATCAACTTCTAACTGTCATATGTCAGTTGTCGTCTGTCATCTGTTACTTTAAACCTATAAAATCTTTAATACGTCTACTCTCGATCATCACCGATCATCTATTAGCAGGCAAATGTCATCTATCATCTGTCATTGGACAACTTATCACGTGCTAACTGTCATTTATCATTTGTCACCTGCTATATATTTTGTTTAGATCTCATCAGTAAAGAACTTATTATATTTTATTATTAAGTTTAGTCTTACTTTGTTTTTCTACTACATTGTGAGTGTTTTATTCAGTGGTTATATTGGGGATTAACGATCGTAACCATCTTGATGATAAAGCTTGTTCATTAAAAAAAAAAACTCGATCCTCTGTAACTTATCTTCTTCCTGATCTTACCTTAAAACTGACCGTTTCCGTTTCTTTAGGCTCGCACGTTAATAGATTATGCGAACAGCATCCTCCACACCTCTCAATTCTGGTGCACGTTGGTAAATAGATGACCGTGGGATCTGTTGACTTTATGAGCTCGACGGTTTTTAGTTCGGGTATACAACTAGCTGCCTTCGCCGTTATTGCAGGACCTAATGAAATCAATAATAATAATGAAATAAATGTTGTATTACAAGAGAAAATATTACTTTCATCATATAAAATTTACTTTTTAAGTCTAAATAAATATAAATATGTATCACAAAGTGAAAGTACCACAATTACTTATTTAAAAATCTATTCAGTTAAATAAAATTAATTTTTCAATTTGTATAGAAAGTAAAAAAACAATATTTACTTTATTAAGTTGTTCCTTACTTAATTACTGCAACAACAACGGTACTAGTACAGTCACTTACTGGAAACTTTTGTTTTAAAATTATACGATTTCTTTATATAATTTTATCTAAAACAAAATTTTTAAGACCAAGATTGCTTAAACAAAAATATCCTACCTATAACCTATAAGTCAAAGTGACAATATCACCATTACTCTCAACGTTACGTTAATCGTGCTATATATTTAGATGTTAAAATGTAATTAAATGTTCCATCATACTTACTTCTTTCGACGTCCTCTCCGAAACGATCTGAAACAAGTGAAAACCTTTAATAATTGCTACGTAAAGTACTTCAATATATTTTAAGCGAAAACTTTATTTCAGGATGGAAAAATTTAGCGAGGAGGAGGTGAAACGGGGGAAGGACTTTGCCGAGTTCTACTTCGACCTCATCGAGAACCACAACGAATCCTTTCCGTACTACCTGTCCGATAACGCCGTGCTCGACTGGTTCGGGCAAACTGTCAAAGGCGTGAAGAAGATCGGACTCTTTCTGAAGAACAACGTCGCCACGGTTAAGCACAACTTCACGAACATAGAGTTATGTTCCAACATTGGTTACAGGGATACTCACGTCATCAAGGTTTCGACACCAAGGTTAGTAGCAACAGTAAAAAAATGATTGATTATTATATTGTAAAATTGTTATTTTCTTGAATAATTTACTAACTTATCTCTTTGTAAAATTGTTGTTCTTAATTTTTTTTTCATATTGTGCTGTAAGGGTTGTAATTATTCTGTTAGTTTATTCTTTTTCAAACTCTACTTTCACGCTAAATTAGAAGCAAAAAAGTAAAATGTGGCAGAAAAGATGTCTAGAACAAAATCACACTTGTTCTTAGCATTCTGCAATTAATTCATCATACTTTTTTCATTTTTTCCTTCATATCTTGTATTTTTCTATTGATGGTTTGAATTTAAGTGTTTTAAAAATGAAAATAACACTCAGTTTATGAGTGGGTGGAGTTAGGAGCAAACTAAGTGTTATTTTCATTTTTATTATATCTTTTTCTTTTTTCCTTTCTTATTATTAAGTTTTTTGCTTCCTGTTCATTTTAATTTTTCTCTATGGAAATTCTTTTAGCTTGATCCTTCAATATTTGCTTATTTATGTCTTCTTGCAATAATCGTAGTTAATAATTCGTTCAGGGAATCACCAACCTTCACAGCAGTACACCTGACCCCCTCGGAAGAAAAAACCCCCCCGAACATACTGAGCCCCAGTTCGTCGAAGAAACGCGAAAAGGGCCAGGGCGACGGCCTGCACAACTGCAACAACGACGAGTCCCCCGTGAAACGCACCCGCCTCATCGGAGACATCGTGGAACCCGAACCGGAAACCCCGGTAAAAGTTCAGAACATCTCCTCCCAGGGCCACATCGAGTTCCGCAGGCGCAGCTCCAAAAAGTACCAGCGCGAGACCAAATGGTCCAGACCCTGCAAATTCCAAGTGGCCTTCTCAGAGACACCTAGCGGTTATGTAATACACCTTATGATTTACGAAGGTAACATGAAGTGCCGTAGAAACTTGCTAAAAGAGTTCGACGCCGCCGAAGGCGAGGAACTAACAGTGCAATCGTTCCCTCGGTGAATTGTTATTGTTTAGTACCTGTTTGTTCATACAAAAAATTATTTATGATTATAAATAAAATGTCAAACATTATTAATTTTAAAAAAACCAATCTCGGTAAATATTGATCGTTCCTTATTTATATTTGACATTTGATTTAGTCATCAGAATCTCGACCTTGTATTAACTGCGGATAATACAAGTCCTATATGTACGTACATTTTATTTATTTTGATAGGTAGTTCACTAATTCGACAGTTTATTTTGTGATTACTTGTATATAATTTTATTAATAAATTGTGATTATGTGTAGTGCCAAATTACAATGTACTCTTACTCATATTTTGTAGAAAATAAAGAATAAGTTTATTTTTGTTACGAACGTCAAGTGTGTTATAGATACCTACTGGCTACAAAGACGTCGTCCTCGTAATTATCCACGTAGTTCAGCAGGAGATCGGTTACTGAATAATTGCTTATTTCCATCATGAAATCCACTGGAATCTGAAAAAAATGAAATTGTTAACGATTATTAAAGGTAATCAATAATCTAATATAAATTCAATACAATTAAGTGTCATTAATTAAAAACAGTAAACTCAATGTTACTTATATTTAATTGCAGTTGGTGTAAATATAGAAACTTTATTATTATTACCGCTAAAACCGTATGATTCAGTTCTGAAAATCGATCGGATGATTCAGAAATTTAATTAAAAAGCAATCCATCAATTATATTTGCATAATTGTCGCATAAGTAACGTTATTTTTAGCTCAACAGGTAAATCCAATTATTACGTTGATTTCGTCCGAACGGAGCTCGTAAATTACGAAAGACAATTAAAGGTGACAATTGTGTGAGTGTAGTATAAATGCAAATCGAATCGTAAAACTAAACTCTCGTCACGCGTTATGTATACAGAATACATTGTAATGTGACGTGCATTAACATTTAGAAAGAGTTTTCCACGAACGTGCGTCAAAAATTTGTATTGAAGGTGAAATGTATTGTGTAATACTTTTTGATTAATTCGATATATATTTTGCTGAAATGTTAGTCCAGTTATGAGGATGTAAAAATAAAAACGAGGAAAGACATAGACATATGATGAAAAACTTAAGGAAACTATAAATGAAGTAATGAAGAAGCAAATAACCATTACAGTGGCAAAGGCTATTTGTGGAACAGTTAGAATAAATTGAGAAAAAGCAGAAGAAGTAAACAAACAAGATGACAGGAGAAAAAGCAAATTTAACAGTGGAGATGTAAAGTTTCCGTGGGAAATAAAAACAACGAAATCAGTAATAATATACGAGGGATAGTAAGAAGATAGTGCCCGTTTATACCGTGCGGAGCGCTGAAGAATAGAGTAGCCGCCGGATGTGTGCTAACATGCTCAGTTATATTTTATCTGTCTGTGTGCAAAGTTACATCTCGCTGGTATTGGCTGTGATGTTTACGTGAGTGTTTATGATATTTAAAAAAATAAAGTTCATCGTCAATTAGAAGATGTGTGTGGAGAAAATGTTATTAATGAGTTGTCTGTTTGACGCTGGTATCGTAATTTTAATTTAGGAAGAGAAAACAGCTAGGATGAATATTCGGGACGGCCCTCAGTCATTATTTCCAACCATCCACCCTATTGTCCAAACTTAGATCCTTCAGATTACCATCTGTTTAGATTAGAAGGAAATACCATTAGATGAAGAACAAGACCTAATGCTTATATGGAAGTACTATTGACCTACCTCACTCTAGCGTACTCTTAACCTATCCCAGACAATTAACCATTATCCTAGCGTACTCTTAACCTGGGCTAATAAATTAATCATTGCTCTATCGTACTTTTGACCTATTCCAATACTTTATTCATTGTCCTAGCGTACTCTTGACCTATCCCAATAAATTATTCACCGCCCTTTCGTTCTCTTGACCTAGGCCAATAAATTATTCATTGCTCTAGCCTCAACAACATATGAAAGTTCGTGAAAAATAATTGAGAAATGTCAAAGAATGTAGCTTAAAAATTAAAAACAATTAGAAACCTTTCGTCACTACTACTACAGTAAAGAAACAAGTGAAATCATACCAAGTGTTTTAATTCAACAAGCAAATTAGTAAAGAAAGGTTTCTAAGTGTTTAATTACGTTATTATCTTCACGTAACTCACTGAATCCAAAAAAAAGAATAATTTAATTTATTTAAAAAAAATATGAGTTCACCCAAAAAAAATTGACAAATCACTCTCTTTTTCTTTGAAGTTTAAACAAAAACACACTTTTTTCGTCATCTTTAACAACAATCCATTTTTTGTTAATAAATGTAAAATTTAAAAAAAAACTTGTTTTTTATTTTCTAAAAATAATTTTTTAATTAATACGTGCTGAAAACATTTTGTAATTGTTAAAATTAGTAGAAATTTATGAAAAAAATACCATTGTGAGATAAAGAATTTAAAAGGAACAAAAAAGTTTGATAATTAAACGAAAACAGTCGAGCGAAGCAAAAAAATATGTTAATTTAAAAAAATATATAACAATTGATAATTAGAAATCATTTTAAATTAAATAATTATTATTCTGCAAACAATTAAAAACAATTGAGTTTCATGAACATTTGAGAAAAATAATAGTTATCAAGAAAACATTTGCAAATTTTCGAAATAAAAAACAATTGAAATTATAAGAATAATTACAGACTTAAAAATTTTATTAAAAAATAAATATATTTTTAAGATTAGAAGAGATTTTTACAAGATTAAAACAATTTCAAAAATTCCATAAAAACAATTGACTACTGTCAAATATAATAATTAAGAAAAAAAACATAAATGCTCATGAAGAAGAATTGATAATTGCCAAAATTTTATAGGTTTGTAAAAAAAAACATTTGAAATATACCAACAAAAAAAAAGTGAGAAACAAGTCACGTTTTTTTTCTTCTTCTCGAGTTGTTTTTTGTTATTTTGATGATATTTTTGAAAAATATTTTAAGAAGAGAAGAGATTGTTTTTTTTTGGAAAATATTTTAAGAAGAGTAGATATTATTGTTAAAAAACAATGATATAATATCAAAACAAAAAATAATCACTAACTATTAAAAAATATTCGAAAAAGATGATTTGTAGGTTAAAGAAAAACAATTGATAATTATCAATATTATAGAGATTTGTTAAAAAACAATTGTCAGAAACGTGGACTGTTAAAAAAAAACTATTGAAAGATCAAACAATCGATTAACCGTTTTGTTTATTCTCAAAAATTATCCCAAAAAATTTGTTTGATGATTATTTTAAATATCATTTCGAAAATTAATAACTTTAGAAATAAAAAACAATCATTTTTATTCCGCAAACAATTAAAAACAATTGAGATTTATGAAGGAAAATTTAAAAAGTAGAGATTAACGTAAAAGTAATTGGCAATTGTAAAAACAGCCATTTGCAAATTCCCGAAAAAACAATTTCAATTATAAAAATAAAATTTGTACTCAAAATTTATAAAACAATAGAAGAGATTATTGCAAAATAAAACAATAGAAACATCTCCTACATTAATTGATCACTGTCAAAAATAATAAAGAAATAATAAATGATGATGAAAAACAATTGAAAATTGTAGAGATTTGTAAAAAAAACATTTGAAAGACATGAAAGAAAAAAAAACAAGTTAGAAAGAAGTCACTTTTTTTTCTATTTCATTTCGAGTTATTTTTGGTTATTTTTAACAATTCTCTGAAAAATATTTATTTATTTTGTATTTGTAAAATAATTTAAGAAGAGAAGAGATTATTGAAAAAAAAAAACAAAGATTCAATAACCAAAAAAAAAACAATTGTTTACTATTAAGAAACATTAGATACATAAAATTTGTAGGCTAAAGAAAAACAATTAATAATTGCCAAAGATGTAGAGATTTGTTACAAAAATGGTTCCAAAAATTTAAAAAAAATGTCAAACACGTAATCATTTTTTGAACATTTTTTTATATCGAGTTGTTTTTTGTTATTTTCAAAAATTATTTCAAAAAAATCTCTTGATGATTATTTTGATTTTCTTTTTGAAAAATAATAATTTAATAATCCTGTACACGATTAAAAGTCATTGAATTTTTGAAAAACTAATATTTGTTATTATTATTATTGTCGAAAAAAAGCAGAGATTAGCTTAAAAATGGCAATCGTCAAAAAACATTCACAAATTCACAAAAAAAAACAATTTAAATTACAAAAACATTTAACCCTCAAAAGACTCAAAATTTCTTTAAGAATAGAAGAGATTATTGAAAAGTAATAAAAGAAACAATTGAAACATCTCCAAAAACAATTGATCGATGTCACAAATAATAACAATAAAGAACATGTACAAATGAATTCATGAAAAACAATTTATATTTGTCAAAAATGTAGAGATTTGCAAACAAAAACATTTGAAAGAAGTTATGGTCATTTTTTTCTTCTTTTCAAGTTGTTTTTGATTAATTTCAACCATTATCTAAAAAAGAATTTTGATTATTACATAATTTTCTTTTGAAAGATAATTTAAGAACATAAGAGAAGAGATTATTGAAAAGCAATGATTTAACATTTAAAAAAACAATCGCTAACTATTAAGAAATATTAGGAAAATAAGATTTGTAGGCTGAAGAAAAACAATTGATTATTGCCATGTAAGAATTTGTAAAAAAAATATTCCAAAAATATAAACAATTGTAAGAACTACGTTAGTCTGACAATAATCATTGTCAAAAACGCAGAGATTAGTATAAAAATAGCAACTGTCGAAGAATATTTAAAAATTACCCAAAACAATTAATTGAAAATGTATTTAAAAATAGAAGAGATTATTGAAAAATAAAATAAAAGAAACAATAGACACATCTTCAAAAACAATTGATAATTGTCAAAAATGTAGAGATTTGTAAAATAGTCATTTGAAAGATACCAAAAATAAAACAAGTGAGGAAGAAGTCATAGTTATTGTTTCTTCTTCACTTTGAATTATTTTTAGTTAGTTTCCACAATTCCTTAAAACGTTGTTTTTTTGAAAAATAATTTAACTACAGAAAAGAAGAGATGAGATTACTGAAAAAAACAATGATTTAGTATCAAAAAAAATAATCGCCAACTATTAAGAAGCATTAGAAAAATAAAATTTGTTGGCTGAAGAAAAACAATTGATAATTTGAAAAAAACAGAAACATGTTGTCATTTGTTTAATAAAATGTAAAAAAAATAATTGTGACTTTACGTTTGTGACAATTAATTTTTTTTACATTTTTATAATTTCGAGTTGTATTTAGTTATTTTCAAAAATTCTCTAAGAAAAACTTATTTTAAAGATTCTTAAAAATACTTTTTTAATTTTATTTTCAAAAATTATCTTTAAAAATATCATTTGGATTGCTTTTTTTAAAGTAATAATTTTAGTATTAAAAAAGAATATTATCCTGCAAATAATTAAACTTTTGAAAATTAGTGAAAAAATGCAGAGATTAAATAGCAATTGTCGAAAAACATTCCCCCCAAAAATAATAATTTAAGTTATAAAATAAAATTGATTCAAAATTTATTTAAGAATAGAAGATTAGAAGAATAGAGATTATTGAAAAATAAAAGAAACAGTAGAAATATCTTCAAAAAAAATTGATCATTATCAAAAATAATAAAGGAAGAATATTCATGAGAAACAATAGATAATTGTCAAAAATGTAGAGATTTATAAAAAAACATTTGAAAGATACCAAAAAAAACAAGAGGTTATTTTTTCTTCTTCATTTCGAGATGTTTTTAGTTAGTTTCAACAATTATTTAAAAACAAATATTTTAATGATTATTAAAAATTCTTTTTTGAAAAATAATTTAAGAACAGAAGAGAAAATATTATTGAAGAAACAATTATGTAGTGTCAAAAAAAACAATCGCTAACTATTAAGAAACATTAGATAAATACAATTTGTAAGCTGAAGAAAAACAATTGATAATTCCCAAACATGTAGAGGTTAAAAATATGTAAAAAAAGTCAATTGAAAGACTTTCCGTTTATGGCAATGGCTTTTTTTGCAAATTTTAAATAATTTTACACATTTTCGAGTTGTTTTTGGTTATTTTCAACAATTCTTATTTTAAAAGGTTCGTGAAAAATGTTGTTTTTTGTTATATTCAAAAATAAAATTCATTTTAAATTGCTTTTTGAAAAATCATAATTTCAGTAGTAAAAACAAGTATTTATTATCCTGCAAACAATTAAACACAATTAATAATCGTCAAAAACACAGAGATTAGCGTAAAAATAGCAGTTACCGAAAAATATTTACAAATTCCAAAAAAATAAACCATTTTAATTTTACTAAAAAAAAATTCTACTCAAATTTTTTTTAAGAATAAAAGAGATTATTGAGAAATAAAGAATCAATAGAATCGTCTCCAAAAACAATTGATGACTGTTAAAAATAGTAAAACGTAAAAATGTTCATGAAAAACAATTGATAATAGTCAAAAATGTAGAGATTTGTAAAAAAATCCTTTGTAAGATACCAAAAAAAAAACAAGTGAGAAAGAAGTCACGTTTTTTATTCTTTATTTCGAGTTATTTTTGGTTATTTTTAATCATTATCTAAAAAAATTAGTTTGATTTTTTTTTGAAAAATAATTTAAGAACAGAAGAGAGTATTAAAAAAACAATCGCCATCTATATTAATAATATAAATAGTCGTTTATTTCTCGACAGATTATACATCATTATCAAAAATAATAAAGAAAGAACATATACAAATGAATTCATGAAAAACAATTGATAATTCTCAAAAATGTGGAGATTTGTAAAAGACACATTTGAAAGTTAATGAAAGAGAAACAAGTAAGACAGAAGTCATGGTTATTTTTTTTTTTTCTTCATTTCGAATTGTTTTTAGTTATTTTCAACAATTCTCAATTAGAAAAAATTGTTTTTTTAAAAAATAATTTAGGAACAAAAGAGAAGAGGTTATTGAAAAAATAATTATGTAGTATCAAAAAACAAAAACAATCGCTAACTTTTAAGAAACATTAGATAAATAAAATTTGTACGCTGAATAAAAACAATTGATAATTGTAAATGTAAAGATTTGTTTAAAAAAATGTAAAAAACAATTGTCAGACTTGACGTTTCTTTGTTATTTTTTTGCAAATTATTTAATTTTGAGTTGTTTTTGGTTGTTTTAAACAATTCTCTAAGAAAAACTTATTTTAAAAAAATATTCTTAAAAAGTGTTGTTTTTGTTATTTTCAAAAATTATCTTTAAAATAATCTTTTAATGAATATTTTAAATTGCTTTTTGAAAAATAATAATGTCAGTAGTAAAAACAAATAATTATTATCCTGCAAACAGCTAAACACAATTGGAAATTGGTGAAAAAGTAATAAATGTCATAAAAAAAACAATCACCAACTATCAAATATTAGCAATAGAAGATTTGAAGCCTTGTTAGAAATGTAGAGAACTGTAAAAAAAATATCGAAAGATAAAAAACTATTAACCATTTCGGTTATTTTCAAACATTATCTTAAATAATCTTTTTATGATTGTTTTAAATTAATTTTTAGAAATAAAAACAAATAGTTATTATTCTACAAAAAATTAAAAACGAAAAAAATAATAATAAAATGTATTAAAATCCTTTAGTTCGTTGTAGAAAATTAAATAATAAATTTAAAAATACGAAATTTTGAAAAAAATAATGATTGCCAAAAAATAAAATTGTCAAAAAATATTTGCAAATTCCCGAAAAAATTAATTTAAATTATAAAAAAATGGACTCAAAATATATTAAAGAATGTAATAAATTATTGAACAAAAAAATAATAATAAACAATGAATGAAAATATAAATGTAAAATGTAGAGATTTGTGCGAATATTTTTTACACTGATATTGACTTATTTAGAGGCCACGCTGCACATACATATAAACTTTGATTCCTTATCGTCTATAAATTAATTACAAAGCATTTTGAATAAAAAAGAAATTAAAAAGGTAAAATTTTTGAGTGTGTAAATTAATAAAAATTTGATCCATGATGGTAGGCAGTCTTTAAATCTTTAAATTAGATAAGAGTAGCTATAGAAAGTCATTTATATTTAAATTTTGATTATGTTTTTTATTACATAAAGAGTTTTATCAGTCCAATCAGTAAATCATAAGCGAGGGTTTTAGTTAAAAGTTGTAAAATGATGTATTCATACAAATATTTCAAATAATATTGGATAATGTTTTACTGACTAGAGGGTGGGATAGAGACCACCCGCCCACCCTACATATACATATAAACTTTGCAATAACATTAATTACAAAATTTGAATAAAAGAATATTGACAAAGTACAATTTTTGAGTGTGTAGATTAATAAAAATTATTTACATGACACGTGAAATACCAAGAAAAAAGCGACTCTATGAATGTTTACCAAAACCTTTTCAGTTCTAGTTTTTAATGATAAAACCTTAAGTTTAAAGTTTAATCGCAAACCGATCATTCGTTTTTGAGATACAGAGCCCACAGATATTCTCATTCACGAAAATAATACTTTCCCTATATATTTTATCTAGGGAAAGTAAAAATTGCTAAGCATTTCTTCCAGAAATTCTTGAACAATATGATACAAATGTTTAAAAAAATAAAAGAGTGGTTGTCGCAAGGGAGAAAACAAACGTTTAGAGAACTCGTAGAAAAAAATCGGAGAGAATGTATAAAATAAAACTCTTGAAATTTAAAAGCAAAAAAAATCGAGAAGGGTTTTATAAAGAGAAAATTCTAATATGGTGAAGGTAAAATGAAAGAGGAATTGCCTTCCAGATTTTAGAAAAGAAAAACAGGCAGTAATGTGTTATGAACACATTACTGCATTAACTACACAGTGTTAATATATTATTTATGGTAGTTATTTAAAATTGCACATTCTAAAAATACGCCTTAATTATTAATACGATCTGATAAAGTATCACTTCCTTCATTTGCATGATTAATCCGTATCGTAATTTATTCGTTGACGCAGTGTGCGGTTTTATAATAACACGTCTGTTCCTAGTAACGTTGTACTACGTCTGGAGCCGCTAGAGAATCTTTGTTTATTTGGGAATCACCTAGTTTAATGATTAATCGCAGACGGAATTCTATTTCCGTACAGTTAAAATATACGTAAACCTAAATATATTTAAAGTAAACAAATTTGTTGTATATATTAGGTACTATGAGAATTACACCGCGGTCATGGATTTAAGTAATGTTTTAGTTGATTTATATTATTTATTCCATGTGTTTATTAAACATACGACAAAAATAGTGTTATTCCCTGGACTATTCTAAGAATATTCTTCCCTTTGATGATTTTTGAAAGCCCGTTTTGTTTCGAAGATATTTAGCGAATAAAATTTTCGACAATAACATTTTAAATATTGGAACGATTAGTAAACTCCATGGTATCACTTAGATAAGGTGCAAAGTTTCAAAAAATTGTTGTGAAACCCAACACCTTATCATAACATTTTATTACAAAAAAATAGATGTTTCTCAATCTACAAGAACTGTTGCTAGGATGTAGAAATATAATCTTCTTCTCATTGACTGTCGAACCCTTTTAAAAACATCAGAGTCGTTTCTTTTAGTATTACACCCAACAATTTTCCGTTTTAATAAGTCCAATTTAATAAATTTCACACCGAAATCCCTGTTAAAAAACAAGTATAGAAATTCGATAAACGTTCTCGTCCTTGACAAATTAATAATCGCTTAACTTGTTTGATGGCTAAATCGTAAAGTAGATTATTATAATCGGCTGTTATTGAAACGGTAATTAAATGTCAATTAGAGAGAAGGCCCCCTGACATATTTCTAGGAATCGTAGAATTTACATCTTTACACAAAATCCGTCAGTAAAATTGATTGGAGAAAGCAATTGACTAATATGCAGGCGCTTAGTCATCGGTCTCTCGAGGTGTTAATGAAATTAAGATAAGTAGGTTCGAGTCACATCCGGCACGTCAGAACAGTAAATATGTCTTAACAATTCGAAAAATTCGACCCGCTCAGGTAATCTATTGCCTATATTAGTGTTTCTGGAATGTTTAGTTTTCTACCTGCTGTGAAGCAATTGTTAGATTAAGAATGGGTCTGGAAAATTTATTGTGGCCATAAATTATATTACACTTTTTCTACTTAAATATGTAATGCACAAGAAAATATCGTGACAAATGTAATGACTGTGGAGGTAAACAATATTAAAGCTCACATAGTAAACCAGTGAATTTAAAATTATTAATATTGTTGATTGCGTTTAGTAAAATTATTAGTAAAGTCCACATAAATGATGTGAGGAGGGAATAAAATTTATTGTGACATATTTCGTGGAACAAAATAAATTCGCGAAAATAATTAAACCGATATCGATGTAATTAACGTACGCAAACAGGTAAAATGACCTGGCTTAATTTATTCCAAGAAATCGCCAAATTTTAACTACCTGGATTTTCCAGATGAAATTTCGTACTGAACATCCAAAATATTTTTGTGTTAAAAGAAATCGCTACGCCAATTTACAAAAAAAAACTTGATTTTTTTAAATGGGACTTCCAACTTTTTCTGATGCATCAAATGCAGAATTTATTCATTTAATTAGAATTTTTCTCTGAAAAGAAATTAAGAAGAAAAAACGGCGAATTTCTACATTTTTGACAATTATCAATTGTTTTTTTGTGAATATTTATATATTCTTTCTTTATTATTTTTGACAGTAATTGTTTTTGGTGATTGTTTTCCTTTGTTTCTTTTTTACATAATCTCTACTATTCTTAAATAAATTTTCCAATTATTATTTTTTCATATTTCACATACTGAAAAAAAATATAAAAACAATTGCCACAATCTCTAAAATCAGCAAATTTACTCAAAATATATTATAGATTATGATTTTTTGGAAATTTAAAGCAACACTACAGAAGTTTTCGAAATATTCTCATTGAAACAGGATTTGGCATTATTTTGAATTTTCCATGTTTCACATGCTGGAAAAAAAATATAAAAACAATTGCCACAATCTCTAAAATTAGCAAATATACTCAAAATAGATTATAGTTTATGATTCTATAGAAATTCAAAGCAACACTGCAGAAGTTTTCGAAATATTCTCATTGAAACAGAATTTGACGTTATTTTGAATTTTCCATGTTTCACATGCTGGAAAAAAATATAAAAACAATTGCCACAATCTCTAAAATCAGCAAATTTACTCAAAATATGATTCTATAGAAATTTAAAGCAACACTCCAGAAATTTCTGAAAAATTCTCATTGAAACAGGATTTGGCATTACTTTAAATTTTCCATATTTCACGTGCTAGAAAAAAATATAAAAACAATTGCCACAATCTCTAAAATCGGCAAATTCACTCAAAATATACTATAGATTATGATTCTGTAGAAATTTAAAGCGACACTGCAGAAGTTTTCCAAATATTCTCACTGAAACAGAATTTGGCTTAATTTTGAACTTTCCATATTTAACATGCTGGAAAAAAATATAAAAACAATTGCCACAATCTCTAAAATCAGCAAATATACTCAAAATAGATTACAGATTATGATTTTATAGAAATTCAAAGCAACACTGCAAAAGTTTTCGAAAAATCCTAATTGAAACAGGATTTGGCATCATTTTGAATTTTCCATATTTCACATGCTGGAAAAAAATATAAAAACAATTGCTACAATCTCTAAAATCAGAAAATATACTCAAAACAGATTATAGATTATGATTCTATAGAAATTCAAAGCAACACTGTAGAAGTTTTCAAAATATTATCATTGAAACAGGATTTGGCGTTATTTTAAATTTTCCATATTTTACATGCTTGAAAAAAATATTTAAACAATTGCCACAATCTCTAAAATTTGCAATTTTATTCAAAATAGATTATAGATTATGATTCTATAGAAATTTAAAGCAACATTGCAGAAATTTTCGAAAAATTTTCATTGAAACAGGATTTGGCATTATTTTAAATTTTCCATATTTTACATGCTTGAAAAAAATATATAAACAATTGCCACAATCTTTAAAATTTGCAATTTTATTCAAAATAGATTATAAATTATGATTCTGTAGAAATTTAAAGCAACACTGCAGACGTTTTCGAAATATTCTCATTGAAACAGGATTTGGCATCATTTTGAATTTTCCATATTTCACGTGCTAGAAAAAAATATAAAAACAATTGCCACAATCTCTAAAATCGGCAAATTCACTCAAAATATACTATAGATTATGATTCTGTAGAAATTTAAAGCGACACTACAGAAGTTTTCGAAAAATTCTCATTGAAAAAGGATTTAGCCGTTATTTTGAATTTTCCATATTTCACATGCTGGAAAAATTATAAAAACAATTGCCACAATCTCTAAAATCAGCAAATATACTCAAAATAGATTACAGATTATGATTTTATAGAAATTTAAAGCAACACTACAGAAGTTTTCGAAAAATTCTCATTGAAAAAGGATTTAGCCGTTATTTTGAATTTTCCATATTTCACATGCTGGAAAAAATATAAAAACAATTGCCACAATCTCTAAAATTAGCAAATATACTCAAAATAGATTATAGTTTATGATTCTGTAGAAATTCAAAGCAACACTGCAGAAGTTTTCGAAATATTTTCATTGGAATGGGATTTGGCGTTATTTTAAATTTTCCATATTTCACATACTGGAAAAATAATATAAAAACAATTGCCACAATCTCTAAAATCAACAAATTTACTCAAAATAGATTGTAGATTATGATTCTGTAGAAATTTAAAGCAACACTGCAGAAGTTTTCGAAATATTCTCATTGGAACAAGATTTGACATTATTTTAAATTTTCCATATTTCACATGCTGGAAAAAAATATAAAAACAATTGCCACAATCTCTAAAATCAGCAAATATACTCAAAATAGATTACAGATTATGATTTTATAGAAATTTAAAGCAACACTACCGAAGTTTTCGAAACATTCTCATTGAAACAGAATTTGACGTTATTTTGAATTTTCCATATTTCACATGCTGAAAAAATATAAAAACAACTGCCACAATCTCTAAAATTAGCAAATTTATTCAGAATAGATTATAGATTATGATTTTATAAAAATCCAAACTAACTCTTCAGAAGTTTTTGAAATATTCCAATTGAATATTGGGCTTTATATCAAGAATATGCAAGGATTTGTCACTCAATGCAATCCGTTGTTTGTATTTGTCACTGGTTCGCTCAGGTTTGGAATACGCATCTGTGGTTTGGTCACCTCATCAACAATATTTAAAGGATGAACTATCTAAAGTCCAAAATAAATTCTTGCGTTTGGCAGCATTTAAATTACATATCCCGTTTGCTGCTTTAAATTATGCACAACTTTGTGGCCAACTGAATATCTCTTCCTTGCAGGACCGTTACATAATTGCAGATTTGCAATTTTTGTTTAAAGTGGTAAATGGAATAGTAGACTGTCCGAAAATTTTGGAAAACATTTCATTTAATTTTCAAGGTTCTGGTTCCAATACACGTAGTAAGACTATTTTTCGTTTACCAAGGCACAGAACTAACTACGGCTATCATGAACCATTAACGAGAATGATGAGAATGGCCAACAGACTGCAGGTGAGAAACAACTTTATGCTCTTTTGCAATAATAGCAAGTCATTTGTGAGAAATCTGCGCATAATGAACCTGGGCGAGGTTAGTGAATAATGGTTTGATTGTTTTTATTTTTATCTTTATTCAATTATTTGGCATTTTTTTTGTGTGCGGTAACTTGTCTATGTTCGCTGTAATTTTATCCAGTGTAATCGATTTTTTTAAATGTTATAATATATGTAATGTAATTTTTTTGTAATCTAAAGGGAAGTTCCCGTTAATAAATAAATAAATAAAATAAATAAATAAATATAATTTGGCATCATTTTGAACTTTCAATATATCACATGCTGAAAAAAAATATAAAAACAATTGCCACAATCTCTAAAATCGGCAAATTCACTCAAAATATACTATAGATTATGATTCTGTAGAAATTTAAAGCGACATTGCAGAAGTTTTCCAAATATTCTCACTGAAACAGAATTTGGATTAATTTTGAACTTTCCATATTTCACATGCTGGGAATAATATAAAAACAATTGCCACAATCTTTAAAATCAGCAATTTACTCAAAATAGTTTATAAATTATGATTCTGTAGAAATTTAAAGCAACACTGCATACGTTTTCGAAATATTCTCATTGAAACAGGATTTGTCATCATTTTGAATTTTCCATATTTCACGTGCTAGAAAAAAATATAAAAACAATTGCCACAATCTCTAAAGTCAGCAAATTTACTCAAAATAGATTATAGTTTATGATTCTATGGAAATTCAAAGCAACACTGCAGAAGTTTTCAAAATATTCTCATTGATACAGGATTTGGCATTATTTTGAATTTTCCATGTTTCACATGCTGGAAAAAAATATAAAAACAATTGCCACAATCTCTAAAATCAGCAAATTTACTCAAAATATATTATAGATTATGATTTTTTGGAAATTTAAAGCAACACTACAGAAGTTTTCGAAATATTCTCATTGAAAAAGGATTTAGCCGTTATTTTGAATTTTCCATATTTCACATGCTGGAAAAAATATAAAAACAATTGCCACAATCTCTAAAATTAGCAAATATACTCAAAATAGATTATAGTTTATGATTCTGTAGAAATTCAAAGCAACACTGCAGAAGTTTTCGAAAAATTCTCATTGAAACAGGATTTGGCATCATTTTGAATTTTCCATATTTCACATGCTGGAAAAAAATATAAAAACAATTGCCACAATCTCTAAAATCAGCAAATTTACTCAAAATATATTATAGATTATGATTTTTTGGAAATTCAAAGCAACACTACAAAAGTTTTCGAAATATTCTCACTAAAACAGGATTTGGCATTATTTTGAATTTTCCATATTTCACATACTGAAAAAAATATAAAAACAATTGCTACAATCTCTAAAATTATAAAATATACTCAAAACAGATTATAGATTATGATTCTATAGAAATTTAAAGCAACATTGCAGAAATTTTCGAAAATTTCTCATTGAAACAGGATTTGGCATTATTTTAAATTTTCCATATTTTACATGCTTGAAAAAAATATATAAACAATTGCCACCATCTCTAAAATTTGCAATTTTATTCAAAATAGATTATAGATTATGATTCTATAGAAATTTAAAGCAACATTGCAGAAATTTTCGAAAAATTTTCATTGAAACAGGATTTGGCATTATTTTCAATTTTCCATATTTCACATGCTGAAAAAAATCTAAAAACAATTTCCACAATCTCTAAAATCGGCAAATTTACTCAAAATAGATTATAGATCATGATTCTATAGAAATTTAAAGCAAATCTGCACAAGTTTTCGAAATATTCTCATTGAAACTGGATTTGGCATCATTCTTGAACAGGATAATAATTATTTGTTTTTATTTATAAAACTATTATTATTATAAGGCAATTTAAAATAATCGTCAAACAATTTTTAGATAAATTTGAAAATAGACAAAATGTTTGATCGATTTTTTTTTATCTTTCAAATGTTTTTTTTAGAGCCTCTTTTTCTCAAAGAAAAGAAAAGACTATTTTTCTCATATGTTTTTTGATTACACCTTTCAAAAAACTTTTTTACAAATCTCTACATTTTTAACAATTGTCATTTGTTTTTTTGTGAAAATATGTATGTTTTTTTTTTGACAGTAGTCAATTGTTTTTATCCATTCTCTTTTTTTTAAATCCCATCTGACCCTAAACAAATAGATTTTTTTAATAATTTTTTGAGTACATTTTTTATATCAAATTGTATTTTTTTGGGAGTTTACAAATAAATTTTTGATAGTTGCCAAGGCCACCCACCCACCCTACATATACATTTACATGTTTGTCACTGTCAGCGGTTTAGTTTCCTGAAAACGAAAACGTAGTTATTGATGATGTTTAATTATTTATAATAACTGATTTGGTTTTTAATTCCATTACTTTTGTAGGGTGGGTGGGTGTCCAGTGTCCCACCTTCCAATCATTTAAATATAAAACATAAATTCTCAGGAAGAAATTGTATACCAGCTTGAACTCAATTAATAAACTATTTACACATTTATTTAGAATTAAATGTATATTCAATAATACTCACTGCTGTGTTATAAAGATTGGAGGATGGAGTAGAGGCCACCCACCCAACCTACATATACATTCATATTTTCATCACTGTCAGTGATTTAGTTTCCTGAAAACGACAACGTTGTTATTATTGATGTTTAATTTTTCATAATAACTGTTTTAGCTTAAGTTTTATTACAAATGCAGGGTGGGTGGGTATTCACTATCCCACCCTCCAATTAATATATTATTAAACACGAATTCTCAGGAATAAATTCCCGTTTAACATTCTTCGTGTTTAAAAAACATGATTTTTTATCTTTCAATTGTTTCTTTTTTAAAAATCTCTACGTTTCTAACATTTTTTGTTTATTTCTTTGGAACATTTGTTTACATTTCTATATTGTTAATGAATTGAAATAATCCAGTGATGGAAACCTATTCAAATCTCTACATTTATAACAATTAGAAATTGTTTTTATTTCGGCCAACAAATATTTTTCAAATGTTTTCTTTTAATAGTTGGCGATTGTTTTTTTTTGTTTGACAATTACCAATTGTTTTCTTCGGTCTACAAATATTTTTCAAATGTTTTTTTTTTTTATAATTGGCGATTGTTTTATTATATTATATGTAATAATCATAATTATTAAAATAATTTTTTTAAGATAATTTTTAAAAATAACCAAAAATAATTCGAAATGAAGAAAAAATCAAAATTTTTTGCAAATCTGTACAAATTTATCAATTATCAATTGTTTTTCATGAATATTTCTATGCTTTTTCTTTATTATTTTTGACAGTGGTCAAATCATTTTTATAAAAATAAATACACTTTTTTTTACCCCAATAGTCTGTGTTTGTGATAAAACAAAATGAAAAGTGTATTTATTTTTCATCAAATTGTATCACCAAGTAAACGCCGGCAACATTCAAGAATCATTTTTATAATTTCAATTGTTTTTTATTTCGAGAATTTACAAATGTTTTCTTGACAATTGCCAGCCAGCTTTACGCACTATTGACAATTGTTATTTTTACGCAAATTTCCTTCATGGATCTCAATTGTTTGCAGAATAATAATCATTTAATATCAAATAGTTTTTTATTGTTATATATTTTTTTTAAACTGACATTTGTTGTTTCTGTTTTTTTTTAAATTATCAATATTTTTTTGTTCCTTATAAATGGAAAATGGGTTTTGTTTTCATAAATTCCACTAATTTTATCAATTAAAAATTGTTTTCAGCACGAATTATTTTTAGAAAATAAAGTTTATTTTTTTTATTTTAGAAATATTTACAAAAATGAATTATTGTTAAAGATAATGAAAAAAATATAGTTTTGTTTAAACTTACAAACAAAAAGGAGAGTGATTTGTCTTTTGTTTTTTTTGGAACTTCCATATTTTTAAAACAAATCTACTTTCCTTGACAATTATCAATTGTTTTCACGAACTTTCGTATGTTCTTTAAGTTAGAGCAATGAATAATTTATTTACTAAATGAGTGAATCAATTATTGGGATAGGTCAAGTTTTCAACTGTTTTTAATAGCAAACATTTAATTAAACAAGTTATTTACGATGCAGAAATTTGTCATATTCACTCACAAATAATTTGATTGTTTTCTTTTCATAAAATTTTGATTATTTCCAAATGTTTTCTTCTTTTTGACTAATTTTAAGTAGTTTTTAAAACGTATTTTCTTCCGCTGATTATAATAATACTTGATAATATTAACGGAATTCACCCTGTACATTTAAAAAAATGTTACATAAAATGTAAATTTCTTACAACTTTGAATTACGAATTATTCATTTATTATTATTAATAGTTAATTGATTAATCTATTTTTTTTTAAATTAATTGTAGTTTTTTCAGACGTTTTTCTATTTCATTTTACTTTTGATTATTTTAATGTAAATAAAATTTCAACCATTAAAAGCATGAACATTAAATTTATTTTTTTTAAATCTTAATCGTATTGTACTAGTGAATGCCTTTAAATCAAATTTAAACTTTTTATAAATTTGAAACATTTTAAATTACTTTTTTAATTGACAAATGACAGTTCACTGATGACACATAAAAAATGGCAAATAGATATCATAAATGACACATGGCAAATGACAAATTAACTAATGACAGTTCACTGATGACAAATAAAAAATAACAAATGGCTATCATAAATGACACATGGCAAATGACAAATGACAGTTCACTGATGACAAATGGATATCATAAATGACACATGGCAAATGACAAATTGACTAATGGCAATTCATTGATGACAAATAAAAAATAACAAATGGCTATCATAAATGACAAATGACAGTTCACAAATAAAAAAATGACAAATGGCTATCATAAATGACAAATGACACATGGCAAATGACAAATAACAGTTCACTGATGACAAATGGCTATCATAAATGACAAATGACAAATTTACAAATGACAGTTCACTGATGACAAATAAAAAATGATAAATGA
The DNA here is from genome assembly GCA_963969525.1 of Ontholestes murinus. Classification (NCBI taxonomy): domain Eukaryota; kingdom Metazoa; phylum Arthropoda; class Insecta; order Coleoptera; family Staphylinidae; genus Ontholestes; species Ontholestes murinus. Next base: position 80,941,633 of record OZ018388.1, read on the forward strand.
CTAGCACAAATGACACATGGCAAACGACGAATGACAAATTTATAGATAACAAATTGAGAGATGATAATTTAAAAAAAATTATCAAGTATTATAGGCAAATGACGCATTGGTAGATGACAGATATATCAAACTTAAAAGATGACAGATAAATGTGGTTAAATGGAAAGTTACAAATGGACAAATGACAGGTGACAGTCAGGACATTGCATTATTCATCTTTATTTATATTAAATATTTCAATTGTTTTATTGAACATTTATCAGCTTTTTTCTTTTTAATAATTTATATTTTTATGATTTTTAAATTTTTTTAATTGGTTTTTATTTTCTTAGAAGTTCTTTTAGAGCAAATTTAATTGTATAATTAAAATCTTACAAAAAGGAAACAATTAAATTTGCTATCAAAGAGAGTTGAATTTTTTTAGAAGAACTGTTTGTTTTTGACTAAATTTAAATAGTTTTTAAACTGTATTTTCTCCACAAGATGTTTTTAATTTATATATAAAAATAACCTATTTTTTAATTAATTATGAGTCTTTCAGTGTGTTTCAATTGTTTTTTTAATTTAAACAAAATTTCGATTATTAAATGGCAAATATTAAAGATTTTTTTAACTGGTTTGATGTTCTTTTTTTCAATTATTCATTTAATTTAATTGTTTCCATTTTTGGAAAAAATCCAACTGTTTTTAAATATGTTTGAGGAAAGTAACGGTCGTCTCGTTAGAGAATTATCAAAAACCAGAGAATTTATCTGTCGGATTCCCTGTGACAGAGAAATCCTCTGCTTTTTGATTGCTTTTAAATAGTTTTAGAAATATCGCAATTTTCGCAATTTTTTTCTAAAATTATTTTGGAAAACCTTCGACCATTTTTGTAATCTATTGTTGGCATTTAAAAAAATAATTGAATATAATTAGATTATTAATACACAAGAACCTCGTCGATTTTGATCGAAGGGTGGGTTAGAGTCTATCCACCCAACCTATTCTTTATATTGGCTTGAATCCACAAATCAACGTTTTATCTTCAAGAAAAGATAATTACAATTTGATATCCTTTTAAAATAAAATAAAAATTTCTTCTGTTAAAGCGTATATGTCGGGTAGTAGTTTACTAATTGAAGGATCAAATATTGGCTAGGCACCCACCTTACTTATGCATTTTGCTTAAAACCATTTTTTTTTTCTTCAAAATAAAATTAAAAACAGAAATGTTGATTATGGGTCCAAAAATTTTTAAAACAGTGTTCCAGTAATGGAATAAAAACATATGTAGGGTGGGTGGGTGGCCTCTATCCCACCCTCGAATCAGTGAAACATAAGCGAGGGTTTTCTGAATTAATTATTGAATTAACTTAACTAATGCAGTTTATTGCTTAATTATAATTTTGTTGTTTTTACAATTTATTTATGCAAATTAATTAAATATCTGTTTTGAGGTTCCAAATTAACAATTTTTAGAAAAATAAATGGTTATGTGAACATCATAGCAGTTTCCCTATATTTTCAGTAATATTGGAATGAATAGTGTTAAGATTGACAAAAAACGTAGTTCAAAATGGCTAATCAAATTTTTTTTAAATATAAATATTCCTTAAAATAATTGAAAATTTCCAAAAATATTTAACCGAATAATAATGAAGTTGGCAAAAAAGTTGAATCTGTATAGTTAAGAATTAAAAAAACACTACAGCTTTTCCAACCTTAATCAATTGTACGTTTGAACTAGCGTACTCTTGACCTAGGCTAATACGCAGACTGTTAACGTAGGTCGGGAGTACGATAGGCCAATGTATTGATTATTGTGGTAGGTCAAGAGTACGCTGGAATAAATCATGATTAAGATCAAAAGGCTATATTTATATTCGGTTTATTGTAGTTTAAAGTAACTATCAATCTCTAAAATAAAGCGGATAACAGATACAAAAAAAAAACACTATACATTATAAAACTTGATTAAAACACTAACACTTTCTTCACAATTAATTTTTATATCGCTATGAAAACTAAGTTCAACAAAATTTTTCATAGCGAAATAAAAATTAATTGTGAAGAAAGTGTTGTTAGTGTTTTAATCATATCCTTACGTAACTCAACAACAAATTTCAATATACATTATAGACTTAATAAATAGTATATAGTGTCACCGCAAATTCATAATTTCTGAAGAAACTGTCTATCAGAAATAAGGGTTAAAGTGGAAGATCATCGCAACTGCATGAACTCTTTAAATGTTTTGTATAATATTTTTATATATTCATATGTATTTTTGAAAGAAAGTCTAATAAACATAAACTTTGAGATTATTTACAGCCGGAAGTTGATATTTATTATTTATATTATTATGATGTATAGTACTTTTTAATAAATAGCAAAAATTCCTTCGAGGGATCTGAAATATTTTAGATTTCTTTAAAATTTTTAGAACTTTTTTGGAATTTGTATTTCAGATTTCTCAAATTTTACAGATTCTTATAATTTCACAGTAATTTCCTTTCCAAATTGTGTGTACATATTTTCTTCGTGGGCTCTAAAATTTTCTCCAGATTTTTTTAGAATTTTCTGGTTTTAATTTTTAATCGAAACCTACTAGAAATCTAGAATTTCCTCTAGATATAAATAATTCTTTTTCATGTCTCGTTTTATTTAATTTAAACTTTCCAGAAACTGCTTTTTCATTTTTGCGAAAATTTTCTAACTTATTTAGCATTTTTTCTTGCATGTTTTTAAAATTTACGGTAATTTCTTTTCGGGATTCTAAAAATTTTAAAACGTCTACAAGATTTATAGAATTCATCGGCATTTCTGTTTTTTTTAATCGAATTCTCTTCCAATGTTTCGAAAATTTTGCACGAATTTCTTTAAATCTTTACTTTTTATAGAATTTTCCAGCAATTTCTCCTTTAAATTGCCTAAAGTTTTTCGAGAGAGCTACAATTTTCCACCAATTTCCTAAAACCTCCCAGTCATTTTTTTTTCGAGGGTTCTAAAAACACCAAATTTATAAAAGTCTTTTTTTATTTCAAAATAAAAAAAATTTTAAACGATTCTTCAATTTTTTCAAATACTTTTTACAAATTCCTTTATTAGAATACAAAAAAATACCTTAAGGATTGTAGAATTTTCTTGATGTTTTGTTTTTATTTAGGATTTCTAGTATTTTCCAGTACTTTTGTTTTCAAATTGCGTAAGTTCTTTCTTTCTAGGGTTTTGAAATATTTGAAAAACAAATGAAATTTGGTTTTTAGATATTCTATGTATTTGAATACAATCCATCACAGAATCTCAATGGTTCAAGAATTTCTTAAAGATATGAAGGTAATTTCATATCTTTAAGAAATTCTTGAACCATTGAGATTCTGTGATGGATTGTATTCAAATACATAGAATATCTAAAAACCAAATTTCATTTGTTTTTCAAATATTTGACAATAACTCCTGAACGAATAGTCGTATTTCGAAAATTAGAAAAATACTTGATTCCTCTTATTGATTATATTGAGTTTCAGTGAAAATCTAAAAACCGCTCTTCAATGGTTTTCTATATTTTTGATAATAATTCAGGAACGAATGTTCTGATTAAGAAAATTGAGTTTCTTCCATGGGTTTTATTTAAATACATTGAAAATCTAAAAATCATCTTTCAATTGTTTTTAAATTATTGATGATAACTCTTGAACGAATGATCGGATATCGAAAATTCTTTAATTATTGGATTCCTGTTATCTACTGTATTGAGTTTCAATGAAAATCTAAAAATCGTTCTTCAGGTGTTTTTGGTATTTTTGATGATAATTCATGAACGAATGATCAGGTTGAGAAAATTTTTGGACCATTCAATTTCTATGATGGATTTTATACAAATACACTGAAAATATAAAAATTAGCTTTCAATTCTTTTTATATTATTCATAATAAGTCTTAAACAGATGGTCGGATTTTGAAAATTCTTCAAGTACTGGATTCCCGTTATCGGTCACATTCGTTTACAATGAAAATCTGAAAATTGCCATTCAACTGTTTTTCGAATTATTGACGATAAAACTCCTGAACGAATGGTCGGATTTCGAAAATTCGAAAAATAATGGATTCCTTTTATTGATTATATTCAGATGTAATAAAAACCTAAAACTGCTCTTCAATTGTTTCCTGTATTTTTGATGATAACTCATGAACGAATGATCAGATTGAGAAAATTCTTGAACCTTTGAGTTTCTTCCACGGATTATATTCAAATACACTGAAAATCTAATTGTTTTTAAGTTATTGATGACAAGTCTTGAACGGATGGTCGGAGTATTTTTTAGTCGGTTCTAAAATTTTCTTCAGATTTATAAAATTATTTAGCATTTCTTGTTTTATTTAACTTGAAAAAAATTGAATAAAATTATGTATGTTTTTTTTAGATTTATTGAATTTCCTAGTATTTTTCAGTAATTTCTTCTAGAATTTCCTCCAGACTTAAAGAATTCTTTAGCATTTCAGGGTTTACTTAATTATAATTTTCCAGAAAGTGTTCTTTCATTCTTTCAAAAGTTTTTCAGAAATTTCTCTTTCCATAAATTATACCTCAAAGGTGCTAGAATTTTCCAAAAACTTTTCTTCCTAGTTGCGAGAATTTATTTGTGAGACAAAATATTTTTCAGAATTTTTCCTCTTAGAAATTCCTAGAAGTAATAATAATAATAATTGTCTTTATTTACGTATTGCCACTGATAATAATTATATATACATATTTAAAATAGACACATATAACTTACGTGGGTGTATGATGAATATATAATTAGATAGATTTTGATTTAAAAAAAAACAATTAGAACGTCACTTTTTTAATACATTAGCAATATATCAGTTATTAGTAATTTCTATTTAGGATTCTTAAGATTTTCTAATACTTCTATTCCCAGATGGAGAGGATTTATTTTAGATGTTTAGAGTTTCAAGTTTTAGAAATATAATTCTTAAGTTACTTGAAGATTATTATTATAGTTTAAAGTTTGTTTATTTCCAAGAAGAATATGTACATTAATGGGCAATAATAACAGTATTGATAAATACAAGAGGCATCCATAATAAACAATAAATGACTTCTATCTAATCTTAAAGGTAGGTTTACTTAATAAATATTTAAATTTAGTTCTTAGGCACAAATAATTCAATTAAGGTTATACAAAATAAAACATAATTACTAGTTTTAAAGTATAAATATTCTAAAACGATTTAAGAACTTCATCCAGGTTTGAGTTTTTTGACTTCTATTTTTAAAAAAGTTCTTTATTTCAAACATTTTCCAGTAATTTCTCTTCTAGTTCTCCTACAATCATTTCAGCAATATATTTTCTAAATTGTGACCTTTTCTGATGGCTCACCAGATTTGTGAAAGTCTTCAACATTTCTGGTTTTATTTAATTGAAATTTTCTAAATTTTCTGCAGTTTTTTTTTGCAATTAAGATTTTAAAAATTTTCTAGCAGTTTTAAAGTTTTTTAATTTTCCAGCATTTCCTCAAAGATTTTCACTTCTTGCTTTAAATACGTCGATATTTTTAGCTCTTCCAATTTATTCCTCATTTTCAAATTTCTACAATTTATTGCTTTTTGTTAGCTTTTTTATTCTTACAGAATTTCTCTTTCAATTTGCAAAAATAATTCTAGTACTTTCTAACGGGTGTCCAACAATTATTGCAGTCCCGGGTGGCGTTGGAATCAAAAACGTAGGTCGATTCTTACATGTGCCAAATAAAGGAACTGACATTTGAATTGTCAAACATAACCTAAACGTGCATTTAACAACACTTTTAATGCACGTTTAGGTTATGTTTGACAATTAAAATGTCAGTTCATTTATTTGGCACATGTAAGAATCGACCTACGTTTTTGATTCCAACGCCACCCGGGACTGCAATAATTGTTGGACACCCGTTAGAAATTCCTCTTATAGAGTTTTTTCGAGAAAATTCTCTTCCAGATTGTGAGAATGTTTATAGCAATTAAGATTTTTAAAATTCGAAAGCACTTAACTAACGCACTTACTATGTTTTAACCACTAAAAATTATGTAATATATATACATATATTACAAAAACGCACGACTTAAGTTTCGACGGTTTAATGTCATTATCAAGTGACATTAAACCGTCGAAACTTAAGTCGTGCGTTTTTGTAATATATGTATATATATTACATAATTTTTAGTGGTTAAAACATAGTAAGTGCGTTAGTTAAGTGTTTATCATGAATTACCACGTAGTAACGGTCACCACAATCCTTATGATTAAAATTCGAAAGCTTTAGAATTCCTCATGTTTGCTATTTTTTTGTTTCATGCTTTGTTTTAGCGAAGTTTTTACTTTCCCTATATACGAAGTATATAAAAAAACGCTTCAAACAAAGGTTAAAGGGAATTAAAAACTGAACAAGTTTTATTCGAACATATTTTTCATAAAATTCTTAACTTTTGAGAAAGAAAATAAAAATTGAAAATTGCTAATAAACAATTAGAGTTACCTAAAACTTTTATTACAAATAATTGTAGAGAATTCAAAAGGGAACAAACCATTAAGAATAGCCTTTTTGCGTAAACCTCATAGTTTTCGAGTAAAATATAGGGAAAGTACTATGATGGCCACATCACCATTTCTGTCATAAATTTTGACATTTTGGCTTTATGTTAATATTTAATCCATATAAAATGTCACAGGATAGTTACAAAATTGACTTTTCCCTTTGTCAGAAATTTCGAAATTTTGCCATTTGTTTACTACTTAATCTGAATTTGAATTTGAAAATTACAAAATTCACTTTTTTTCTCTCATAAATTTTAATATTTTGTCTTTTTTTACTATAACTGTCTAAAGTGTCATTTGAAAATTACATAATTGACATATTCTTCTTTCATGAATTCTTACGTTTTGTCCTATTTTTACCATTTGATCTGTACAAAATGTCATTTGAAAATTAGGACATTAACATTTTTTTATCTTATTCTTTACGTATTGATTGGTCCAAAATGTCATTTGAAAGTTACGGAATTTACTTTTTTTCAGTCTTAAATTTTGACATTATGATCTTTTTATTATTTAACCTGTACAAAATATTATTTGAATGTTACAAATTTGACATTTTCTTCTATTATAAATTTTGACGTTTTGTCTTCCTTTACTACTTAATCTGTCCAAAAAGGTCATCTGAAAATTACAAAATTGACATTTTTTTGTCATAAATTTTGTCATTTTGGCTTTATATTGTTATTTATCTGTTTAGAATGCCATAGGAAAGTTACAAAAGTGACTTTTTCTTCTGTCAGAAATTTAAAAATTTTACCTTTTGTTTCATGTTTTTTTGATCTGTTTAAAGTTTCATTTGAAAGTTGCAAAATTGATATTTTCTTCTGACATAAATTTTGACAATTTTTACTATTTAATCTGGATAAAATGTAAATTAAAAATTACAAAACTGACATTTTCTTATAATCATAAAATTTGACGTTTGGTCAAAAATGCCATTAGAATGTTATCGTGCAAGATCGACATTTACTTCTGTAATAAATTTTGACAGATGAATGGATTAACAGTGATGACAGATGACAGAGAAACAGATGGAAATATCGATACATGACAAAGATAAGAGATGACAGAAAAAATACATTATGACAGATGTAACAGTGATGACAGATGACAAAGAAACAAATGAAAACATGACATACATGAGAAAAGAGAAGTAACAGGAAGAAGAGATAACACAGATGACATATGACAGTGAAGACAGATGATAGTGTGACAGTGATGACGCACGGCAATGATAGCAGATGAAAGAGATTACAGTGATCACGGATGACAAAAATGATAGATTACAGCGATTAGTGATAATAGGCAGGATAGATGATAGAGATTACAGATGACAGTGATGACGCACGGCAGATGAAAGAGATCACAAATATAAATGATAGATTACAGCGATTAGTAACAACAGGGATGACAGATGATAGGGATGACAGATGGCAGAGATAACAGATGAGAAATATAACCAATGACAGAGATTACAGTTGACATAGATGATAATGTTGACATCTAAGAGGAATGAAATATGACAGAGAAACAGATGGCAAAAATAAGGTACGATAGAGATAACAGATGACAGAGAGGACAGATTTCAAATGAGAGGTTACAGAGATTACAAATGATAAAGGTCATACATGACACAGCTGATAAATGACAGGGAAGACGCATGACAATGATGGCAGATGACACAGTTAATAGATGGAAAATATAACAAATGACAGATGATAGATGACAGAGATGTGAGATAACAAATATGCTAGATGACATAGATGAGAGATGATAGAGACATCAGCTAACAGATATGCCAATTGGTAGATGATAGAGATGAGAGATGATAGAGGTAACATAGCAGAGGTAGCAGCTGACAGATGAGAGTGATGAAAGTGATCACAGATGATAGAGATGCTAGATAACAGAGATCACAGATCACTGAATTGGCAGATACTAGTGACATCAGCTGGCAGAGATGGCAGATGACATATGATAGGTGATAGAGAGAACAGATGACAAGTGATAGGTGACAGAGATGACAAATGACGAAGATGATATATGACAGAAATGACAGGTGACAAACTTTACAGATGACAGTGATGATAGATGATGACAGATGGCAAAGATGGCAAATAACCGAGATCACAAGCGACAAAGATTACTGATGACAAAGATACCAAATGAAAGAGATGATAGATAACAAAGATTTAAAAAAAAAATTCGAAACTTTTTCGATATTTATACAATTTGAAGGTTGCAGATGGGTTGAATATTCAAAAACCAAAATTTGATGTTTACTCGAGGCGTTTTTTGTTTTTTCGTGATATTTTTCTAAATATGAAAAATTTTAAAAAACGGTTCAAACAAAAGTTAAAGGAAATGAAAAACTGAACAAGTTTTATTATAACATATTTTTCATAAAATTCTTAACTTTTGAAAAAAAAAAATTGAAAATTTTGACATATTTTTTCTAATTGCTAATAAACTATTAGAGTTACATGAAACTTGTATTACAAATAATTATAGAAAATTTAAAAGTGAACAAATCATTAGGAATAGCCTTTTTGCGTAAACCTCATAGTTTTCGAGTAAAATATAGGGAAAATACTATGATGGCCACATTACCATTTTTTAGTCTTCTTTCCTTCGTTAGGAAATATGAAAATTAGTGAATATACATAATAAACAAACTAAATTAATTACATAAAACGTTACATTTAGATTGTCTACTAATTTGAGAGTTTTAGGTTTTTGCAGAAATTCCTCAAATCATATCTCTCCCAAATTGAGAAAATTTACTTCGACTGTTGTAGAGTTTTCGTGCAATTGTTTCTTTAGTTTATTTCTAGAATTTTTGGCATTCTTTTCTTTTCATCTAATTGGAAGTTTTTTTTAGTTTTAGAAGATTACATTCCTCAAAAATGTTTCAGTATTTTTTTCTTTTCCAAAAATCTATCATCTGATTTACAAAAATTTTCTTGGAGGGTTATAGTATTTTCCAATAAAAAGTCTTCAAGTTTATTTTTTAGATTTTTCCAACATTTTCTTGCACTTTTTATAGAACAAAAATGTTTGTTAGTTTCAATTGTTTTCGTTTATTCTTATCTATTTGTCAATTGTTTCATTTTTTGCAAGTATTTAATAATTTAAATTCTTTTCTTAGGGTGGAATTAAAATATTTTAGCATTTCTAACAACTTCATTAAACAATTTTTAATTCTCCGCGTTCGTCAAGTTTATCAATTTTTAATTCTAGTACTTCAATTGTTTTCCGTTAAGACATTCAAATGTTATACTAGCGTACTCTTGACCTAGGACAATGCGCGGTATATTAGGGTAGGTCGGGAGTACGAGAGGTCAATGAATTGATTGTTGTGGTAGGTCAAGAGTACGCTAGATTAAATGATGATCAAGTTTAAAAAGTTATATTAATATTCGGTTTATTATAGTTTAAAGTAACGATTAACCTCGAAAGAATAAAATCTAAATTAATTGTATATATACAGGGTGACTGACGAAACACCTTTGGTGCTGTATCTCGCTTATTTTTTATCAGATTTTAATAAATAAAACATCAAATTAAACCATTTTTAAAAGACTTTAATATGATCTGAACTGTTATTTTTTCTCGCACCCAGTTTTTGACAAAATACGATCAACATTTTTTTTTTAAATTGCACTGTATATATATTTTTATTGATTCGCAAGGAGATTTTTTTTCTGTATATAAAATTGTAGACAAATTTATCCATACATCAAACTTAAGTCGAGAAATTGAGGATTAAAAAAAATAAAAAGTCAAGTATCCATTGTAAACAATATACAGACCCTATTTTAAATGTCAAAAGTGACAGTGACAGCCATTGATACAATACTGCAACGATTTTTAATTATTTCATAATTAAAATGTTGCAATATTTCAAACACTGTACTAGAATTTTGTGCTTCTACAGAAATCGTTTTTCAGTTTTTGAAATCTTGCAACATTTTTATTATGAAATTATTAAAAATAATTGCAGTATTGTACCAATGACTGACACTGTCACTTTTGACATTTGGAATAGGCTCTGTATATTGTTTACTATGGGTATTTGATTTTTAATTTTTTTTTTAATCGTCAATTTCTCGACTTTGGTTTGATGAATAGATAAAATCGTTTACAAATTTAGATTCAGAAAAAAATCTCCTTGCGGATCAGTACAAAATATATATACAGTGCAATTTGAAAAAAAAAGTTGATCGTCTTTTGTCAAAAACTGGATGCAAGAATCAGTACAGTTCATATTAAAGTCTTTTAAAAATCATTTAATTTGATGTTTTATTTATTCAAATCGGATCAAAAATAAGCGAGATACAGCACCAAAGGTTTTTCGTCAGTCACCCTGTATATACATTATTCACCAACAAAACATGGAATATTAATATTTATTAAATGCTAAATTGTAGGGTGAGGATTTTCCATTATTGCTCACTTAAACGGTTTTATAAATTTTAATGTAACCTCATCTTTGCGTAAACCTTTTAATTCGTAACCGGTTTAATTGACGTTATTTCCAAACTGTCTCCAAGTATCGTCACAAAACTATTTCTTTTTACTCACATTATTATTGTAGGAAAAGTATTGTTATCGTGAATTTTTTTTTATTTTATCAGCTTTATTTCCAAATGAATAAATAAATAGTAGTGTCACGGCGAATTCGATATTTCTAAAGAAAATGTGCGTTCGATGATTTTAACAATTGTAAAAAAATAAAGTAACCAAATAAAAAGCTTTTAAAGCTCAGGATTGTAATCGATACTTACGCTGACTTAAAAAAATCACTATGTTTTAACCACAAATTATTGTCAAAATATTATATAGAGTGTAGACATAGTTGTATAAATCTAAACACAGCACGACTCGAGTTTTGACGTTTAATCATGTAACAAATAATAAATAAAGATGTTTGTCTCTCTCTCTCGCCATTATCAAGTGAATTATAAATTGAATTGAATTTATACTCTTATTAACTATTTTGGGGTGAGGGAATATACCTCTCGCTCGCTAATTGTGGATTATCTCTTAAATACTTTACCAATTAAAATAGTGGCGAAAAGGTTAATTCGATTTGCTCGTTCAGGAGATTTATCGATGGATTACAGCTCTGTTTGAAAATTTCCAACGACTCCAGGAGATTAAGCTTAATGTGCAACAAGGACATTAAGATTATTTACATCCGAAAATTGATGTATACATTCTTCACATAATTTCGAAAAAGAGCTGAATTCTTGATTATTACAAAATACACGAAAATGATTATTTGATTAGATTTTAAACAACGTATTTCAGACATCAATTCTCTTTTAATTTATGTTTTCGAGCATAAATACAATCCAATAAATTAATATCAGTAGCCACCAAATGAATCATCAAACAACTTAATTATTTCCCCCCCGAGGATATAAAATAAAACTAGGTAGATAATTAAAGTATCAATTCCAGATAAAAAAATCTAATGCAAATGCACGTCATTGACATATAATCCCGACCTCGAGCAATAAATAATTCAATCACTCACCATTTCCGAGCTTCCGCAGGAACCTTCGCACGGCGACGATCTCGACACAACCCCGGGGAGGTGATCGTGATCGTCCAAAAACACGATGTGATCACTATCATGGGAGTTCTGCTTGAATTTCGTATGTCTCGCGTCTGCGACGAAGGCGAACGCGGAAAATAATACGAGTGCGTACATTTTTTTTTTTAATTTTTGAAAGGTGAAAGATTTAAGGTAGACGCGCGCGGTTTCAGGTTTGGCTTAAGACTGGCGCTCGACCGCTCGGTTTGCTCGTTTTTGACGTTGGGATTGTGGAAACTTGTTGTATTGGTATTTGTTGCGCAGCAGTTTACGAATTGAATTGGTCGACTCGTTTTGACGTTGGCGTTGCGACAGAATTTTGTACTTTTGGGATTCCAGGTGGTTGATTTATTGTATAGCTTTTGAGCTGAATTACCCAATACACGATTAGTATTTAAATATATCGATCATCATTATTATTATTCATGATCAAAGCTGTGATAAAATAATTAAATTTTTAAATTTATTTTTAGAGATCATAATTGCTATAACTCATCTTAAGTTTAGCCGCCATTTTATTTCTCCCTATAATTTAGCAATTGTTTTAATGGTTTATTAAAAACTAGTTAATCAAATATGAATTTCTTAATTTTCAGCCTAATTCCTAATGTAGGTAATGTTTTTACAATTTATTAAATCATCGAATGAAATTTTATTTTCTTCTATTTAAGTTTAGAATGCTGCCATCTTGTTTATTTGCTATAATTGGGCAATTGTTTTAAGGGTTTATTTAATAAACCCTTAAAACAATTGAATTAAAAAAAGTTTTTAAAACTAGTTAATTAGGAATGAATTTTATCATTCTTATTATCAAGTGGATGATTTTTTACAATAGTTTTAAATCCTCGAATGAAACTTTATTTTCTTCCTTTTAAGTTTTTTTTTTGCACAATTCTCGTGCAGTCTAAATTATGTATGAATATTGTTTATATTAATTTTTTGTTGGCATAGAATTGACACACAAAAAAGTTTAGAATGTTGCCATTTTGTTTGTCGCTATAATTTAGCAATTTGTTTTATGGCTTATTAAAAACTAGTTAATTAGGAACACAATTCCAAATTTTCAGCAAAAATAGTAAAGTGTCATTTTTGAATTTTTTTTTTAATCCGTAGTGGTGCCTTCTTTTTTTGTTGCAATTGTTTTGACAGTTTATTAAACGTCAGTTTCAAAATTCTTAAATTTTCTCGGAATATTTTGTTACACCTGAATTTAATAATTTTCCACACGTTCAAGAAATCTAGTTTCAACAGGATGGAGCAAAGAAATCAATGGAATCTATTCAAGGATTGTTCAGTAATCGTATGATTGTAAGATTTGGTAATGTTTTCTAACCAGATCGCCATAAATGTCCGTTTGTGATTTTATTTTTGTGGGACTACCTCAAGAGTGTACATAACGCAACTAAGAATTCTGAATGAGTTAAAACAGAAAAGTCAAGATAAAATTAAAATTATAACAGCTGAGATGTCGGTATGAAAAATTTTGAAATTTTTCTTTAAAGATTCTTGAAATTTCAGAAAGTTCTCCTCCACACTTTTAGTTTTTCCTTTCCAAAGAATTTTCATCGAAAATTCTACAAATTTTTACAAGTTTAGCAAAAAAATTTTATTCAAGAGTTTTTTCAGAAAGTTATTATTTATATTTATTTATAGAAATTTCTTCGTGGTTTTCAACTTTTTCTATAATTTTCTCAGATGATCCATACTTTTAGTTTTTTTTTTACATTGATGTTTCTAGAATTTTATAGATTTATAAAACTTTTTTTGAGGACTCTAGAAGTGTACAGTAATTTCTTTTTCTTATCTAATAAATAAATAGATATTTCCAGAATTTTTAGCAAAGATTTTATTCGAAAGTTCTAGATTTTTCAGAAAGTTCTTTTAGGATTTTGTCAATATTTTCTAAATTTCTAAAACTTTTTTCGAGAGTTCAGGAAATTTCTAGTAATTTCTTCTCCACATTTTTCAAATTGTAATCTAAATCGCAAAGATTTTGAGGCTCTAGAATATTTTGAATTTTCTTCCAGAAATCTAGATTATTTTCTCTATGAATTTATTCTCTAGAGTTCAAGAGTATTTTTTTTTTAAGTCGTCTTTTATTTTGGAAAGATTTTCTATGAGGCATTATGATTTTCTAGATTTTTCTTTCTAAAGAGTTTAGAAAATGGAAAATAAAATTCTTGCCAAAACTAAATTTCTTTTTCAACTTATCTTATAAATTGCGAAAAAATTTTTCAGGCTCTAAATGTTGTTTAATTCGTCTTCTTTTCGAGAATTCAGGTAAATTTCAGCAATTGCTTCTCTAAAATTTAACATTTTGTTTCAACTAGAGGCTATAAACTTATTTAGAAAGTTCTATATTGCGGATTTTTTCTTGGAGGCTCTAGATTTTTTTAGAAAATTTTTCCCTAGAAATATTTTCTTATTTTCGGGAAAGTTAAAAGAATTTTCAGCAATTTCTCTTCCCGATTTCAAGATATTTTTTCAACTGGTCTTCTAAATTTCTAGGAGGCTCTAGAATTTTTAGAAAATTTTCATTTAGAAATCTAGACTTCTTTTCCAAGGCTTTAGGAAATTTCCATGTAATTTCTCCTCCAGATTTCAAGGTTATCTTCTTATCTTCTGAATTACAAAGATTTGTTTGGAAGCTCTAGAACTTTTTAGAAAATTTGTTTGTAGAAATCTAGATTTTTCTTGAGGGTTCAGGAAATTTTCAGTAATTTTTCTTTTTTTTAGGATTTTTTTTTCTAAAATCTAGACTCACTTTTTCAAAGAATTTAAGAAATTTCCACTAATTTCTTCTCTAGGTTTCAAGATTTTTAAATTCAACCCACTTTCTAAATTGTGAAGATTTTATTGGAAGCTCTAAAATTTGAAAATTTGTTTTTTCAAAAAATTTAAAAAAATTCTAATATATAAACATCTTTATTCACAGTAAAAAAAATACAGTATTAAATTTATATGTTACATTGAGTTTATTACTGGTAGCGGCTGTGAAAAATTCTAATAAGTCCTTCTTTAACTGAATTGAAAAATTCAATATGTTTTAACCACCAATTATTGTAATTCTCTTTATGAAACATTTTGCTTTGTCAATTTTCTTTTATTCAAATTTTGTGCAAACCGCGAGGCAATCAGTAATTAATATTAATATGTATATGTAGGGTGGGTGGGTGACCTCTAATCCACCCTCCAATCAGTAAAACATAAGCGAAAGTTTTAATGAAAAGTTGCGAAACGCAAATAAACATAATATTATTGCAAAAGTTAATAGATTTATTCAAGCAAATTTAGAAATTTAAGAAATAACTAGAGAAGGTAATTTTTTTACAATTGTTTAAACCCTCGAGTAAAATTTTATTTTCTTCCATTTAAGTTTAGAACGCTGCCATTTTGTTTCTCGATATAATTTGGCAACTGTTGGTATATTTAACATTAGTTAATTAGAGATGAATAATTTCAGAATTCTTACAATCTTTAGTTACACCTGAATTGGATAATTTTCCGCACGTTTAAATAACCTGGTTTCAACAGGATGGAGTAGGGAGATCAATGGAAGCTTTGTAAGACTTTTTTTTTCGGGAACCATATGATCTTAAGATTTGGTAACCTTCCCTATCCAGGTCGCCGGACTTGTTCGTTTGTGATTTTTTTTTTGACTACCTCAAGAGCAAAGTGTACATGACGCAACTAAGAATTTTGAATGAGTTAAAACAGAAAAGTCAAGATAAAAATTACATTATATCAGCTGAGATGTTGCAGCGACCAATAAACGCTTTCGTACCAGTGGACGTCACCAAAAGAATGTAATTTTTAGAAAACCACCCACCCACCCTACATATACACATTTATTTCAATCTCTACTGTCTTTGTTCCCAAAAACAATAAAATGTACAACCAAATTTTTTGCTTGAGTTTACTTAAATATATAGGGTGAGTGGGTGGCCAATGTAAAACAGAGTAATTAAGTAATAAACATTTATTAATTCTTACAATTACAATACAGTTCTGTAATACTTATTATGTAATATTCTCGTGTATGTTTTATATGCTAGAGGGTGGAATACAGGTCACCCGCCCATCCTATATATTTATTTTTGTTTTAATCACTGTTAACGTCTTCGTTTCGTCGTAGAGTCGTAATACAAGTGATGTTTAAATTTGAAAAAAAAGATATGTAGGGTATTAAATATTAATGTAGCCTTTTAAACTTGAACATCAATTATTCTAGCGTACTCTTGACCTACCACAACAATCAATACATAGATCCCCTCGTACTCCCGACCTACCTTAATATAACGCGCATTAACCTGGGTCAAGCGTACGCTGGTAAAACATTTGAATGACCTAAGTTAATGCGCGGTATATTAGGGTAGGTCGGGAGTATGAGGGGTCAATGTATTGATTGTACTAACCTACACTTCAATTTTCTTAAATTTCTTTAATACAAACCACTATCTCTCTCACTCTCTCAATAATGTTTAGAATAAATTATTGTTTTAGTGTTAATGTTTTCATGTTGATTTAAAAGAAGGATGTTGTAGTTTACCTATATATTTAAGATGGGTGGGTATTGAAGGTTAAGATTTAGACCATCTACCCACCCTACATATTTTTATTTTAATCACAATCTCTGCCTTTGTTTCCAAATGTTAATACTGATGAAGTTAAAATAATTAAAATCAGTATTTTAGCTTAAGATTACCAATATATATAGGGTGGGTGGGTGTCCACTATTATAACTTCGAGTTTTAATAATTGAAACTACTCATTTTGCAGTTTTTACTTTATGAATGATAATTATTTAGTAGAAATAAGTTTTTTTGTTAACTAATCAGTAAAAATCTGGTGTAGGTTTTACAGATTGGAGGTTGCCCACCCACCCTTCATATACATTGTCACTGGTAAAGTCTAACTTTTGCATAAGCTGATGAACTATAAAAAATTTAAAACCAGCGCTTTAAAGTAAGTTTATTTATATACAGGGTGACTGACGAAAAACCTTTGGTGATGTATCACGCTTATTTTTTTATCAGATTTCAATAAAAACCGAGATACAGCTACAAAGGTTTTTCGTCAGTCACCCTGTATAAAGGGTGGGTGGATAGCTAACATCCTACACTCCAGTTTTCATAATACAAACCACTTTTATCCAGTCAAAAATAGAGGCATTAAGTAACAATTATTCAATCGATTTTTGGATCTATGGTTATGCCTAAGTACTTAACAAAAACTGAGGGGGGGATAATAGTTTGGGAAATTGAGACATTGTAAGGGGAATCATTGGTGCGGTGGTATGGAATAAGGAGCTGTGATTTATGGGGATTAATTTTAATGCGCCATTTTGCAAACCAATACTGAAGGGAGTCAATAAGCTCTTGGAGGAATTGAAGGGCTTTTGGGTAACATGGGAGCATGGGTAATTAAGACAGTATCGTCTGCAAATTGCAGGAAATATTTAGATGGATTGAAGTAGAGAGGATGAGGGTTATAGATGTCGAAGCTAAAAATATTATATAATAGAGGTGAAAGGGGAGAGCCTTGGGGAAGTTCTTGATCAGGGATAAAAGAAGAAGAGAAAGAGTTGTGGATTTTAACTTTTAGGGATCTATTACAGAGAAATTGTTTGATTTTCAAGATTTTATATATTCACGTTTTTATATCATTCCATTTTCCACATTTAAACACTTAACGTTTTTACATTCACGGTTAAACATTTTTCCATTTTCATATATTAACGCTTTCATATTTCAGGTTTAACATTTCTTGACATCTTAACCTTTTCAACTTTTCACGAATTATATTTTTTTACATTTTATGTTTACACATTTTAACGTTAATCAGTAATTGAAATAATTATGTTTATGTAAGGTGGATATATGGTCTCTATTCTGCCTCTTAATTTTTAGAAACTATTATTACATTATTACATTTCATATTGATTTTATTTATTAAATTATTGAATTATTAAATTTTATATTGGAAGAGAAATTGCTGGAAAAATAAAACCAGTTCCTCAAAAATTCTAATTTGACAAAATTTCACTCAAACTGAAAGATACATTCCTGAAAAAATATAGAATCAGACATTAGCAATCATGACGTTTGTAAGGCAGAACTCCAGGTTGAAAGACCGCGGGTCGATAGCCGTTTGACAGAAAACATATACTAGAAAATTATAAAAGAAACATTTCGAAATAAGAAAGGAAAAATGCTGTAGCGTTCAATTTTTTTACAATTTCTGGAAAATAACGAAATAATAGAAGAAAAGTTGTTGAAAAAATCCGACGAAAGAAAACATTAATTGCTTTAAAGTTCTAGAAAACAGGTGGAGAAAATTCTGAAAATCTAGAAACTTTAAGAAGAAATCGTTGAGAAATTTTAGAAACCCAAAAGAAATTGTCTAAAATTGATAGTAAAAAAATATGGTACAGAGAGAAAATGCCTGAAAATTTCTAGAATTATAAAAGAAAATTTGCTGGAAAATCTTAATACTTTCACGTTTTTTTAAATTTAATAGAGGTTTTTACTTTTGAAGTTTTCACGATTTAATGTTTTCATGTTTTCTGTATGTACGTTTCAACATATTCATATTTTTTTAATTTAACGTTCTAACGTATTCACTACATTTTAACGTTTTTTCGTTTTGAAATTTTAATGCTTTCAAGTTTTTTTTAGATTTAAACGTCCATGTCTGCTGGACAAGGGGTTCGTTTCAAATGTTTTGCCCACTGCCACGTCCATGTCACTTGCCGTGTTAAACATTTTTTTCGGGTTTAACTTTTTCAGTTTTTCAGGGTTTAACGTTTAAACGATTTTATACTTTTACGCTTTCATGTTTTAACGTTTTTGCATTTTAACCTTTTTCCATTTCTACATATTAACATTTTAAAGTTTTCATATTTCACGTTTCTTTTTAAAGTATTCAAGTATTTGTATTTTAACATTTTTAAACTATTATTTTTATGGTTTTCATGTCTAAGCGTTTAGATGGTTTTATTATTTCATATACATAGGTTTTCATATTTTCACGTATGTTATTTTTTAAGTTTTGGTGTTTTCATAATTTATATTTTCAGGTTTCACTTCTTAACGTTTTTAGTTTCGTCGTTTTCACTTTCTCAATTTCAACATGTATTCATATTTTTTTAGACTTTTAAGAATTAACGTTTTCAAGTTTAATTGTTTTTGTTTTCAAATTTTCTTAATGTTTTTATTTTTTACTTTTACGCATATTCACATTTTCGTATTTTAACGTTTTTAAGTTCACACGTTAATGTTATCAAACGTTTTAATGTTTTAATGTTGAGAGAAAAATAAAATATAAGTGGTATAAAAAAGTGTTTTTTTTTTATTTAAAAAAATCAAAGTGAACGTCTCCAAATTTCAACACAAATTAATTCCAAAAATCATACGTAAAATTTTGAACAAAAGAAGCACGGGCAGAGTTCACAATAATTGATAATAATAATAACGTTTAAACCTGAATTATTAGATGTTGTGTATGTCATTTCATATATTTATTTACCTCAACTAATCGAGTTTATTATGGTTGTATTACATTATTACAACCATATCTTAAGAATAACGTGACTCATGGCTAATCAGACGTACGAAAAAATACAGTAAATATACTTTTCGCCTATGCGTTTTTCTTAAACTCATGCCATAATTACAACATTAGAAAATATAATAATGAAACATTTGCAATAACAATAAAAATATCAAGATATAAAAAATAACGTTTGTAATAAATACCTGTTAAATAAACAACCGGAACAGAACGCGTGCTTTTTCGAGTAATAACCGAGAAGCTTAAGCGCATATTTCTAAGATGAGTCGACCTCGACCTTGCAAGGATGAATCCTCCTGCATTTCGTACCCGACCGGAGAAAATAAACCGGAGATTTAAAAAACCTGAAACGTGAGTAATCGCGTTCTACAGTTATATAATGAATAACGTAAAAGAATGCGTCCTATGCGAGTGAAATTGTTAACGGATCAAAACACTAGAGACGTTAAAAATGTAAACACATTTGGAATTAAAAAAAAAAATGTTAATAGTGAAAAGCTATTAAAATCAAAATATTAATGTTAATACGTGAAAATAAGTAATGGTAAAATATACACGTGAATACACTTAAATATGCAAAAAACTAAAAATAACAAATGGTTAATAAGTAAATGTTACAATCATTTAGATTTGTAAACGTAAAAACGTTAAAAAAAAAGTAAAAAACTTGTAAACAATATGTTTTAACATGTTAAATGAATACTTCCCCTGCGTTTTTTTTTTCTTTAACAAAGCAACACATTGAATACTTGCTAGTACTCATTATAAATTCCTTGGATACTACTTAAAGAAACAATAGAGGATTTAGTAATTAAAATTTCGGTGTTTACGTTTCCAGTTTCCTGGTACATGTTTTGATTAATTATAAGTTATAACCATTGGTACTAATTAGCATATAATTCCCAATAACAACTCCTCTACATGCAACACATTTCTTTACAATATCATTGCACTTCTAAGCACATTTTCTAAACATTATTTATGGTTTATTAACTTCGTTATTCCTGCTGACATATTTAAGTAAATATATACATAAAACAATACAAACATTTTGGCATCAAGAATGACAGGCGAAATCCACTGTTTCTCAATGATCTTCCACTTGACGTATATCCTTCTGCAGAAGAGTGATAGCCCTTGATTGCTTCTGGTTTAATTCTTGCTTTCTCATTGATTGTTGAGACACTTATTTTTTGAAAATCCATTATCACTTAATATAATAATAATAGTAAAATATTTATGATTTTTAACTTTTTATTTTACTCACTACAATTGTTTTGCTATATTATACTATTATTATTATTATATTAATTGTTGATTTATTAATTCAGCAAATATGCTGTATTTTGTCCATTTTTGAAGGAAATTCTAGACATTATTCATTATTTTTTTATTTATTCAGAACTTGGGTCTTCTTCCATTAAAGAATACATATTAATCCATATATGTCACCAATGATTTTTTCTTATGCCAATGATTGGTCACTTGGTCCTTTGATAATTTCTGTATTTACATGTGTGTCATTGAGCTGGTTACACATCATATCTATTATATTATACAAGGAATCATCGAATTAATATAAAATTGAAAGAATAATGTATTTAAAAAGATTATTGTAATTTAACTGTATATTTTTAAATGCATTACAAAATCTAAATTAAGTGGTAACGAAACGAAACACTTTAATCCACTTTGTCGTCCTTCCCCGGTTTAGCTTTCCCAGCGTCGCTGTACGCTTTATAAATATACATCCCCAGCGCAATGTGCAAAACTATAATAGCAGCGACCGCTGACCACACATTGCTCGAAACACTTGTTGTCCTTAAAATTGCTGCAACAGAAAAATTCATTTATTAATAGCAAAATTATTCAATTATTATTCGAAATGTATTTCATGGTAAATTTGATGTAATATTTACAAAACAGTAGAATAATGTTATAATATACAGAGAAATTTAATCATTAAATGTATTCTGTATATTATTGAAAGAAATCACTTAGTAAAACACTTAAAATTATCAGTGAATTAAATTTAAGCTTGAAGCCATAACTCTGTGATACATCTTGAATCAGAAACATTATCAGACGATATATAAAATTGTAAGTTTGATCATAGCCTTATAAAGGTTGAAACTATAGTCACTGAATAAATTCCTTGTGTGATATTAACAAAGTACAGTTTTATTTATTGTCCGATGAAGTTCCTAAAATGTTTTTATTAAAAGAGATCAAAAATAAGTTAACACTACCTCTGCAGCACCCTTAATAGAAAAGGATAATAGATGTTAAAGAATTAGAAACATGAATTATAATTCTTAATGATTTGAATGGTTAATTAAATTTATTTTGCTAATGGACTTACGATTGAAATATTTTATTTGCACTTGAAAACAATAAATTTATTACTCACTTATTAAAAGCTTTATTAATATAATGAGATAAACATTTAAAGAAACTAAGAAAGAAATAATAAAATAATATTTTAGCACTAATAAATTTAATGTCCCTTTTCGCAAAGCCAATAGGATGAAACCTGTTAATAAAGGTATTTATTAATTCTTATAAAAAATTGATTAATTTCTTTTTTTTTGTAATAATTAAACATGTGTCTTAAAGATTCAACTATAATTTCTTTTCTAAATTAAAAACATAATTTAAAGATATACGTTAAAAACATCACATGTGTATCTTGGGTTGCATAACAAATTTCCTAATAATATGCAAAAAATTAAAACCGTTTCATTTGTTTATAAACAAAATAATTAATTACACGCACAGTTACTTACCTTGAATAATATTCAACTCAATAATTACATTTTAATAAATATATAAAAGAGAAACATTGAATAATTTCATATCATGTGACACACTTACACTCGAAAATCACCAATTTCGTGAGGAAAAATGTCGAAATCGGTGCTAAAATTATAAAAACCGAATACGCCAGCACCGTCGTGAATACACCGGGTTGTTGATCGGCCATCCTGTGTAAAAACTGTTTATTTCACTTCTCTAGGAATTTCTCGTACAGGTTATGAAGTGCACTAATGTAAATATTACGGTCGCATTTCACCGGTTCTTGGACTGATCGATGAATGGAGTAGTGGCGATGGGCGGTAAATTTAAACGGTTTGTTTACGTAAATACATAAAAAAGATATTTACGTAAACAAATACTATAATAATACAACTATAAAAAAGAGTGGAAATATTCTAGATAAAGTTGATAAATATTAAAAATAAAAACAATTAAGTCAACGAAAATATACTTGATTAGTTGCAAAAATAAGGAATCCTTCCTGTATTATAGCTAATCAATGATCACAAAAAATAGCACTTTTAGAAAAAGAACAAAAAAAATAGTAAAAATGAGTAAATCGATTGAACTTGTGAAGAAAAACCTACAAATGAGTTAAAAAATGGTTCAAATTACCAAACCAGATAAAATACGAAAAATAAAACAACTGAATTCTTTTAAATGAAATATTGAGTCTACTCCATAGTGTAGTGCATCTTCACGTAAATCAACAATCAACTGAATACTTGCTAAAATAGTTGGAAGTTTTAACTATTTTTTTAAAATTTTTATAAAGATAAGATAAGATAAACTTTACCTGGCACGTGTTCGAGATTAAAGGCTTTGATAGTTAGTGTTAAAACTAATGAACGATGAATAATTGGTGCTATAAAAGGGTATATTTACTTATCTGTCATTTATCAACTGATACCTTTTGACAGTTTTAACTTTTAACTAATTTAGGATTTATATGTAAAATTGTAAAAATGTATTACGGATTTTGGATACATTAAATTTATTTGGTAAGTCCTCAAGTAGATAATCAATTTGACCCCCAATTTAAAAAATTCTGTTTTTAACTGCACTAAATAAAAATGTATCATAATTATTGTTAGTAATAATAGTGTTTGACTATCGACCACGCAATCTTGTAACCTATTATTATTTTATTTTATATTTAGTATTTTAAACTATATGTTTATATTTTGTATTTTTTTGACTATGTAATCGCCGTACTGGTGGTCTACAATAAAGTTATCTTAATCTTAAAAGTCCTTTGGCCGTGTTATTTGTGTATTTGTGTTTGTGTAAATGAACGCCATTTATTGTATCCCAATGACGAATGGTACCGGTTGTCCATCCAATTTCTGAGCTGGACTAACGATGCTGCACTTCTACTATCGTTATTTTCTTCTACAACCGTACCATTTACCACCAGCATTTTAACACTATCGTTTTAAAACGGTTCACTTTCGTGCTGCTTCAGAAGTGAATTGAAAAGTTCTCCTAGGTCATTTTGTGCGGGACCCACACTGCCATCGAGGCAGGACACGCAGCCAAGCTCTTGCCAATGTCTTTAAATGTTTTTTTGTCTCTCGCACCTTTAAAGTCCGGTCTTGCTCAATCAGTACCTTGATATCAGTCGAACCAACTTCGGTGGGCCAACCGCTGCGAGAATCGTATCTCTGGAACGAAATTTGGCAAACCATTTCTGAGTGGTGGGTTCTATTAAGACAGCTTCACTATATACGCCGCATATCTGTCGGTGGGCTTCCGCAGCTCGCTTACCTTTCTTGAAATAATAAAGCAAAAATATGCCGAAAATACACCTTATGTCCACAGGTCTCTAACACAAACAAGTCTAATGTCAATGGAAAGAAAAGAAAACATATGAAAAGAACGAAGTGTCCTCTTTTCAACACATTATTGATTTGCCCGATTAAGCAACCATAACCGCAGATATTCGTAAAACATTTGCACTATTAACAAAAACCGAACCACCCAATACTTTATTTATTGCCCTAGTGCACTCTTGACCTATCCCAATAAGTTATTTATTGTCCTGGTGTGCTCTTGACCTAGGCTGATATTTATTGCCCTAGCGTACCCTTGACCTATCCCAATAAATTATTAATTGTCCTAGTGTGCTCTTGACCTACACCAAAAATATAAAAATTTGTCCTAGCATGCTCTTGACCTAGGTTGATAGATTATCCATTGTCCTAGAGTACTAGTCGGTAATATTGAGTGTGGAAGAAAAAGTAGAATTGTTTTAATTATTTTTTTTTATGTGAAGAGCAGCTGAAATGTTTAATAACAGACATCCAGGAAAAAATATACACTATACATCAGTAATGAGAATTATGGAAAACTTCAAATCATGTGGATATGTTAAAAATAAATTCACAAACACACGTCGAAAACCTGTTGCAAGTGATATACCGGCATGTTAAAAATTTTATTTGACGTTCACTGTCAAATAATTCTTGAAATTAAGAAATTAATTGTTTATCAGAGCATCCTAGGCAACATCGTCGTACGTCACAAATTATCGCTTCGAGAAACGACGCAAAAACATTATGTCTGATAAAGTAAACCAAATGCGTTAGAAAAAGAACGCACTGTAAAACTTTCGTCGTTTTTTGAAGCGATAGTTTGTGACGTACGACGAAAGATCCAACGAACAGACTATAGAGCGTTGAATGACATAAATTAAGCAGCAGCGGCGGTATTACGTCAGGACCAAGCACAGGATCAACATCAATATTTTGTAAACCTCAGATGGGAAAATGTTTATTTTAGAAAGATTAATATTTGACTCGAATTCTACATCACATTGAAACGAACGTTGGTCATTAAATACAGATGAAAAATAAATACTAAATGCATTAACTACATTTTTACCATCAATTGCTTGAATATCATCTATAAACATACACGATGGAAGTTTATAAAAATCCGATTTAGATTTTACGAATTTCCAAAAATAAATTGGGTTTCCAAGTACTGATTGTTCTGCATGTGCAACATAACTATCATAACATGGCTTAGTTTTCGTTTTACATATTTTTCGAAGTTCAGAAAATTTCACATAATCCGTCTGTAGATTTGACAACTTAAATTTTTTATGCGCGTCGCGTTTCTGTTTTATTAGTTTACGTTTCAGTACCAAACCATTGAGGAAACTTAATTTTCTTTCGTACCAATTTTTCAAAATAGTCGAATAATATAGTATAAAATACATCTACAGTCATATTTAATATACTTTAATAATACCCTGGAATGCTCTGTTCTAACGTACTCTTAACCTATCCAAATAGCTTATTTATTACCCTATCGTACCCTTGACTTATCCCAACAAATTATTGATTGCCCTAATGTACTCTTGATCTAGTCCAAAAATATATATTCAATTTCTTAGCGTGCTCAAGAGCATCAAGATCTAGGCTGATAATTATTTAATGCTCAAGCGTACTCTTAACCTATCACAACTAATTATTAATTGTCATAGGGCATACCTGAACTAGCCAAAAAATATATTAATTGTCCTAGCACGCTCTTGACCTAGGGTAATATATTATTTATTGCCACAGGGTACTCTTCGCCTATACTAATAACTTATTTATTACTATAGCGTACTCTTGACCTACACCAACAAATTATTTATTGCTCTAGCGTACTCTTGACCTATTCCAATAAATTAGTAATTGTCCTCGTGTACTCTTGACCTAGGCTGATATATGTCAATGTCAGTTTGAAAAGTTTATAAAACGCATCCTGAAACCAAGGGTAAAATAAGGATCTAAATGCTAAATAAAATAAGTATCCAATGCTTAATCGTATGCAACATCTGAGTAAAGGAGATATAGGTTTGAATGGAAAATTTGTATTTTTTATGTTAATATTCTTTTATAAAAGCATGTAAAATAAAGACCAATATAATATAATATATTGCCCTAGCGTACTCTTAATCTATTCCAATAAATTAGTAATTGTTCTAATGTACTCTTGGCCTAGTCCAAAAATATATTCATTGTCCTAGCATACTCTTGACTTAGGTTGATAGATCATTTATTACTCTAGCGTACTCTTGACCTATTACAAAAAATTATGAATTTGTAAATTAAATATTGATTTTCTGGCACAGTATTAATAACAATAAAAGTAATAATAGAAAATAGTATATTGTATAATGAGCATACAATGATACTCATTGCCCACACGTATGAAATTCATAAGAGTGGGCAATGGTCATTGGATGCGAATTGTACACTATACTTTTTCTACGATTATACATATGAATTAAAAAATACAAATATAGATTAACCTTGAATGTTACTGTTAATGTAAATGTTTCATCATATACATGATCTCCAAGAACAAAATTTCATAACTGTATCAATATCGCGTATGTTTTTAATAAATAAAAATTTGTTCAATGTTAATAAGTAGAAATTTATATATTTTTTTTAATTCATATGTATAATCGTAGAAAAAGTATAGTGTACAATTCGCAGACAATTACCATTGCCCACTCGTATGAATTTCATACTCGTGGGCAATGAGTATCATTGTATGCTCATTATACAATATACTATTTTATATAAGTATATAATTTTTTTTTAATAAATTTTTTGGTAAATTTTTTTCCTGCAATTAACTTATACATTTCCTAAGAAAAGAATACCAATTTTGTCTCCTAATATAAAATTACTATTTTATAATATAATTGTTTTCTTGACAATGTACCTAAAAATCAGACAATTTCGACCGCCATCTTATATGTACTATAATTATTTAAAAACTTTAGGCAACGAGCAAATTTTAAATATGTTTTCTTGATAAGAACACCATAACAGACAATAATCAGTAAATATTTCATCCTGGCAAAAAATCGTGTTGTACAGTGTTATTAATTGCCCTAGCATACTCTTGTCTTAGCCCAAAAAATGATAATAGTCCTAGTGTACTATTGACTTGTACCAATAAATTATTAATTGCCCTAGTGTATTTTTGACCTAGTCCAAAAATATAAAATGTGTCGTAGCGTGCTCTTGACTTAGGCTAATAGATTATTATCTATTGCCCACTGTCCTGGCGTGCTCTTGACTGGCTGATAAAATGTTAATAATGTATTTATTGCTCTAGCGTACATTTGTCCTATCCCAATAACTTATTTATTGCCCTAACGAACCATTAACGTATTGCAATAAATTATTGATTGTGCTAGCGTGCTCTTGACCTAGACGAAAATAAAATTTAAATTTAAAATTTATCCTAGCATGCTCTTAACCTAGGATGAAAGATTATTCATTGTTTTAAAGTACTCTTGACATAAGCGAATACATAATTTACTACCCTAGCGTACTCTTCACTTATGCCAATAAACTTTTATTTGTCCTAGTACAATCTTGACCTATCCTAATAATTTATATATTGCCCTAGCGTACTCTTGACCTAACCTAAAATATATTCATATACAGTATTTTTCGGACGATAAGACTATTTTTAGAAAAAATATATATATTTTAATGTTACTTTCGAATAATAATTTTTAATTTTTATTTATTGTTAACATAACTTGTACTAGTAATATTTAGTTCATTTTCACTCTCGATCACTGGTTTTATTAATGGTTAACCGTTCATATTACTTTCGTCTGAACTATTGTTGTCACTCTTTTCATAAACTGCGTCATCTTCAGTACAATCTACTGCATTGCTTATTCCAGAGTTAGGCTAAGCCTGGTTATCGACGATCATCATGGAGGTTAATCGGTGAATTCCCCGCTTGTCTTGAGATAACTTGTGTCATACTTATTTTCAAAGGTGTGCCATAGTTTTCATACTACACGACGTACCTCAAATGTAGAGACGATTTATTAAAAGAAATATTTTAATACCACTTTTGGACCATAAGACGCACCCAAAATTCGAGTCCATTTTTCTATATAAAAAACTTCGTCTTATAGTCCAAAAAATACGGTATTCATTGTCCTAGAGTGCTCTTGATGTAGGCTGATAGATTAATAATTGCTCTTCCGTACTCTTGTCCTAGTCCAAAAATATATAAATAATTCTAATGTGCTCTTTATCTGGACTGATGGCTTATTCATTGCTCTAGCGTACATACGCTAATACATAATTTATTATCCTAGCGTACTCTTGACTTATTGCAATAAATTATTAATTGTCCTAGTGCACTCTTGATCTATCCCAATAATTTATTTATTGCCCCAGCGTACTCATTGCCAACCCTAATAATTTATTTACAAACCTAGAGTACTCTTCATCTGGGATGTTAGATTATTTATTGTCCTGACGTAATCTTGACATAGGCCAATACATTATCCATGGCCCTAGCGTACTCTTATTTCAATAAATTATTGAATTGAGGGAAATTAATTAAATTGAAAATTTCGAAAAAACAAAACATGTCCACTCGGTTGTAGATACATGAAACCCTATGGATCTTGCATATTTATATCTGTTAACCCCCTACATTATTTTCAATTAACGCTTAAACTCGATCGATTTAGAAAACATCAATTTCACGCGCAAGGTTAAATAATTTATTACATGGACTGTAGGTGTAGTATCAATATAATATTATACACAATTTTTTATAACATAATACTGTAAGTTATGATTAAAGAATCAAGTTTCTAAACATTTTAGAACAAAAGTTTAAAAAATTTAAATACTAATAATATTTTAAACATAAATTTTACCTTTGGCTATCACCAAAAATTAAATCAATGTTTTCTCTAACTACCCTCAAAAATTTGTATCTCCGCCGGTGCGCTTTTGGGGTTTTTTAAATTTTTTTATTCAGCGCTACCAATCAAAATTTGGTCGAACGAGCCCGTGTGAGGTATCGCTGAGTCGAGCGCACTATTCTCGAGCACGAACAAAAAAAAACGGACTTAAAAGGCACTTGCAAATATTCCAAAAATTTAGAGTAGTCACAAAAAACATTGACAAATGTTTTTAAGACAGTCTGAGCGATTTTCTGAAAATAAATAATGTATGCATTAGCCTAGGTCAAGGGTACTCTAGGGAATAAATAATGTATCAGCCTAGGTCAAGAGCGTGCTAGGGACAAATTTTATATTTTTGGACTTGACCTGGGTCAAGAGCAAAAAAAAAACACATTTTATATTTTTGGGGGTACGCTAGGGTTGTAAATAATCTATCAGCCTATGTCAAGAACACACTAGGACAATAAATAACTTATTGGGATAGGTCAAAAGCACACTAGGTCAATATACAGGGTGAGGATAATGTATGGAACCAAGTAAATATCTTTAAAACAAATCGTCCGTTTTGAAATTTTGCGGGTAAGTGCAATGGGCCAAAATGCATCTGATGTATATTTTTTTGTTAATAATATACTTCCGGTTAAACCGGAAATACCCTCAACTTTTTTAATTTAAATAGGACATCCTGTATATCCAGTATATATGGCCGTTAACTGTTCTGTTTAAATAAAAAGTTGCCTCATTGAAAAACACTACATTAGACGCAAAATATTCGTCG
Source organism: Ontholestes murinus (assembly GCA_963969525.1). Lineage (NCBI taxonomy): Eukaryota > Metazoa > Arthropoda > Insecta > Coleoptera > Staphylinidae > Ontholestes > Ontholestes murinus. The sequence continues at coordinate 80,971,704 of OZ018388.1, forward strand.
ACGTTACAGACGTCCATCAGTCGTACGCAAAACTCCAGCTGTCTGTTAAAATCATCATCTGAAAATTCTTAATCTTATACGGATGATATTTTTACTTTCACTATATAGTATATATAGGGGGAGTATTGTTTTCGTAATTTTTTTTTGAAAATTTTTTTTTGCGGAAATATCCGTTTTGGGGTACCCTGAACCCAAAACACTAATTTCTGGAAAAAACATGTTTGTGTCTGGATGTGTGTCTGTCTGTGGGTCTGTCGGTGAGCGCTGTATCTCAAAAATGAATAATCTGTTTGAGATGAAACTTCAAACTTAAGGTTTTGTTTTGAACTGAAAAGCTTTTGGTAAACATTCATAGACCGGAAGTGGATGTTTACTCGAGGCATTTTTTTGTTTTTTCGTTTTATTTTTCTAGATATGAAAATTTTTTTTTTTAACAAAAGTTAAAGGTAATAGAAAACTATACAAGTTTTATTCGAACATATTTTTCATAAAATTCTTAACTTTTGAGAAAAAAATTTAAAATTGAAAATTTTGACATTTATTACCAATTGCTAATAAACTGTCAGAGTTACATTAAACTTGCATTACAAATAATTATAGAGAATTCAATGGTGAACAAATCATTAAGAATGGCTTTTTTGCGTAAACCTTATAGTTTTCGTGTAAAATATAGGGAAAGTACTATGATGGCCACATCACCATTTTTCACTGTATGTTTATGTTTATTAGTCTTTTTAGCTTCCTTTCCAAAAAATACATATGAATATACACAAATATTATACAAACGTACAAAAATTGCTTGCTGCGATGATCTTCCACTCTAACCCTGGTTTGTCCATAATACTGAGGGAGCAAATATTCTCTTAGACATATGGATTCTTCTATAAATGCTTTTATTTACTTTTTTGCTTTATTATGTGTTTAAGGTTGCCAATAAAGGTCTTTTTTTTACTTTTTTGCTCCCTTTTAGGAGACTTTTTAGCTGTTTATGTCTACAGAACGCCGACTTATACCATGAGTTAGTGCCAAAATTGTGACAGAAGTCTGAGCTGATTATTCTAAATCAATTGCAATGTTTAGTCTAATAGTTTGTTCATTGCGGACCTGGGTCTCTCAAGTTTCGGCAAATATTTGACAATCCCAGTTTCATAAAAACGTTGTAGAGATTTAGTAACTGTTGAACGTGATATGGAATTTCTTCCAAGATACAAATCAATAAAAATATGATGCACTTCTTCATGTGTTCTAAAACGATCACCATAATCGATCATCATCAAAATTTCAATACTAACTGTTTCACTTGAATGAAACATTCTTAATCGTATTTACAATTTATTTCCGTAAATTATAAGTTGACAGTTTGACAACAGACAAAAACAAAAAAAAACAGTTTCCTACTAGATAGTATTCGTTTATTCGTTTACATCAATTTGTTTATCAAAAAAGATTTTACCCTACTGTATAAAAACTTAGAAGCGGTTTATACAGAAATATACAAGATGTACCATTTAAATTTAAAAAGTTAAGGGCATTTTGCGTTAAACCGGATTACATTATTAACAAAAAATGTACGTGCAAAATTTCAAAGATATCGTCCGTTTTGTTTTAAAGATATTTACTTGGTTCCATACTTTATCCCAATCCTGTATGAACCTCAGTTTATTTACTGCCCCAGCGTACTCTTGACCTATCCCAACAAATTAATAATTTCCCTTGTTGCCGCGAATACAAATAAAAGTTTCCGACCGTGGGACCCAGGTACCGAACACGCGGTCCGCGCGTTCGAGCAAGAGCAATTCGTTGATAAGGACGTGGCACCACCCCCTACTTCAACTAGGAAAAAAAGTCTCCCCACGAAACACCGAGCAACCCGAGAGAGGAATAAAAAGACAACAGAACTCGACAAGATATTCTCGCAACAACATAATCCGTATTATTATTAGTATTACACTGAGTGTATAGTTTTTGAGATCCACATATTTGCGATTAAGTTCAATTAAATATTAATGTGGTCAATTCGCGAGTTTTAATGTTTTACATTAATAGTCCTTCGAAAAGTTATTAGAATCACAACATCCCAAGCATACCCTTGACCTTGCCCAAAAATATATCCATATATTTATTGTTCTAGCGCGCTCTTGGTGTAGACTGATAGATTATTTACTGTCCTGGCGTACTCTTGACCTATCCCAATAAATTATTTATTGACCTAGCCCAAAATATATTTATTGTCCCACCGTGCTCTTGATCTAGGCTGATAGGTTATTTATTACCCTGGCGTACTCTAGACCTATCCCAACAGATTATTCATTGCCCTAGCGTACTATTGACCTATCCTAATAACTTATTTATTACCCCAGCGTACCCTTGACCTATTTATATATGAATAAATTATTCATTATCCTATTAAATTAAAATATTCATAGCAACACCGTTCTTCTGACGACCTTGATTAATCAATTATTTCCAGCCTATGCGTATAAGTAATAATTGAGAAAATTTATTTATTTAATTTTTAATTTAAAAACTCTGAAATAGTCTTTGGAAGGAAGGAAAAACCTTGTAGAAGCAGAAGAAATTTCCGAAATTGTTGAAATCAGCCGAACGTACTAATCGACATTACTAAAATATGTAGTTGATTCTCAAAAATAAGTCAAAAGTATCAAAAATGAATACATATGTATATAATAATTACCAATCTTGGTTGCAAGTTTCAAAAAATATTTAAAACTACTTAAATGCCGTTAAATATTGTGAAAAAACAATTGAAAAAGAGTTAAAACTGTCAAGAAAAGTTGATTTGTCAAAAATAAAGACAAGTATCTTTAAAAGGGATAAAATCAGTAAAATCTGTCAAATAGACTAAAATTACAATTAAATGTTTGCTAAGACTATTAAAATATACGGGATGCCCGTTAATTTGAGTAAATGGCTAAGCTATATACTCTTGAGATCAAAATATTATGATTAGTAGTAATTTTTAAAATTTTGTAAGGTGCGCCAATAAAAAAAAACATTTTAGTTTTTATGTTATGGTACTACTGTTTTTTTTAAATACTCCTTGTCGATCAATAATGGCCATAACAACTTGAAACGACGTGTTATCTTATGATAATCATCAATAATACATTTCAGTTAGATCGAATAATGCGTTCAATTGTTGGAACTTTTAAAACTAATTACGACATAACGGTAAACTTTTGGCTATCCTGTATAGAGTAGGTTAGGCTTGTATATCATTTAAAAACTGCTGGGATCGTGAGCGTACTTGGCAACGGCATAAAACAGTATACTTCCTCGAGTTATACAATGACGCAATTTTAAAACAGTTGACTGGCAGCGGCGGTTCGTTGAACGAGTATAAAAATATGATGCGATGACCAGTTAAATAAAACGCTTATAGGACTACCTTTAATAGACGAGGAAATATCAAGCACATTGTTATAATTGTGTAAAAACAACTTTTACACACCGTACCAAAAATTATCTGCCAAAATGATGATTTATAAATAATACAACAATTGGTTGTTATACTTTCATGCAATCGTTACATTTTTAAAATTGTCATAAAAGAAATGACATTATGACAATTTAAAAAATTGCATGTTGAAATATTCAAATTTATAAATCATCATTGTGACAAGTGTATAATTATGCATGATGAAATATTCACGTTTATAAATGAACAAAATTAATATTGTTTTTCTGAAACAATTGATTATTTACTTCTTTAAATCATAATTTTAAGTACTTCTATTATTAACATAACCTCCAAAATAATTTGGACATTTACTGGAGTGATGTATAAAGGTGTAAACCTTTAATATATTTATGTGTAATCGTTTAGGAATTCATATTTCCATTAGAAAATAATAAATAACTTTTCGTAGCGTTATTTGTTTGGACATGAAAAAATCGATATTTATAGAACGCGTGGAGTAGTGGGGGAGGGGATTGGAGATTAATGCCTAGCCGCCAGAAGGCAATTTGTGTGGCAACCCTAGGCGTGATATATTTTATGACGGTTGATGATTCGGCGCCGGAAAAGTACTCGGCCGTCTCCGGGTCGGTGGGCGGTGCGGGCCGAAGGGAATTTTTGAAAAGTGAAATTTCAAATTTTCCGCTGATGCATTTCCCCAGAGCGGCGACGATTGATATTTAACGAAGGTTGATTGTGTGAGGTAACGATTTCCCCGCGGTAATTGGACGCAGCTCGGGATTATGGGGGAATTTCGCAGGTGAAAGTGAAAGAGCGGCAACGCGCAACAGCCGGCCGAAGCGAGGGAACCCAAACAGTGATTTTATTTAGCTTGGCTTCGCTTCGACAGTGGAGACCGCGCTACGCAATCTCGATTTTCAACTCTACTGACACACGGTCAGGTCATAGTGGAACGTGCCGGATTTCCACACCATGAAGGACTCGATTAACTACTTTATACCCATCGTGCAGGACCCGATGAACGACATAACGGGAAGGTGTCTAACACACCACGTTTCCTCGAATACGTACTATGGATATCAACCGGTTGTCGGCAAGGAAGGCGAGGCCCGGCAACAGCAGCAACAGTTTTCCGAGAGGATGGAGACGAACGCCGACGCCGACACCGACATCCAGTTCAATAATTTGATCGAAATCGAACCGGACGAGCCACGGCCGATTATCAATGTACGCGGGCACACCAACAGGAAAAGGACGTGGGAATACGACTCGGATCTGCCCGATTACAAAAAGAGGCGGGAACACGGTGAGTTACGTTACGCACTTTTGTGGACGCAATATTTATAAATTATCGATTGAAAACGCTTAATAATTAGGTTTATTCAATACTTACCAATTTAATAACGCCCATTCACCACACGGAAAAATAACAAACAAACAAACAAACGTTTGTTTCAACTGTCAAAAATTAAATCAGGTAACTATGATTTTATAATGAAAATACAGAAATGACACATTTTGTTTTAACCATAGAAAATATTTATTTAAGATAAAATTGATAGAATATACAGGGTCCTGCAACAGTGCGTCAAGCTTTCCTAGCGCCTTTCTCGTAAGAGATAGAAAAAAATGTTTCATATAAAAATTTATTGAATTAAAAATCTCTATGCCGTAAAATTATTTTCAAATATACAGGGTGTCCCAATTTTGCGTTATAACAAAAGCAAACATTTTTTTAAATGGAACACCCTGTATATTTTTTCATTTTATAATTTGGATAGTATTTTATAACTTAAACCTTTTTTTGGTTTTTAATTTCGATATGGCATTTCCGAGTTATTGACGTTATTCTGAAAAAAATGTAAAAAGCGGAGGTTCACAAAAAAAAATATTCTGATGTTGTATTTAAAATTTAAGAAATTTTCTTTTTCCTATGGTTGGTCATAAGTACTGTTTATGTACCAGTGTTAAAAATTTTCACTTTTGAGGAACCCTGCCTTTGTATCAGACACGCCATTTTCTAAAATTTCAAATTGTCGTAACTCTTTTTTTTTAAATGGAATCATATATTTTTTTTAATTTCATATTATTCTGCATCTAATTTCCTACAAAAAATATTAAGCATACCCTATACCTAAAAGTGATATTTTTCAAGATATAAAAAAATTTATATTTCAAACGGTCCTTGAATACAAATTTGTTTTTGAATAGATAGCCATGACTGAAAAAATGCATCTGTCAATTAAACAATTAGTTTGACATGTAAATGGGAGGTGTGAATTACAAAAAACAAAAGAAGAAAGCCTATCATTAACGAGGAACCAAAAAGACATTGGTGAAGGAACTGGCATAAGCGAGAGGTCAGTACAAAGCATTCTGAAGAAAAATTGATATCAAGCATATCATATTCAGCTACATAAAGAACTGAGTAATACTGATTTTCAATTTCGTTCCGAATATTGTTTCTGGGGAAGACAGAAAATACAGGAGGATCTTTCGTTTTTCCAATATATTTTATTCACGGATGAGGCGTCATCCCATAACAACGGATCTGTCAATAGGTACAATTTTCACTATTATTTAACTGATAATCCGCATGTTATGAGACAAGTTGATCATCAGCATTGAATGTCTGGGGCGGAAGTTTTGGAAACCATGTTGTAGGTCAACATTTCTTCGAGGGCCATCTCAGTAGGTCTATGTATTTGTACTTCTTGCAAATTGAATTACCCGGAACGTTAGCTAATGTACCCTAACTAACAAGAAACAGGGTGTGGTTTTAACAAGACGGAGCACCTGCCCAATTTTCACAAGACGTGAGGGCATTTCATTTTTCCCAACCAGTGGATTGGTAGGAATGGACCCACCAAATGACCTGCTAGATCTAAGGATCTAACAAAACCTGAAATTGTTTATAAGGAATCACCAATAGCACTGAATATCATATGCTTGATATCGATTTTTCTTCAAAATGCTTTGTACTGACCTCTCGCTTATGCCAGTTCCTTCACCGATGTCTTTTTGGTTCCTCGTTGATGATAGGCTTTCTTCTTTTGTTTTTTGTAATTCACACCTCCCATTTACATGTCAAACTAATTGTTTAATTGAAAGATGCATTTTTTTCAGTCATGGCTATCTATTCAAAAACAAATTCGCATTCAAGGACCGTTTGAAATATAAATTCTTTTATATCTTGAAAATTATCACTTTTAGGTATAGGGTATGCTTAACATTTTTTGTAGAAAATTAGATGTAGAATAATATAAAATTTAAAAAAATATATGATTCCATTTAAAAAAAAAGAGTTACGACAATTTGAAATTTTAGAAAATGGCGTGTCTGATACAAAGGCAGGGTTCCTCAAAAGTGAAAATTTTTAACACTGGTACATAAACAGTACTTATGACCAACCATAGGAAAAAGAAAATTTCTTAAATTTTAAATACAACATCAGAATAATTTTTTTTGTGAACCTCCGCTTTTTACATTTTTTTCAGAAAAACGTCAATAACTCGGAAATGCCATATCGAAATTAAAAACCAAAAAAAGGTTTAAGTTATAAAATACTATCCAAATTATAAAATGAAAAAATCTACAGGGTGTTCCATTTAAAAAAATGTTTGCTTTTGTTATAACGCAAAATTGGGACACCCTGTATATTTGAAAATAATTTTACGGCATAGAGATTTTTAATTCAATAAATTTTTATATGAAACATTTTTTTCTATCTCTTACGAGAAAGGCGCTAGGAAAGCTTGACGCACTGTTGCAGGACCCTGTATAAATTTTTTAAATTAGTGAGAAACTTTAAATTGTGATTTGAATACAAGAAATTGGACTTAATTCAAAATAAATGATTAAATTCTTAATAATAAAAATGTATTTATTTAATTAACTATTAGTTAAATTCTTAATATATAAATATAAAATAGTAATATTGTAAATTTCTTTACATATTCATTACGTTGTGTTGACTAAACTTTTTTCGTTACTTCTATTTCAATACACATGCACTCACCGTGTTATTTACGTATCTGTAAATATTTAATGAAATCATAACGTGAAACACCTGCATTTCCTAACTGCTGCTTAAAATAGTTGCGAATTTTACGACGTATTTCCAAAAATCAGATTTTAATAGTATTTTGGAAGAATACTAAAAATTGTTTCTTAATATTAATATTTGAAGGCAATAAACCTATAAAAATAAAAAATAAAACCTTTTCTTTAATGAAAGATGTATTAAATTAACTTTTGCATGTAATAGGTTAGGTAACTTACTTAGACGAGTCGATTTTTCTCTATTACGCACTGACTGACATTAAAAATAAACGAGAATTTATTAAAATAAACAACTTTGTTGATTTATTTCAATGTATTAAAGAGTTTCTTCATATATATCCGCCTCAATAATTCAATATAATTGAGAACAATAAACTTTTAATTAATTGATTGATGGTTGAGGCGTTAACTTCGTGATACATCTTGAAAAATTAAACAAAAACATTTACTTCATTGATATCACACTTTATTTTTAAGTGATTCAAGTTTCGATCATTAACTGATCATTTTTAAACTTAAATTTAATGATCGAAATTCGAGTCACTTAAAAACAAAGTGAACGTTTTTGTTTAATAAACTTTTAAGGACGTTTTATGTATTAAAAGCCACCACAATTAGATATTTTCATATCACAATAAAATAAACCACTGCAGTATAAATTATCTTTTTTTTTTTAACCATCTGACAAATTAAATTAACAAAATTTTAAAACATAGTGTTTTTATATATTAATTAGTATTTAATAATCAATCGTAATATCTATTTTCAGATCCTCTCCCGTTCATCCCCGAGCAACTATCCAATAACAAACGTTTGCACGTTCGACAACCCACCCACAATATTCCAGACATGCCTCGATGCATGATGGGCCATTACATATAATACGGTTCCGTGGCGTCCGTTTTTTTTTAGAATTTAAGCGAATCAATAATTAGCACAATATTAACGAGTGGTTTTTCTCCATAGAAGCGTTGCGTTACGTGAAAGTTCAACGGATTAAACAAGGTAGTGGCATATTAGAGAATAACAGGTTAATAGAAGAGCTGTTGAGAGAAACCCACGGTATTTGTTCATATCACTGGCAGGGCCATGACACATAAGCAGGAACACCGTTGACCGGTTTCCCCACCCCTCGATTACCTCTAATATTTATTTGTCTTAATAGATACTGGGTCGTAAATAAAATTTCTACATCCGAAAGTGACCTGAAGAAAAAAATTTATCAAGACAAACGTTAAGTTGTAATATATATTATAAAAAAAAAAAACAGTTATGTATTAGCGATAGCAATAAGTATTGTGATTTAATATTTTTCTATGTACATTATATATAGATATATATATAATAAATGTTTCACTACTTATACAATGTTTTATTCTGTTTATGTTTATATATAAAATACAACAGAAATTGTAACAATATGTGAACGCTCGATAACTCCAATAAGAAAATAAAATTGTTATTTTAATAACTTTGTCGGTAGAAATAGAAGGTGACAAGAATAAATATATTTTGATTTATGTATATGTATATATATATATCGCATTTGAATTAAATTAATTTAAATTTTCACTAGTTTTCACCGTAATCCTTATAAATATACGTGTCATCACAAAGAAGAATGTTTACCTAACTCAAACTCGTTTATACGAATAGTTGTGTTTATTTATTTATTGCTGCCATTTCAGAAGTGGTCCGTTCCGTCTATTCTTGTATTCTTTTTATCTGAAACAAAAAAATATAGTTGTTAAAAACAATTTTTTATATCATAATATAATCAATTAAAAAACTATTTTTTATAACATAATATAATAAATTATTTGAGTTTTGATGATATACATTAAATCTAATGATGGAAGTTTGTAGATGATCGAAATTCGAGTCACTTTAAGTGTGATAGCAACGTAAAAAAAATGTAATAATATGACTTCAAGCTTAAAACAATTTTACTCACTGTAATATATAGTAATAATTTTAAACTTAAACATACATATTTAAGTTTAAAATTTTAGTTTTAATTACTTTTTGAAAGACATCATATTTATATTTTTAACTATACAGTACAAAGTGCAGTTTTATTGATTGTCTCTTCTTTATGAATGTAATAATTGTAATAATTTCAACTGTTTTTTTTGTCGTTGGATTCAATTGTTTTAGCAAATTTGTCAAGGTTTTTCATTTGTTTCTAATCGAAAAAATGGAAGGAGGAAGCACCGGGAAACACTTTGAAAAGTGAGTAGAAGGGAAAATGAAATTGGTAAGGTAGAAAGTGAAAGAAGACCAAAGTAGGGCTTTTCTAGCAGATTTCTACAAATTTTCTTGAGGCTTCTAGAATTTTCTACAGTTCATGAATTTTAGATGTTAATAAAATTGTTTCTTCAATTTTTAAGAATTTAAGAATTTCTCATATCAAAATGATAGTTAACTTTGATATTTTTTTCATACTTCTCTAAATTGCGAGCTCTATAATTTTTTAACAACTTGTCTTTAAACTCTGAAGAATTTTAACAGAACTTTTTCTTCGAACGTTCTAAAATTTTCCAACAGTTTCTCTTCCAGAATTGTAGAATTTTTACCAATTTTGTTTTTAATTTTTAGATTTTTTTTTACTTTTTTCTAATTTCTAGTTTCTCTTGCGCTTTCTAGAATTATCATTATTTTCCATGAATTTTCCTTTCAGTTTTCTAGGAATATTCTAAATTTCTTCAACAGTTGATCTTTCACTTTTTTAAATTTTCTTAAATCTATTAATTATGGTTCCTAGAAAATTTTCATGATATCAATTTATGAACATAACAATGTTTTGATGACTTTAGGTTCCTAGAATTTTTAATTGGGATTTTCAAAAACTTTCAGCTATTCCTTTTTTAGAGGTGTTCTAGCATCCCTACATAAATTTAAAGAATTTTCTTAAAAAATTTCAAAATTTCTTACAAATCATACAGATTTTCTAGCATTTCTAGAATTTTCTTAAAGAACAGTTTTTTTCCACAGATTTTCTACATTACTTTCATTCAGATTTTTAGATATTTTTTCAAGCAGTACCATTACTAAATTTTTAGAATTTTTTAAAGGATTTTCTTTCATAAATTTCTTTTCTAGTGTTTTCTCTGTCAGATAGATATCATTTTCTCTAGGATTGTAAAATTCAGTTCAGCGGTTTTTCTCATAGATTTCTAAACTTTTGCTTTTGGCAATTTATCGTAATTTCATCTATTATTTTAGAATTTTCCAAAGTCATTCTTTAAGATTTATTAGACTTTTTCCCATTGTTTTGAGAATATATCACCAATTCTTGCTTTATTTTATTCTATTAAATTTTTATGAATTTCCAGATTTCTTTCTTCGAAGATTCTAGTTACTCTACAAGATTTCTTCAATTTTCCTAGAAGGTTCTAAACTTTTCCATCTGTTTCTCTTCCAAATTTCTAGAAGTTATCCTTCCATTTTTTTTTTGAAACTATTCCATGATTTCTTATTTTAGTTTATCAGATATTTTTATCAATTCATCTTGTAGCATTTTCTCTGTCAAATTCTAAAATTTTCTCTAGGCTTTTAAACGTTTTTTTTAATTTAAACATTTATTCTTTTACATTTTTGCATCTCCTTTTTTCAGTTTTTTTTTTCAGGCATATTTTCTTCAATTTTATAAGAACGTTTTACCAATTTCTACTTAATCAAAATGTTCCGTAAATTTTTCTTCAAATTTTTTAGAATATCTTAGCATCTTCTCTTTCAGATTTTTCTTTCAGCGGTTTCTCTTCAAGATTTCTAGAAAATTCTGCTAACTCAACAAGAAATAAATGTAAAAATTAAATTCAATTTTAAAAAGATATAATTTATGTCATAATAATATTAATAGAGGAATCTTCGAGCATATTTTTTTAATATTAAAATTTTTCTCCCATTAATATTTTGATAATTACAAAATTACTTTATGCTATTGTTTCATTTTGGTTTATCTATGTAAAACTAATAATTACAATATTGCTATTATTATAAATAACTGCAATTGTTTTACTTTCATCTTTTTCATGGCTACCCAATTTTTATTTATAATAAAACTTAAAATTACTACAACTCACTTATTTTAAAAAATAACTATATCAAGAGAAAAAATTAACTTTTGAATGAGGCCATAGCCAACTATGGTTTCCATTTAAAAAATGTTTGCGTTATATCTCTGAAAATAATGGCGATAAAAATGTTCTGATTTTTGTGTGACATTTTCTCCACGGGACAAATTTTCAGAACTAAAATTATTAACACTAAATTATTAAAACATTATACCGATGATAGATTAAATATGCTAAAAGCAATTGAGATGAAGAAACATAAAAATTGTTTATTGAATTTTGATCTTAGTCCTTTAGATAACCCATTATAATTTATACTTTAAATTATTCCAATTTTAAATTTTCCCAAAGCATAACTTTTAAACCCACCCCGATTTTTTCAACTATTTTTATTTAGTTATTAATAATTAAGTCGCCCAACTTTTTTAACTTTTGTATTTATTGTATGTCAACTAACTATTGAAAATGAACGCATCGTGTTCGAAATGTATATATATATATACAACGTGTCTACTTAATCACTTAATAAAACACTGGTATAGCGAGAGGTTTCAAAAAATTAATTTATTGTACTACGACAATTGCTTCGCCACACTGTGGCATCATCAGGTAGATGTATGATTGTGACAAAATACAAATTGTGTTTATATACTAACGGAGTGGGACTTTGTGAGGGTGGGGATGTCCACATAAGTATGCAACATATAGGAAACTTTCTTATTAATAATTTCTCAGAAAATTTGATTCTTTATAAAAGTTGGTGCTTGATCGAAAACATACAAAAAAGACAAAACAAATGACATATGGTTTTAAACAACAAAAAAAATGGAATTTATTTATTTGAAATTAACAACCTTAACGATATTATTAATTGAATAAAAATCACTCGATGTGATCCCCTTCCCTCACAATATATAAATTTATTCTTCTGTTAAAATCTCTGATTACATTACATAATTTGACATGTTTTTATATCAAATATTTTCTTTAAAATTCATAAGGTGTAGCACATTGAATTTAATTTTTAAATTAGTTTCACACAATGCTCTTTCCAATGTAATTTATTAACAATATATACTCCTAATAATTTGACGCTATTATTGAGTTGATTTTTAAGGTGGACATCAGAAATTTGTATGTTTTTATTTGTGGTTTCAAAAATCATAACATTAGTTTTATTTTTATTTAGAATTAACTTATTTGCAGTCATCCATTTTTGTATACTTGCAAATAAGTTGTTTGATAAGTGTATTAGATCCTCCAAATTTTTACTCCTAATAAGGACACTTGTGTCATCGGCATAAGTTACCATCACTTCATTAGTAGTATTAGGACTGTGGAGAAAGAGTTTTTAAATTTTACAATTTGTTTTCTATTTTCCAAGTATGTTTTTAACAAATTATAACAGATGTGCATAAAATTGTTCCAGCTATCATTTATGTTACTATTAAATTGATTATCCCAAATACGTGGATCTTCTAACTTCTGTACAAATTTGTTTTTATTTGCTGTGGTAAATAGTCGTATCTTTTCGCAAGCATAGATAGCCTTTGTATTTACCTTACAATTTTACTTGACGATAATACTTATTTGCGTTCCACAAAAAAAAAAAAGAATAGCGCTACAGTTTTAGATCAGGTGGCCATAAATGGGGATCCTTAAATTTGTCTTCATATTGTTTTTCAAAACCTATCTTAAAGAGCGCGTTTTTCTTGATTTTTTATTTTAACTTCCATAACTTGTAGGAGTCCAGAGGGGCATAGATTGATTTGTATATGCGATTCCACGTCTACTACTGTTGTATTATGACTTGCTACTAGTTTTCCAATATTTTTCCCTGTTCTCACTGTAACAGATTGTGAGTGATGCCTTTTCCCTTTATTATATCTCACAGTTTTCCAATTTTCGTTGTTTGTCTTTGCTGTTTCGTTTTCTGTATTTATATGCTCCAGGGCTTCTTTTAAATGTGATAATGCAATTTTGTTTTGTGTGTATCAGAAAGTGGTTTGGCCGACTTAATTGTATTTTTATCAGCATTTCTTGATTTTGTTTATTTGTGGTTTTTTTAATTGTTTGGTGTTTTTGTATGTCATAGTTCAACGGTTTTGATTTTAAGTAAGATCTCTCGAGAATTTGAGTAATTTATAGTCAATTGGTCTGTATTTTCTGTTTTATTGGTTTATTACTTTCCTTATAGAGAATATATAGGGGATTAATAAATTAATACTACAGTGGGGTTGTCTTCTATGTAGCCTTTGAACTGCCCATACCACGGCGAGCGTTTCTCTCTTCAACAGCTTTTTCTTCTTTTTTCTAACATGCTCCAATGGCGTATGAGCTTGTATTCATTGGTCCTCAGCACATAGGATTGGTCCGTTTTGCGTGCTGGAGGATCGGCGCTGTGATGAAGGCTTTTTTGATCCTCGAATGCTTGCTGTTGTGGCCGTCCCCAGGTCCACAGCTAGTCGGGTTTGGTGATATTGCTTAATGGTTTGACAATGCTTGCGAAGTTGTTATTTATACATTTTCTATACCATCTGTAGGCCTCCTTTCCGTATCCGATTGAATATCCGCTCGTTGCTAATTATGTGGCTCAAATATTTTACGTGCACTTCTTGCGATTTGTCCATTGATGAAACAGCTCTCCCTTCAGTCTATGGAGATAGATAATATGATAACAAAACATGTTTGTGAATCGGAACAATCTGAAGGGTAATAAACGGCGTTTTATCTCGGTCCTCCATCTGTATTTTTACTTAGTGGTATCCAGCCTGCAAATCTAGGGTGGATATTTTCTGAACTTTCCACTGGTGGTGATAAACCATAGGGGGATTGCGCTATCGGGAGATGATCCTTGGTGTTTCCGTGGGTCTCATTCCTAGATTAGATCCCGAAATTTTGCAAAATGTTGTTTGTTAGCATTGTCGCCCCTTTATCCGGTTGTACACGAGGTCCAAGGGGGCGGCAAATCCAGGAATCTCCTCATCGATTTCATTGACATAATTTGATAATTCACGATAATTTTTTATTATGTCACCACAAGACATCTATTGATCTATATCCAAAATGAATGGCAATTGAATAATTCGACGCGGGGACTTCCCCGTTGTTCCATACCGGGCGATAATTTTACATTCAGGGGAATGCCCGTGCCTTGCCGTGTCAATTGCGTTTCGAAATATTCATTCTTCAGTCACTTGTTTTCACGTAACACAGTGTCATATCTACATATATCTTTCAGCGATTATTATCAGTGGGAAAAATCACAAACATGGTAAGTACGGCTTGTATTTACTAATTACTAATGATTTCTCGGGAAAGTATTGTTTTCGTGAACATTTTCGAAATCGAAATTACAACGGATATATCTATTTTGAGGTCCCCCAAGGCGAATCCAATCATTTTCACTTTCCTATAAAGAATATATAGGGTGGGCCAACTAGTGGTTTCTTTTTAAATCATAGATTATTTTGATACTGACAGCTTTTTTCCATTCGAAATCTTGACTGAAAGTCAGTATCATACCTCCGCGGTATGAAATGAGTCGATTTACGCTTGAATAACGTTAAGAAATATTCCAAACATATTTCCAAAGTGAGTGCTTAAAAATAATTTTTTCTGACGCAGCACATTTTCATCTTGGCGGGTACGTTAACAAACAAAATTGACGCATCTGGGGACCGAAAACCCGCACGTTATTGTCAAGAAGCCAATGCAACCACAGAGATTGAAAGTTTGGTGCAAATTGTGGAGTGATGGCATCATTGGACCATTTTTCTTAGAAAATGAGGCTGGGGACAACGTTTCGGCAATGGTGAGCGTTACGTAGCTATGTTATCCGAATTTTTTTTACTGAAATTGAAGACATGGATTTGGATGATCCTTGGTTCATGCAGGATGGCGCGCTATTCCACACAGCCCATGCCACAATCGATCTTTTGTGCACCAAATGTCCAAATCGTGTTTTCAGCCGTCTTGGCGATATGAATAGGCCGCCTCGGAGCTGCGATTTGACCCCTTTGAATTTATTTTTCTGTTTCGGGTGCAGAAACTAAAATGTCTTCAATTACTTTCGAACAACAGATGCCGCCACAATTTGCTTTGTTTACATTTTCCAATGTTACAATTTTCTGCCATAGGAGATTCGTATTTTCCTTAAGAATTTCATTTTTATCTTCCATTTAGTGAATTATTTTATTTACAAGTTCTACATGCCCTTTTAAGTACATGTTCTCCTTGATAAGCAAGTGGACAGTCGGTGCAGATCAAACGACTACTGTCTATGGGTTTAAGGCCCATCTTTTTTACACAATTCTTGCGAAACGTGCTCCCACATTTGACACATACTAGTATTTTACACTGGGTATCACTACAACACGTTTAGAAATATACTCGCTCGCCATTATCGAATTATTATTGCAGTTCGCTGGATTCTATTCCTCATTGCATATTTCAGAAATCCCTTAACAGTTTGACGAGGATCCTTATGTCCTGGTTTTCTGTGTGCGGTTCCGCGAGCCATAGGTCTGTCTGGGGGCGCAAGGCGACAGGACGTTTACTCGGCTGATTCCTCACAGCGCAAAGCTTAAACTTTCTCATAGTGGGCTTTCTGACCACGCAAGGGTGCGAAGAAGACAGGTTAAAAGCATGACTCGGCGATTTTCAAGGTCGCAGCTGTATTTAACGCCACGCCTTTGACTATTTCTCTCTTCACGCGACTGTGGCACGTGCGGAAGAGGTAGTACGGAGCGTTTTGGTACTTTGATATCCCGTACGTAACAAGTAGCATTTATTAATCACTTTGATAAATTTCCGTAAATGAAGTACGATAACACTTTCAAATATTTATTTTGCTGTTCGCGACAATTCGCCTGAAGAAGACACAGTGTGTCGAAACAATTGTCGCGAACAGCAACATAAATATTTGAAAGTGTTATCTTATTTCATTAACAGAAATTTACCAAAGTAGTTAAGAATATGAACTTTCAACAGTTATTTAGTTAAGTAGCATTAATTCAATTAAATAACAAATGCCTTTCTACAAATCGGATTAAATTAGAAGTTAAAGAGACGTTACAAGATTATTAGATAGTTTAATATTTATATATATATATACATATAATCCTATACCCATCTACCCGTTAAAAGTGTAGGGTTTCAATATTTATTAAGTCCTATTCATCTACAATAAATGAAGGAATTTGAGGTAAGCATATTTATAGCTTTGATACAAAGATGCTTCTACTTTTAAACACCCATTCCGAAAAGTAAATATGCCTTTTAGATTGATTTTCTCATTTACCTCTAATTGAAACATTATGGAATAATAGGTGGAAATTAAATTATGTCTTTTAGCTTTCAGTAATAATAATAATAACTTTTTAAATCTATTCAACTTCAATTATTAGCCCTGCGTTGGGTGCCAAAACAATTAGACGATTAATTCGTCCCCATGTTTCTGCGCGACGTGAATTTTAAGCGATCGCCGAATTAATGGGATTGAATCGTCTCGCTTCATATAAATCTGGCCGCGGCCGGGATTTGCATACTTCATCGTACGCTAGCGTGGTGGTTGTAAAAGTAGCAACAACGTCGTCGTTGTTATTAATTTGAAAATTGAATTTTGTAAAATTGTAATTTATGTAAAATTTAATTGCGCCCCGAGTTGGGTGCCAAATACTACGTCCCAATAAATTGGAAGTTATAGTGTGAAATAAAAATTATCCTAGAATGAACTATCTTGTGAATACATTTACAATTAGTGTATTTCATTTCCAGTAAACAAAAACAATTGCTATTTAATGCCTGGAAACAAAATGGCGATGATTGAAGTTTGAATGAAAAACTTAAATTTATATTTCTAACTTTGAAAGGTTGTAAAAAAATAATCACTGCAGGAATTGACTTGAAAATCCATTGGTACATTCACTAATAGTGTATTTTATTATAATTGAAAAAACAATTGCTATCTAATAGCTGAAAACAAAATGGCAATGATTAAAGTTCGAATGAAAAATTTTAATTTACATTTCAAGCTTTGGAAGGCTATAATAAAATAAAATGGCAATGATTAAAGTTCGAATGAAAAATTTTAATTTACATTTCAAGCTTTGGAAGGCTATAATAAAATATTTACAGCAGTAATTGACTTGAAAATCCATTGGTACATTCACTAATAGTGTATTTTGTTATAACTGAAAAAACAATTGCTATCTAATAGCTAAAAACAAAATGGTGGTGATTGAAGTTTGAATGAAACATTTTAATTTGCATTTCACGCTTTGAAAACAAAAAATCAAAGCAGGAATTTACTTGAAAATTGATTGGTACATTCAGTAATAGTGTATTTTATTATAATTGAGAAATCTAATAACTGCAAATAAAATGGTGACGATTGCAGTCCGAATGAAAAATTTAAATTTGTATTTCAAGTTTTGAAAGGCTGTAAAAAAATATTATTGGTACACTCACTAATAGTGTATTTTATTATAACTAAAAGAACAATTGCTATCTATTAGCTGAAAACAAAATGGCGATGATTGAAGTTCGAATGAAAAATTTACATTTGCATTTCAAGTTTTGAAAGGTTATAACAAAATAGTCACAGCAGTACTTGACTTGAAAATCCATTGGTATATTCACCAATAGTGTATTTTATTATAATTAAACAAAACAATTGCTATCTATTACCTGAAAACAAAATGGCGATGATTGAAGTTAGATTGAAAAATTTACATTTGCATTTCAAGAGCAGGAATTTACTTGAAAAATCTATTGGTACATTCACTAATGGTGTATTTTATTATAACTGTAAAAACAATTGCTACCTAATAGCTGGAAACAAAATGACGATCATTGAAGTTCTGATAAAAAAATTAAATTTGCATTTCAAGCTTGGGAGAATTGTAAAAAAATAATCACGGCAGGAATTGATTTGAAAATCCATTGGTACATTCTCTAATAGTGTATTTTGTTAAAACTGAAAAAACAATTGATATCTAATAGCTGAAAACAAAATGGCGATGATTAAAGTTAGAACGAAACATTTTAATTTGCATTTCACGCTTGAAACAAATAATCACAGCAGGAATTAACTTGAAATCCATCGGTACATTCACTAATAGTATATTTTATTATAATTGAGAAAACAATTGCTATTTAATAGCTGAAATCAAAATGGTGGTGATTGAAAACATTATAATTTGCATTTCACGCTTTGGAAAGCTGTAAACAAATAATCATAGCAGGCATTGACTTGAAAATCCATTGGTACACTCACTAATAGTGTATTTATTATAACTGAAAAAAACAATTGCTATCTAATAGTTGGAAACAATGGCGATGATTGGAGTTCGAATGAAAAATTTAAATTTGCATTTCAAGCTATGGAAGGTTGTAAACAAATAATCACAGTAGGAATTTACTTGAAAATCGATTGGTACATTCAGTAATAGTGTATTTTATTATAATTGAGAAAACAATTGCTATCTTATAGCTGAAAACAAAATGCCGATGATTGAAATTCAAATGATCAATTTAAATTTGCATTACAAGTTTTGGAAGGTTGTAAAAAAATTATTACAGCAGACATTGACTTAAAAATCCATTGGTGCATTCACTAATAGTGTATTTTATTATAACTGAAAAAATCAATTGCTATCTAATAGTTGGAAACAAAATGGCGATGATTGGAGTCCGAATGAAAAATTAAAATTTGTATTTCTAATTTTGGAAGGTTGTAAAAAAATAATCACTGCAGGAATTGACTTGAAAATCCAGTGATACACTCACTACTAGTGTATTTTATTATAACTAAAAAAACAATTGATATCTATTAGCTGAAAAGAAAATGTTGATGAATGAAGTTCTGATAAAAAATTTAAATTTGAATTTCAATCTTTGGAGGATTGTAAAAAAATAATTATAGCAGGAATTGACTTGAAAATCCATTGGTACATTCACTAATAGTGTATTTTGTTATAACTGAAAAAACAATTGATATCTAACAGCTGAAAACAAAATGGTGGTGATTGAAGTTTGAATGAAACATTTTAATTTGCATTTCAAGCTTTGGAATGTTGTAAAAAAATAATTATAGCAGGAATTGACTTGAAAATCCATTGGTACACTCACTAATAGTGTATTTTACTACAACTAAAAAATCAATTGCTATTTATCAGCTAGAAACAAATTGGCGATGACTGAAATTTAAATGAAAATTTTTAATTTGTACTTAAAAGTTTGAAAGGCTGTAAAAATATAATCACTGCAGGAATCGACTTAAAATTCCATTGATACATTCATTAATAGTGAATTTTATTATAACTGATAAAACAATTGCTATCTAATAGCTGAAAACAAAATGGCGATGATTACAGTTCGAATGGAAAATATAAATTGTATTTTAAACTTTGGAAGATTGCAGAAAAATAATAACAGCAGGAATTGACTTGAATATCCATAATTACATGCAAAAATAGTGTACTTTATCATTACTAAAAAAACAATTGCTAAAACTTAACGCATGCGCTTTCAAAAGAGTTTAATAGTTATAATCTAATTTATTATAATTTTGAACCCGCATTGGGTGCCAAGAAAATCACTAATTGATGTATTAGTCCTGAGTAGGGCGCCAAATATTTTAATTATGAACTCGACACGTTAATTTAACGCAATAGTAGGATAATTCAAGTCTATCATTTGATTTCCAATTATGATTATTAATTGCCTCGCGTGTAAGGTGGGTAAAAGGGGATAAATCGAGTTCCGGAATCTGACAATTAAATCATGGAATTCGGAAAATGCCGACGCGAACGGATCGAGTGGAAAAAAGCGCTGACCCGCAAGATCTGAGGCAGCGATTTCATTATACAGTTAAACAATAACAAGTGGAAACAGTTGAACTTTACCCATTTTGTTTCTGTTTTTTTTTGTCAGTATCGACTATTTCTGCTAACATCACAATAAAATGATAAGCCAGGGAAAGTAATATGATGGCCAAATCACCATTTTTTATTGCTACATTTCCACAAACTAACCTTTACTGGGAGTGTTCGATCTAGATGTACCGTGTGTTGTCAACCTAGTGGGGACCTGATCCAATCCTTGCTCTGCAAACTCAACATCAGCCTAGAAAGTACAAATAGATTAATATCCACCCATAATCTAGCAGATTAGAAAGTTACCTCCGTATTTAAAACTAAGTCTAATTTTGGTATATCTACGTCATCATTTACTACCTGAAAATAATTGTTTACTATTAAAAATAAAGCCAAAATAATTGTAACAATGAGGATGGCGGGGAATTAATTTTAATAAAACGTGAGGAAAACATTAGTTTTAATCAAGAAATTATTACAGCGTAAATCAAAGTGTTGATTAAAAAAACACAAACAATTCTTGGTAATTAATTTATGTAATCATATTTTTATAGGTTAGTGTTTAAAAAATTACCTGTCCAGCATTGCTGCCAGAACTGCAATCTAGCAAGATGTTCAAGACACCGCCGACGGCGCCCTCGTCCTCCTCGTCCATTTCCGCTCGGCTCTGATCGGCCTCGGCCAAGTCCTCGTTTTGTATTTGAGGGTTGTTACCTTCGTCTATCACAAGAGGCAAGGGTACCTCAAACTGGGGCACTGCCGATTCCAGCGAGTTCATCTCGCTCTCCGATATCGTCTCCCTCATCAAACGTATCAACGAGATTTCCCCGCGCAATAAGTCTTCGACGGTTTGTAGCACGTTTATGCGTACGTCTTGTACTCTTAAAATTAAACGAAAAATATTGTTATTCTTTTAAATAATTACTGTTACAACCGGTTAATTAAAATTATAGATTTACACTTACTTCTTTCCCCTGTATTGTTCTAAAGCTTCCGTCAGCAGGGACGCAAAATGTTTCTGAATAATACCGTCCTTGGTGCTCGTATTAGTAAATATGGCTGAAAACGTCGATTCGACCAAAGTGTCCCTTAACGAATGCACTAAACTATCCGAAAAAATATCATCATTGTGACTATTTAAAAACGTTAATACTTCTGATAAATGTTCCTGACTGTTGGGCTCAATTTCCGTTTCCTGCATTTTACACAAGATTAGTAAACTTTATAAAAACTTACACAAACACATACGTTTTTCTGCGTTTTCGGTAATTGCGGCCAACTGAACGGTTGCATGTCGAAGAAATCGACAGTCAAAGGACCGACCGGCTCCTCTGGTAACTCCTCATTTTCAGGACGAGATCTAGACGTCACCTAAAACACACATAAAAATTAAAAAAAAAAATCACGATCACAATACTTCCCCTATATATACTTCGTATATAGGGAAAGTAAAAATCTTGTAAGAATTCAATTAATCGTAATTAAATTTTAATTAAAACAATAAACTAATTGCATACTTGTCTTGTAGCCCCTGTGGGATTTCCAGTGGAAGGCAGTGAATTTGTGATAACGGATTGTATGGATTGCAGAGTCCGCCTCCTCAACGGATCCGAACTGATCAATTGCAGATCCCTGAATAGCTGTATTAAAAAGTGTGGTCTTCCCTGATTGGCGGATATTAACGAGGCGACCTCTTTATAAACATTCTCCCGGAGTTCCTCAAACAATTTAGACCTAAACGAATTAAAAAATGTAAATGTAAATATTTTACCATACTTACTTAGGTGAATTATTTTCCGAATTTTGCGAATCATCGTGCCACTCATTACGATTCCTTATAGCACCGACCCTGTCCTTATAATTAAGATCTTGCGGTTCTGTATACGTATCACTACTGCTAGCGTTTAATAACGGATGAAAAGAAGCGCTGTCGATGGAGTTAAAATCTAAAGAAAACGCCGGCTCGTTCGTTTTTTGCAAGGATTGATTTTGGTTCACGTTGAGGACATCGGGAGGGACGATGGCGCCAGCCACGCTCGAATTACTCCTCTGCCGGCTGACTTTACTGTGCGTGCGCCTTGGGGTGTTCTCCGTGGACGTAATTGTGCTACCACCATCTTGGTGGTGGTCAGTGTTCAGTTTTGGCACCGTTTGTGTCGTGGCGAAAAATTGTTGCGTTCTCTCCAGACTGTTATTGGTTCTTTCGGTGGTGGTGATGGAGGCGTTGTGCAGACCTTCATTACTTTTCGTCGACAATAAATTCTGCCGGGAGTAACTGAAAGCATGCGCACGTTTAAGAACTTTTTTAATTTACAAGACGTAATTTCTCGTGTGTGAACTCACCTAATAATCGACGTGAATGTGTTTAAAAAGTTTTTATTTTTGTGCAGGAGAAAGGTTTATTTTGGTATAATCGACCGGCTGCGAGTTAATCAAGTTAATGAAAATAAACACGTAATCCGTGCATAAATGACAGACAGATAAATTAACTAATCAAACCAACTACTTGTAGTATCGGGTTTTTATCTTTACGTCTCGGAAAATGTTAAAGTAAATCGATTGTCTTGTTTAAAATTATACATGAAGGCAAATTCCATCAATTTAACACTTATTATTGATTTTTTTTATAACTTCAATCATAATATTGGTCTTGATAAATGTAGTCTTGTAAATTAGGTTGCCTACTTTTACTGTTTAATTTACCCACTATGCATATTCCAAACTAAAGTTTTAATGTTTTTATTAATTTCAGTATTAACATTGTTGTGTCTAACAACTATTACTGTGAGTGGTTATTTTTACAATTTTTCAAACAATTTAATTTCCTTCAATTTAAGATTTTCAGTGTTGCCATTTTGTGTCTAGCTATGATACGGCAATTGTTTCGCAGAGATATTGTAAATACGTTCATTCTTAATTGATTTCGTAATTTTCAAACCAATTCCACGTGTGGTTATTTTTTTACAATTTTCCAAACCGCCGAATGCAATTTAATTTCCTTAAATTTGAGTTTGTAGTGTTGCCATTTTGTTTCTAACTATTATACGGCAATTGTTTCGCATGGATATTATAAATACGTTAATTCTTAATTGATTTTGTAATTTTCAAACCAATTCCACGTGTGGTTATTTTTTTACAATTTTCCAAACCGCCGAATGCAATTTAATTTCCTTAAATTTGAGTTTGTAGTGTTGCCATTTTGTTTCTAGCTATGATACGGGAATTGTTTCGCAGGGATATTATAAATACGTTCATTCTTAATAGATTTTGTAATTTTCAAATCAATCCACGAGTGGTTATTTTTTTACAATTTTCAAACCACCGAATGCAATTTATTTTCCTTAAATTTGAGTTTGCAGTGTTGACATTTTGTTTCTAGCTATGATACGGCAATTGTTTCGCAGGGATTTTATAAATACGTTAATTCTTAATTGATTTTGTAATTTTTAAACCAATTCCACGTGTGGTTATTTTTTTACAATTTTCCAAACCGCCGAATGCAATTTATTTTCCTTAAATTTGAGTTTGCAGTGTTGACATTTTGTTTCTAGCTATGATACGGCAATTCTTTCGCAGGGATTTTATAAATACGTTAATTCTTAATTGATTTTGTAATTTTTAAACCAATTCCACGTCTGGTTATTTTTTTACAATTTTCCAAACCGCCGAATGCAATTTAATTTCCTTAAATTTGAGTTTGTAGTGTTGCCATTTTGTTTCTAGCTATGATACGGCAATTGTTTCGCAGGGATTTTATAAATACGTTAATTCTTAATTGATTTTGTAATTTTTAAACCAATTCCACGTCTGGTTATTTTTTTACAATTTTCCAAACCGCCGAATGCAATTTATTTTCCTTAAATTTGAGTTTGCAGTGTTGACATTTTGTTTCTAGCTATGATACGGCAATTGTTTCGCAGGGATTTTATAAATACGTTAATTCTTAATTGATTTTGTAATTTTTAAACCAATTCCACGTCTGGTTATTTTTTTACAATTTTCCAAACCGCCGAATGCAATTTAATTTCCTTAAATTTGAGTTTGTAGTGTTGCCATTTTGTTTCTAGCTATGATACGGCAATTGTTTCGCAGGGATATTGTAAATACGTTAATTCTTATTTGATTTTGTAATTTTCAAACCATTTCCACGTCTGGTTATTTTTTTACAATTTTCCAAACCGCCGAATGCACGTTAATTTCCTTAAATTTGAGTTTGTAGTGTTGCCATTTTGTTTCTAGTTACGATACGACAATTATTTCGCAAGGATATTGTAAATACGTTAATTCTTATTAGATTATGTAATTTTCAAACCAATTCCACGTGTGGTTATTTTTTTACAATTTTCCAAACCGCCGAATGCAATTTAATTTCCTTAAATTTGAGTTTGCAGTGTTGCCATTTTGTTTCTAGTTACGATACGACAATTATTTCGCAAGGATATTGTAAATACGTTAATTCTTAATTGATTTTGTAATTTTCAAACCAATTCCACGTGTGGTTATTTTTTTACAATTTTCCAAACCGCCGAATGCAATTTAATTTCCTTCAATTTGAGTTTGCAGTGTTGCCATTTTGTTTCTAGCTATGATACAGCAATTGTTTCGCAGGGATATTGTAAATACGTTCATTCTTAATTAATTTTGTAATTTTCAAACCAATTTCACGTGTGGTTATTTTTTTACAATTTTCCAAACCGCCGAATGCAATTTAATTTCCTTAAATTTGAGTTTACAGTGTTGCCATTTTGTTTCTAGCCGAGATACGGCAATTGTTTCGCAGGGATATTATAAATACATTCACTCTTAATTGATTTTGTAATTTTCAAACCAATTCCACGTGTGGTTATTTTTTTTACAAATTTCCAAACCGCCGAATGCAATTTAATTTCCTTAAATTTGAGTTTGCAGTGTTGCCATTTTGTTTCTAGCTATGATACGGCAATTGTTTCGCAGGGATATTATAAATACGTTCATTCTTAATTGATTTTGTAATTTTCAAACCAATTCCACTTGTGGTTATTTTTTTACAATTTTCCAAACCGCCGAATGCAATTTATTTTCCTTAAATTTGAGTTTGTAGTGTTGCCATTTTGTTTCTAGCTATGTTACGGCAATTGTTTCGCAGGGATATTATAAATACGTTAATTCTTAATTGATTTTGTAATTTTCAAACCAATTCCACGTGTGGTTATTTTTTTACAATTTTCAAACCGCCGAATGCAATTTAATTTCCTTAAATTTTGAGTTTGGAGTGTTGCCATTTTGTTTCTAGCTATGATACGGCAATTGTTTCGCAGGGATATTATAAATACGTTCATTCTTGATTGATTTTGTAATTTTCAAACCAATTCCACGAGTGGTTATTTGTTTACAATATTCCAAACCGCCGAATGCAATTTAATTTCATTAAATTTGAGTTTGCAGTGTTGCCATTTTGTTTCTAGCTATGTTACGGCAATTGTTTCGCAGGGATATTGTAAATACGTTCATTCTTAATTGATTTTGTAATTTTCAAACCAATTCCACGTGTGGTTATTTTTTTACAATTTTCAAACCGCCGAATGCAATTTAATTTCCTTAAATTTGAGTTTGCAGTGTTGCCATTTTGTTTCTAGCTATGTTACGGCAATTGTTTCGCAGGGATATTGTAAATACGTTCATTCTTAATTGATTTTGTAATTTTCAAACCAATTCCACGTGTGGTTATTTTTTTACAATTTTCAAACCGCCGAATGCAATTTAATTTCCTTAAATTTGAGTTTGCAGTGTTGCCATTTTGTTTCTAGCTATGATACGGCAATTGTTTCGCAGGGATATTATAAATACGTTCATTCTTAATTGATTTTGTAATTTTCAAACCAATTCCACGTCTGGTTATTTTTTTACAATTTTCCAAACCGTCGAATGCAATTTAATTTCCTTAAATTTGAATTTGTAGTGTTGCCATTATGTTTCTAGCTATGATACGGCAATTGTTTCGCAGGGATATTATAAATACGTTAATTCTTAATTGATTTTGTAATTTTCAAGCCAATTCCACGTGTGGTTATTTTTTTACAATTTTCCAAACCGCCGAATGCAATTTAATTTCCTTAAATTTGAGTTTGCAGTGTTGCCATTTTGTTTCTAGCTATGATACGGCAATTGTTTCGCAGGGATATTATAAATACGTTAATTCTTAATTGATTTTGTAATTTTCAAGCCAATTCCACGTGTGGTTATTTTTTTACAATTTTCCAAACCGCCGAAATGCAATTTAATTTCCTTAAATTTGAGTTTGCAGTGTTGCCATTTTGTTTCTAGCTATGATACGGCAATTGTTTCGCAGGGATATTATAAATACGTTAATTCTTAATTGATTTTGTAATTTTCAAGCCAATTCCACGTGTGGTTATTTTTTTACAATTTTCCAAACCGCCGAAATGCAATTTAATTTCCTTAAATTTGAGTTTGCAGTGTTGCCATTTTGTTTCTAGCTATGATACGGCAATTGTTTCGCAGGGATATTGTAAATACGTTAATTCTTATTTGATTTTGTAATTTTCAAACCATTTCCACGTCTGGTTATTTTTTTACAATTTTCCAAACCGCCGAATGCACGTTAATTTCCTTAAATTTGAGTTTGTAGTGTTGCCATTTTGTTTCTAGTTACGATACGACAATTATTTCGCAAGGATATTGTAAATACGTTAATTCTTATTAGATTATGTAATTTTCAAACCAATTCCACGTGTGGTTATTTTTTTACAATTTTCCAAACCGCCGAATGCAATTTAATTTCCTTAAATTTGAGTTTGCAGTGTTGCCATTTTGTTTCTAGTTACGATACGACAATTATTTCGCAAGGATATTGTAAATACGTTAATTCTTAATTGATTTTGTAATTTTCAAGCCAATTCCACGTGTGGTTATTTTTTTACAATTTTCCAAACCGCCGAATGCAATTTAATTTCCTTAAATTTGAGTTTGCAGTGTTGCCATTTTGTTTCTAGCTATGATACGGCAATTGTTTCGCAGGGATATTATAAATACGTTAATTCTTAATTGATTTTGTAATTTTCAAGCCAATTCCACGTGTGGTTATTTTTTTACAATTTTCCAAACCGCCGAATGCAATTTAATTTCCTTAAATTTGAGTTTGCAGTGTTGCCATTTTGTTTCTAGCTATGATACGGCAATTGTTTCGCAGGGATATTGTAAATACGTTAATTCTTATTTGATTTTGTAATTTTCAAACCATTTCCACGTCTGGTTATTTTTTTACAATTTTCCAAACCGCCGAATGCACGTTAATTTCCTTAAATTTGAGTTTGTAGTGTTGCCATTTTGTTTCTAGTTACGATACGACAATTATTTCGCAAGGATATTGTAAATACGTTAATTCTTATTAGATTATGTAATTTTCAAACCAATTCCACGTGTGGTTATTTTTTTACAATTTTCCAAACCGCCGAATGCAATTTAATTTCCTTAAATTTGAGTTTACAGTGTTGCCATTTTGTTTCTAGCCGAGATACGGCAATTGTTTCGCAGGGATATTATAAATACATTCACTCTTAATTGATTTTGTAATTTTCAAACCAATTCCACGTGTGGTTATTTTTTTTACAAATTTCCAAACCGCCGAATGCAATTTAATTTCCTTAAATTTGAGTTTGCAGTGTTGCCATTTTGTTTCTAGCTATGATACGGCAATTGTTTCGCAGGGATATTATAAATACGTTCATTCTTAATTGATTTTGTAATTTTCAAACCAATTCCACTTGTGGTTATTTTTTTACAATTTTCCAAACCGCCGAATGCAATTTATTTTCCTTAAATTTGAGTTTGTAGTGTTGCCATTTTGTTTCTAGCTATGTTACGGCAATTGTTTCGCAGGGATATTATAAATACGTTAATTCTTAATTGATTTTGTAATTTTCAAACCAATTCCACGTGTGGTTATTTTTTTACAATTTTCAAACCGCCGAATGCAATTTAATTTCCTTAAATTTTGAGTTTGGAGTGTTGCCATTTTGTTTCTAGCTATGATACGGCAATTGTTTCGCAGGGATATTATAAATACGTTCATTCTTGATTGATTTTGTAATTTTCAAACCAATTCCACGAGTGGTTATTTGTTTACAATATTCCAAACCGCCGAATGCAATTTAATTTCATTAAATTTGAGTTTGCAGTGTTGCCATTTTGTTTCTAGCTATGTTACGGCAATTGTTTCGCAGGGATATTGTAAATACGTTCATTCTTAATTGATTTTGTAATTTTCAAACCAATTCCACGTGTGGTTATTTTTTTACAATTTTCAAACCGCCGAATGCAATTTAATTTCCTTAAATTTGAGTTTGCAGTGTTGCCATTTTGTTTCTAGCTATGTTACGGCAATTGTTTCGCAGGGATATTGTAAATACGTTCATTCTTAATTGATTTTGTAATTTTCAAACCAATTCCACGTGTGGTTATTTTTTTACAATTTTCAAACCGCCGAATGCAATTTAATTTCCTTAAATTTGAGTTTGCAGTGTTGCCATTTTGTTTCTAGCTATGATACGGCAATTGTTTCGCAGGGATATTATAAATACGTTCATTCTTAATTGATTTTGTAATTTTCAAACCAATTCCACGTCTGGTTATTTTTTTACAATTTTCCAAACCGTCGAATGCAATTTAATTTCCTTAAATTTGAATTTGTAGTGTTGCCATTATGTTTCTAGCTATGATACGGCAATTGTTTCGCAGGGATATTATAAATACGTTAATTCTTAATTGATTTTGTAATTTTCAAGCCAATTCCACGTGTGGTTATTTTTTTACAATTTTCCAAACCGCCGAATGCAATTTAATTTCCTTAAATTTGAGTTTGCAGTGTTGCCATTTTGTTTCTAGCTATGATACGGCAATTGTTTCGCAGGGATATTATAAATACGTTAATTCTTAATTGATTTTGTAATTTTCAAGCCAATTCCACGTGTGGTTATTTTTTTACAATTTTCCAAACCGCCGAAATGCAATTTAATTTCCTTAAATTTGAGTTTGCAGTGTTGCCATTTTGTTTCTAGCTATGATACGGCAATTGTTTCGCAGGGATATTATAAATACGTTAATTCTTAATTGATTTTGTAATTTTCAAGCCAATTCCACGTGTGGTTATTTTTTTACAATTTTCCAAACCGCCGAAATGCAATTTAATTTCCTTAAATTTGAGTTTGCAGTGTTGCCATTTTGTTTCTAGCTATGATACGGCAATTGTTTCGCAGGGATATTGTAAATACGTTAATTCTTATTTGATTTTGTAATTTTCAAACCATTTCCACGTCTGGTTATTTTTTTACAATTTTCCAAACCGCCGAATGCACGTTAATTTCCTTAAATTTGAGTTTGTAGTGTTGCCATTTTGTTTCTAGTTACGATACGACAATTATTTCGCAAGGATATTGTAAATACGTTAATTCTTATTAGATTATGTAATTTTCAAACCAATTCCACGTGTGGTTATTTTTTTACAATTTTCCAAACCGCCGAATGCAATTTAATTTCCTTAAATTTGAGTTTGCAGTGTTGCCATTTTGTTTCTAGTTACGATACGACAATTATTTCGCAAGGATATTGTAAATACGTTAATTCTTAATTGATTTTGTAATTTTCAAGCCAATTCCACGTGTGGTTATTTTTTTACAATTTTCCAAACCGCCGAATGCAATTTAATTTCCTTAAATTTGAGTTTGCAGTGTTGCCATTTTGTTTCTAGCTATGATACGGCAATTGTTTCGCAGGGATATTATAAATACGTTAATTCTTAATTGATTTTGTAATTTTCAAGCCAATTCCACGTGTGGTTATTTTTTTACAATTTTCCAAACCGCCGAATGCAATTTAATTTCCTTAAATTTGAGTTTGCAGTGTTGCCATTTTGTTTCTAGCTATGATACGGCAATTGTTTCGCAGGGATATTGTAAATACGTTAATTCTTATTTGATTTTGTAATTTTCAAACCATTTCCACGTCTGGTTATTTTTTTACAATTTTCCAAACCGCCGAATGCACGTTAATTTCCTTAAATTTGAGTTTGTAGTGTTGCCATTTTGTTTCTAGTTACGATACGACAATTATTTCGCAAGGATATTGTAAATACGTTAATTCTTATTAGATTATGTAATTTTCAAACCAATTCCACGTGTGGTTATTTTTTTACAATTTTCCAAACCGCCGAATGCAATTTAATTTCCTTAAATTTGAGTTTACAGTGTTGCCATTTTGTTTCTAGCCGAGATACGGCAATTGTTTCGCAGGGATATTATAAATACATTCACTCTTAATTGATTTTGTAATTTTCAAACCAATTCCACGTGTGGTTATTTTTTTTACAAATTTCCAAACCGCCGAATGCAATTTAATTTCCTTAAATTTGAGTTTGCAGTGTTGCCATTTTGTTTCTAGCTATGATACGGCAATTGTTTCGCAGGGATATTATAAATACGTTCATTCTTAATTGATTTTGTAATTTTCAAACCAATTCCACTTGTGGTTATTTTTTTACAATTTTCCAAACCGCCGAATGCAATTTATTTTCCTTAAATTTGAGTTTGTAGTGTTGCCATTTTGTTTCTAGCTATGTTACGGCAATTGTTTCGCAGGGATATTATAAATACGTTAATTCTTAATTGATTTTGTAATTTTCAAACCAATTCCACGTGTGGTTATTTTTTTACAATTTTCAAACCGCCGAATGCAATTTAATTTCCTTAAATTTTGAGTTTGGAGTGTTGCCATTTTGTTTCTAGCTATGATACGGCAATTGTTTCGCAGGGATATTATAAATACGTTCATTCTTGATTGATTTTGTAATTTTCAAACCAATTCCACGAGTGGTTATTTGTTTACAATATTCCAAACCGCCGAATGCAATTTAATTTCATTAAATTTGAGTTTGCAGTGTTGCCATTTTGTTTCTAGCTATGTTACGGCAATTGTTTCGCAGGGATATTGTAAATACGTTCATTCTTAATTGATTTTGTAATTTTCAAACCAATTCCACGTGTGGTTATTTTTTTACAATTTTCAAACCGCCGAATGCAATTTAATTTCCTTAAATTTGAGTTTGCAGTGTTGCCATTTTGTTTCTAGCTATGTTACGGCAATTGTTTCGCAGGGATATTGTAAATACGTTCATTCTTAATTGATTTTGTAATTTTCAAACCAATTCCACGTGTGGTTATTTTTTTACAATTTTCAAACCGCCGAATGCAATTTAATTTCCTTAAATTTGAGTTTGCAGTGTTGCCATTTTGTTTCTAGCTATGATACGGCAATTGTTTCGCAGGGATATTATAAATACGTTCATTCTTAATTGATTTTGTAATTTTCAAACCAATTCCACGTCTGGTTATTTTTTTACAATTTTCCAAACCGCCGAATGCAATTTAATTTCCTTAAATTTGAGTTTGCAGTGTTGCCATTTTGTTTCTAGCTATGTTACGGCAATTGTTTCGCAGGGATATTATAAATACGTTAATTCTTAATTGATTTTGTAATTTTCAAACCAATTCCACGAGTGGTTATTTTTTTACAATATTCCAAACCGCCGAATGCAATTTGATTTCCTCAATTTTGAGTTTGCAGTGTTGCCATTTTGTTTCTAGCTATGTTACGGCAATTGTTTCGCAGGGATATTATAAATACGTTAATTCTTAATTGATTTTGTAATTTTCAAACCAATTTCACGTGTGGTTATTTTTTTACAATTTTCAAACCGCCGAATGCAATTTAATTTCCTTAAATTTTGAGTTTGGAGTGTTGCCATTTTGTTTCTAGCTATGTTACGGCAATTGTTTCGCAGGGATATTATAAATACGTTAATTCTTAATTGATTTTGTAATTTTCAAACCAATTCCACGAGTGGTTATTTTTTTACAATTTTCCAAACCGCCGAATGCAATTTAATTTCCTTAAATTTGAGTTTGTAGGGCTGCCATTTTGTTTTTAGCTATGATACGGCAATTGTTTCGTAGGGATATTATAAATACGTTCATTCCTAATTGATTTTGTAATTTTCAAACCATTTCCACGAGTGGTTAGTTTTTTACAAATTTTCAAACCACCGAATGCAATTTAATTTCCTTAAATTTTAGTTTGTAGTGTTGTCATTTTGTTTCTAGCTATGATACGGCAATTGTTTCGCAGGGATATTATAAATACGTTCATTCTTAATTGATTTTGTAATTTTCAAACCAATTCCACTTGTGGTTATTTTTTTACAATTTTCCAAACCGCCGAATGCAATTTATTTTCCTTAAATTTGAGTTTGTAGTGTTGCCATTTTGTTTCTAGCTATGTTACGGCAATTGTTTCGCAGGGATATTATAAATACGTTAATTCTTAATTGATTTTGTAATTTTCAAACCAATTCCACGTGTGGTTATTTTTTTACAATTTTCAAACCGCCGAATGCAATTTAATTTCCTTAAATTTTGAGTTTGGAGTGTTGCCATTTTGTTTCTAGCTATGATACGGCAATTGTTTCGCAGGGATATTATAAATACGTTCATTCTTGATTGATTTTGTAATTTTCAAACCAATTCCACGAGTGGTTATTTGTTTACAATATTCCAAACCGCCGAATGCAATTTAATTTCATTAAATTTGAGTTTGCAGTGTTGCCATTTTGTTTCTAGCTATGTTACGGCAATTGTTTCGCAGGGATATTGTAAATACGTTCATTCTTAATTGATTTTGTAATTTTCAAACCAATTCCACGTGTGGTTATTTTTTTACAATTTTCAAACCGCCGAATGCAATTTAATTTCCTTAAATTTGAGTTTGCAGTGTTGCCATTTTGTTTCTAGCTATGTTACGGCAATTGTTTCGCAGGGATATTGTAAATACGTTCATTCTTAATTGATTTTGTAATTTTCAAACCAATTCCACGTGTGGTTATTTTTTTACAATTTTCAAACCGCCGAATGCAATTTAATTTCCTTAAATTTGAGTTTGCAGTGTTGCCATTTTGTTTCTAGCTATGATACGGCAATTGTTTCGCAGGGATATTATAAATACGTTCATTCTTAATTGATTTTGTAATTTTCAAACCAATTCCACGTCTGGTTATTTTTTTACAATTTTCCAAACCGCCGAATGCAATTTAATTTCCTTAAATTTGAGTTTGCAGTGTTGCCATTTTGTTTCTAGCTATGTTACGGCAATTGTTTCGCAGGGATATTATAAATACGTTAATTCTTAATTGATTTTGTAATTTTCAAACCAATTCCACGAGTGGTTATTTTTTTACAATATTCCAAACCGCCGAATGCAATTTGATTTCCTCAATTTTGAGTTTGCAGTGTTGCCATTTTGTTTCTAGCTATGTTACGGCAATTGTTTCGCAGGGATATTATAAATACGTTAATTCTTAATTGATTTTGTAATTTTCAAACCAATTTCACGTGTGGTTATTTTTTTACAATTTTCAAACCGCCGAATGCAATTTAATTTCCTTAAATTTTGAGTTTGGAGTGTTGCCATTTTGTTTCTAGCTATGTTACGGCAATTGTTTCGCAGGGATATTATAAATACGTTAATTCTTAATTGATTTTGTAATTTTCAAACCAATTCCACGAGTGGTTATTTTTTTACAATTTTCCAAACCGCCGAATGCAATTTAATTTCCTTAAATTTGAGTTTGTAGGGCTGCCATTTTGTTTTTAGCTATGATACGGCAATTGTTT
Source organism: Ontholestes murinus (assembly GCA_963969525.1). Lineage (NCBI taxonomy): Eukaryota > Metazoa > Arthropoda > Insecta > Coleoptera > Staphylinidae > Ontholestes > Ontholestes murinus. The sequence continues at coordinate 81,005,878 of OZ018388.1, forward strand.
CGTAGGGATATTATAAATACGTTCATTCCTAATTGATTTTGTAATTTTCAAACCATTTCCACGAGTGGTTAGTTTTTTACAAATTTTCAAACCACCGAATGCAATTTAATTTCCTTAAATTTTAGTTTGTAGTGTTGTCATTTTGTTTCTAGCTATGATACGGCAATTGTTTCGCACGGATATTGTAAATACGTTAATTCTTAATTGATTTTGTAATTTTCAAATCAATTCGACGAGTGGTTATTTTTTTACAATTTTCCAAACCGCCGAATGCAATTTAATTTCCTTAAATTTGAGTTTGCAGTGTTGCCATTATGTTTCTAGCTATGATACGGCAATTGTTTCGCAGGGATATTATAAATACGTTAATTCTTAATTGATTTTGTAATTTTCAAACCAATTCTAGCTATCATACGGCAATTGTTTCACGGGGATACTGCAAATACGTTAATTCTTAGTTACAGTGGCGCCATCTATGTTTTGAAATTCTTATTTCCTTAATTTTTTTGTTATCTAGTAAATTATTAAATTCAATAACTTAAATCTACTATTATACTAATTGCTGTTGCTGCAGAAGCAATAATAGAAAATAATTTTCTTACAATCAAATTTCTTTAACCTTTTAACATCGAATTTCCTAATTAATAATATTTACCTTAATACTACAAGTATTTATATTAATAAATAAACAAAAGAAACTAACGGGTGTCCAACAATTATTGCAGTCCCGGGTGGCGTTGGAATCAAAAACGTAGGTCAATTCTTTCATGTTAATTGTCAAACATAACCTAAATGTGCATTAAAAATGTCAATTCATTTATTTGCAACATGTAAGAATCGACCTACGTTTTTTATTCCAACGCCACCCGGGACTGCAATAATTGTTGGACACCCGTTATTTATTAAACAAACCACACTTACCTTCTGAAATTATCCCAATAATTATTGGCCCTATTGCCGGGTGCGACCTGATTATTCAACGCCTGTCCGTTCCATACCTGCGACGGTAAGCTCTGCATGGCCGCAGAGTTATTGACTTGGTCGCCAATCATCGTCTGGTTATTAACAACACTGTTATTCAAAGCACTATCTAAAATCCTTGCATTCTGTAGGTTACAGTGGTTAGCGCAAGCGTGGTCCATGTTAGTTTGTGAGCAATGGGCGTGGTTAAGATTGGGCATTGATGTGGCCCCGACGACTGGGGGGTTTATCACTTTCAGCTGATTAGTCGCCGGACGGTATTGGTTGTTCGGTTGGGAGTTCGGGACGGGGACGGTCGGTACCGAGGAGTAGAGACAGGGATTCGAGATCAGGCAGTGTGGGTCTGGATTCGAGTTCATCTCGAACGTTCCGTTTTGAAATCTTTCTTGCATCTAAAATCAAACATCATTAGTATTAATATTTATATATTATCAAAATGGCTATTTACTATTCGATGTAGGCTTATTATTATTTATAATTATCAACTACTGATAATGGACACGTAGTGTTCGAAATGTACTTTTCATGATTAAATAAAATAGTGAAGAAATATAACTGTGTTTATTTAATTACACAAAACTTACCACATTCACAGTACTTCTCAGTGATGACAACTCCCTCTGTTGGAGCCATAACATCTGACAGCATTGGTTCAGTGTATTCAACATGAACGCCTGAGTTTGTAATGTATTGGTCGCTAGCCAATTCTGGTAATTACCGGTATTATCACTAGTCGAAAATGGTGGGACTGTTGGCACGGGTACATTTTCAGTAGATGGATTGACTACGTTAAGAGCATTCCAAGGATGAGCACCCGGGGATGTGTACTGTCTTGGTTCGGTGTAGATGGGAGACGGTGTTAAGTTGTTTCGTACGTGCACCTGAGTCCTCTGATTGCTCGATGTATCTTCCAGCATCGAGTCGCATACTGTTTTGATGAGTTCCAATTGTTTTTGAATCTGAAATAATTTACTTCCATGATTAATCTGTTTAACCAATCAAATTACTAATAGAATTTTTTAATAACGATGTAATTAAATATATATACATATATATTTTGAAATTAATTATTAATTCATTAAATACTAATATAATATTTTAATAATTATGTAATTAAATATATATATTTTAGAAATTAATTATTAATTAATTTTATGTTTCGAATTTGGTAACCCTAGTCTACGGCCATCTTAATATTTACATTTCGACATCTGACGTTCGGCTGTGGAAAATTCCATCATTAATTTTGGGTAAATTATCCGATATTTCTTACACAACAAAACATTAAAAGTATAACGTATTTTATAATTATCGTGACTGTATTAATTTAATCCATTAAAAGTGCAGTTAGTTTTAATTTCAAGTGTACATAACCTAAAAAGCATATTGGTGGAGGGGGCGTAACATGCACGAAAAAGGATTTAATGCTATTGTCGCACATTTTAATCGCGCCTCAATGAATCATTTCATAACTTCAAACAATCAAATAATTGTTAAAAGCGTACAAAAGTGTCGAAAATTTACATAGGAGTCGGATGTTTTAAATAGTGTCACAATAGTTTCGAAGATACCATCTCGGGTAAGATTTATATTCATACGTATATTCATAAGGATCAAATCGTTTATATGATCTGGCAATGTTTATAAACAAGTTTTTTTATATACATATATATGTAAACAAAACAAAGGAGTGAAACGTGAGTTTAATTTTTGCATTTAATCTTTAACCGTTTAATCATTTCTGGTGTAAAAATAACATAAATAGACATAATAATTCACTTTTATGTTTGGATATTGAGTAATAATAATATCTTATTGACGGGATTCAAGAAAAAAATAAATTAACAAACTCATCGTAGTAACTTTAATTCGTAAATTAAATAAATAAAACAATGGTAACAATTGAATATTATTTATTTATTTACCTTTTACCCGTTACGGGTGTCGAATTTATTCACTACAATATGTCTTAGTTATTTTCTTTTACTCATCTTTTCCACTTTTAACTATTTTGAATTGAATAATTGTATTTAATTAAATGAAACGATTATTAGTAATCCTTTTCCTTTTTCTAAACCAGTGAGGAAAAAATGGATCACTAATTGTTTCATTTAATTCTAAGCAGTGTTTATTTTATTTAATAATCATCAAAAAAAAAATTTAAGTCTGTATTAAACGATGCCGTTATCTTTTGTACAATACATTTTGATCAGAGGAATAGGTAGTAAATATTTTGAGTTTTCCACCGATCACATTCTTGCACAAACGATTGTAAACAATTATGAACGCTAAGTAACTCGGAAGTTGCAAATATTTATGGATGTAATAATAATTTGTATTTAGAAATTTAATAGAAAATCCCCTTTATAAAAAATTTCGAAGACACCGTTCACCACAACAGGGATTAATAGAGTGGAAATTCAGGTATCCCTTTCTCACTGTATTTATATATATATATATATATATATATATATATATATATATATAATCATATACCCTTCTACCCATTAAGAGTGTAGGGTTTCACTGTATTTATATATTTTTAAATGCTAAACGTACATTACAAACATAATGCGTTCATTGTCCATCTAACTTATCCAAAATCCAATTGATTTAATAAATAATCTCTACACAATATGTAATATTATGTATTAAAATGAAAGTTTGCTGAAAAAAAAATAAATAGACTTGAAAATGACTGAAAGTTCACACAGTTAAATAAATATAAAAATAAACCATAGAAATTTGAATACTAAAGTATTAAAACAATATTTTTAACTTGCTTAAAAATGTTTTTGTGAGAATATTCGAGTACGTGAACAGCGCAATTAATTTAAAATATCCTCTTCTTCATTGTATTTAAAAACAGTCAAGAAAAGAACTTTTAATATTGCTTAAAAATAGTTGACATTCTACAACAAAAAAAATATAATTTTATAATATAGCTTTTTTTATAAACAGTTGAAACTATCAAAGAAATAATTGATTTTTTTTAACTCTTACATTCTAAATCTTTTTGAAAATCATCTTGAAACATAAACAGAAATTTTACCAAAAAAAAATCATAATTATTGAAGCTTGCCAAAAAAAATTATTTAATGAAACCTTACTAAAAAAGGAATTGATAATTGGTGAAAAACAATTGATTAGAAATCAGAAAAAACAATTGAAAATTTTGTAAAATCTTTGTAAATGTTTTTTGCAAAAATTGGAATTTACTTTAAAAAAAGTCTTATTCCAAGAAAAAATAAGTAATAAATTAATAAATAATAATAAAAATTTAACAATGAAAAAAATTGAATTTTGTAAAACAGCTGAAAATTTTGAAAATAATTTTTAACAGTTGAATTTTGACAATAGAAATTAAGATATAAACTACGAAAAGGGGCTTGCAGCAAAATTTAATCGTTATTATTTTTTTATAGGAAAGTTGCTTAAAAAATAAACATTTTTAGAAGTGAATTATTGAAAGTTTGCCAAATTATTAAAAAAAAAAAATTCAAATTTATTTTGCCAAAAAAAAAACAATTGGTAAAAAACACAAGAAATAAAAAAAACAATCGAAAAACAAAATTTCTTACTAAATTTGTTAAAATTTGTTAAATTTTGACAAAAAATAATGTGCTTAAAAAATCGTATTCAAAAGAGAAGTTTTACAACAAAAAAGAAACAATTGAATTTTGTTAAAACAATAACTGAAAACGTTCTCAAAATATTTTAAAATCATTTGAATTTCGACAATAAAATTTAAAAACTAAAATAAAGAAAAACAAAAGGGAATAATAATAATTTTTTTTATAAAAAGGGTAGAAATTTCCTTTCTGGAGAAGCAATTGATTTAAAAATAAACTAACTGTTAACTTAAATAGAGTTAGAAAGTATTCAAAGAAGAAGAAACAATTGAAATTAAAAATAAACTGTTAAAGGTTTGAAATAAAAATTATGTTTTTATTTTTACTAATATGTTAATACTATATATTATTCAAGAAATGAGACAAATGATAAATAAATAAAATAAAAAAATTAAAAGAAAATTTAACTTCGTTGAAATTTTCACTAAAAAAATAATTTAAGATAAAAATTTAGCTGAAATTTTACACATAAAAACAAAAACAAAAGAAATGTGCTTGTAATTTAATCAAAAACAGTTGAAAATTTGCAAAAACAACAGCCCACATTGTTAAAATTTTATATATATATATATATATAAAAACTGATTTTCAACATATGAAAATTTTTAGAATTTTACCAAAGAAGAATGTTTTAAACAATTTAAAATATTGTGTTTTTCTTTTCTTAATCCACTTGAAACAGTTGAAATTTTAAGATTTACTAAACAGAAAGAAAATGTACAGAAAAACAGTTGAAATCTTGAAAGAAATAAAAGAAAATGCACAGAAAGAAACGTTTTGCCAAGGAAAAACTTTAAACATATTAAAAAAAAAAACAGTTAAGAAATGTATAAATTTTTCTAGAAACAATAAGAAAAAAAAAGTTGAAAACTCATTTTTACTTTAGTATGAAGTTAAAAATTTGCCAAAAAAAACAATTGAAAATTCTGTAAAAGCAGTTAATAAATGGACAATATGTCAAAGTAAAAGTAGTTGATGGTAGAAAAATATATAAACATGTTTAACATTGTGAAAGAGAAAAAAGAAAACAGTTGAAAATTTGAAGGCAAAAAATTATTAAAAATTGATATTTTTTTGAAAAAACAAAAATTAACAGCTGAACACTTTCTAAATAACATTTCATTTCTTTCTATGTAACTTTTTAAACCACGTTTTAAACAATTGAAAATATCGAATAAATTTAAAAAAATCCTTCAATTCAAATGAAAGAAATATTAAATTAGGTTGTTTCATTGATTTTTTCTCTACAGTTTTTAATTAAGAATCGCCAATTGTCTTTTTTGCTTTGCCATTTTTTTTTAATATACGCTAATTGTTTTTATAAAGTAAAAAATAAAATTTATTACCATTTAATTGTTTCTTAAGTGTTTTTAAATTGAAAAATTGTTTTTTAAGAATATTTGTTACTTTCTAATTGTTTTAGTAAAATGTTTATGTTTTTAATTTCCGAAATTAAGCATTAACTGAAAAAAAATAATCAAATCTTCCTTCAATTTAAATGAAAAAAAAAGAGTTAAAGTTAAATTTATCATTTGTTTTTTTTTTCAAAACTGTTTGAAATTTTAATAGTCATCTGTTATTTAAGCACCAATTTGACACTTCGCTTAAAACGATTCAAATGAAAAAAAAATAGTGACTTTTATAAATAATTTGTTTTTTAACTTAAAAATTTGTACTTTTAATATTTCCAGAATTTAGCATTAACAAAAAATGATTATTTAAAATTATCATTAAAAATATCCATGTATAAACATGTAATTTTTAATTTGGTTAAAATTTCACCTTAGAAATTTTTCTTCGCAATTAATTAAATCAATTCAAATGATAAAAATTAAAGAAAATAAGTGAAATTTGTGCATCATTTGTTTCTTTTTTTATGGCTTCAACTGCAAGATCATCTCTCACCACTAATTTTCTCTCTCTTTTTAAATTAAAAAAATAATTGGAAATGTCATATAAATGCAATGTAAAATATTTTTTACTGTTTTTTCTTACAATTTGATTTTTTATTTTTTTCCCTAGTTTTTTTTTATAATTAAATTTTTGCCTTTTTTGTTTTTTTTTTCTATAATATTTTTCAGTTAGATTTTTGTTTTTGTTTCTTTTTTGTTGAGATTTTTTTAACAATCGTCAATTGTTTTTTTCCCAAACATTTTTACTCTTTTTGACAATGGACAATTGTTTTTGAAAAGGAATATTTGTTTTAACAATTGAAAATATCAAATAATGAAATTTAAATAAGTTTTTTTATTTAATTGTTTTCTTAAACTTTATAAAAAATGCCAATTATTAGAAAGAAAAGAATAATTGCTTCGGTCAAAAGTCTATAATTTTGATTTCCAAAAATACGCAGTAACAAAAAAAGGTTGTTTTCACACTAAATGAAAAAAAAACGAGAAATTTGTAATAATTTATTTTATGTGTTAATTTTCTAAAAACAATTAAAATTATCAAAAAAATTAAATTTTAACTTTTAATTTGATTATTTTTGTTTTCTCCATTTGTTTTTAATAATCGTCAATTGTTTTTCTCATTAAATTTTTACCAATTATTGACAATAGCCAATTATTATTTAAACAGTCTGTTTTTATTTTGATTTTTTAAAAACAATTGAAACACAAATAAATGAATTTGGAAATTGTTAATGTTTTAAAAGCGTCATTTTTTTCTAAATTACACTTTAACTAATTTGGTAAAAAGTTTATATTTATAGTTTCCAAAAATTAAGTGTTTTTTTAATGAAAAAAAGTGAAATTTGAAAATAATTGTTTTTTTTTTTCATCTTTAAAATTTTGTAGTGTTTTTTCTTGTGATGTTTTTTTTTTACCCTTATACTTTTTTTTAGTAGTGGTAGTAGTAGCAGTGTTTGGCTAGCGACCACATGGTCCTTCCGCCATGTGCACATTTTTTTAAAATAATAGTCAATTTGTCTTTTAGGAATTTTTCAAAAGTTAAGAGTTTTGTTGTTTTTAAAAAATTGTCAATTGTTTTTTTCTTAAGGAAAAACAAAAGGACATTAGTGCAGCGTTTTATATTTTGTTTTCCTAAAAACAATTGAAAAATCCAAACAAACAAATAATGCTTTAAAAGAGGCAACTGTTTTTTTTTTAAATTCGGTTATCATCCAAAAACTTGTGTTTTGCTTATCTCAATTTTTTGGCAATTGTTTTTTCATCGGTAATTTTAAAAATTACAAAAAGAATATAGCATTTTTTCAAATCTGATTTTATTTAAAAAAAAATTTTTTTTACTCTTTTTGACATTTGTTTTTTAAAAGAAAAAAACTTGTTTTTTTGTAATTGTGATTTTAAAATAATTGAGCTTTTTTCGAATCTGTTAATTTTTCAAAAAAATTTACTGTTCTTAACAATTCATTTTTTTAAAAAAGCAAACTTGTTCTTTTTGGCCATTGTTTTTTTTTTTCGGGAGTTTTAAAAATTTCAAAAATAATGTACAATTTTTATAATTTGATTTTTAAAAAAGTAAACTTGTTTTTTGACATTTTTTTCTTCGCTGATTTTAAATTCAACATTTCAAGAATAATGTACCATATTTTTTCATTTTTTTTTTTACTGATTTTGGCAATAGCCACTAATTTTTAAAACGAAAACATGTTTTTGTCAATTGTTTTTTTAAAATCTTATTTTAAAAATGCCGTTTTTGACATATCCAATTGTAATTGTTTTTTTAAATGAAAACTTTTTTGGCAATTGTTTTCTTGGGTGATTTTAAAAATTGCAAAAATAATGTAGCATTTTTGCAAACTGATTTTTTAATTTTTTATTTATCGTTTTTGACAGTCAACTTTTTTGGTAATTGATTTTGTTTTCAGTGAATTTAAAATTTTACAAAAATTATGTTGCTATTTTTTAAAATCTATTTTTAATTTTTCAAAATTTGCCATTTGTTTTTTAAAAGTACTATTTTTTTCTTTGGTGTTTTTAAAAATTTCAAAAATAATGTAATTTCTTCAAATTAGTTTTTGTTTTTGCTTGTTTTTTGGGTGACACTAGCCAATTGTTTTTAAAAAGAAAAATTGTTTTTTTTGCACTAATTTTAGCAATATCATAAATAATGTAACATTTTTTTGTACAAGAAAATACAGCCTTTAGTAACAAACAAATAAAGAAGTTTATGTATTATGCTGACTTTGAAATAAAAATTTATAAAGAAAATCATATTTTGTATTTAATCACATATAACAATCTATCTTCTCATTGCCTTAGGAAACTATAGAAACATGAATGTATCAAAAGACCGTTACAAATACGCCAATCCAAATATACAACAACACCACCACCAACAATCGGCCAAAGCCGGAAGTGGACCGAAAAAACGTGTTCTCAGTATTCACGACCACTACCTGAATGCCGACTCGAATCTAGCTGGTCCCAGCAGGTCTTATCGAGACAGAGGTAGATCACCTTACCACCGTTCCAGTAGAAGGTTGCGTACACCGTCACCTAAAAGGCAGAAGGTGGAACACGATTCAAGAGAGGAATATAAAGAGAAACATGACAGTGATCGTTATTCCAAGTCTATCAGCCCCACGTTTTCAAAGAGTCCTGAAGATGAAGGCCGCCTTTCAGAGAGTCCGGACGATGAAGATGATTACTCTATTAACCAGCAGAATAACGCGGATGAATATTACAATCCTTTTGAGCGAGTACGTTCAAAGTCTCCTTATCGCGGAAGAAGAAGTGACAGTTTTACCAGGGAATTAGAGCAATACCGTAAAGAAAGGACGCAGTATTCTCCACGTTCAGACCGTGAATATCGACCTAGAGAGTCCTCAACACACATACAACAACAAAGAGGCGATGATGATGTAGATACGGAAGGCTGGGATGGAAAAGGTTCTTATGCTGTGCATCGACTTTCAAAATTAATCTATAACTCGCCGAATTACGAGGAAAGAATTAGATCGTATGAAAATCAAGAAGATTCTGCATACAATTTTCCACCACCGTATTCGCCAGAAAATATGGACGATGATAATGATGATGATGACAATATGACATTAGTTAATAAGCAACTTGATATGCCGTCTCTTATAAACGATGATTCTGCGCCTATGCAGAATACGGAACATATGAACAGAGCTAATCATTCAATCACTGAAAAAAACATGATGTTACCACCACAAAACTCTCAGAGTATTATGCCGGAAACTCAAATCCCTCACAAGATGATGATACCTCAACCACAAATCCCACACAGGGTGATGGAACCTCCACCACAAATACCTCAAAGAATGATGGCTCCTCAAACACAAATCTCTCAAAGAATGATGGCGCCTCAAACACAAACACCTCACATGACGATGTCCAATCAACAACCACCTCACAGGATGTCTCATCATCATCAACCACGAACCCCTACGGGAGGAGGTACGTTTTCTCGACCACCATTACGTCATCCATCATCAACGGGAATGAGACAACATCGACCACCTTATGCTCAGAATGTGATGACGAGGCCTCAACAACGACCGACATTATCACAAACACAAAAAACGAGAAACGCCGCCCAGAATAAACCGAAATCCATAGCTTCTGTAATCGCGGCACAAACAACAGCCAACCACAACAAGTTGAAGAAAAGGAAGAGAGACAACACGAGACCAGTTAAAATCACGTTAGTAAATCAACAAACGTATTTCGTACCGCAGTACATAGGAATGTGGGAGAAAATTCCGAAACCCGCTTTAAGCAAGCCGGTAAACACCTTGAAAAATTTAAATTTATTTAGTAGAGACACTTATTTAAAAGATTATTAATAAAACAACTACAGGATGATATATAGTTTTAAATAAAACTATTCCTCTCGTAGTTTAATTATTTTTATTTGACCATGGAAAATATATTTATAATATATGTAATTCCTTTATTATAACCGAGGACGCAATTGAAGCTGCAAAAAAACTATTATAATACATTTTGCAGTGCATATTGCGGAATCACAAACGCACGAAATTTCTATAGAAAATTTTTCACAATTTTCTCGTGAAATTTTAACTTCATTTATTCTATTAGTAATTATTACATTGTTATTGTTATTATGTTAAGTTTTTTTTAATACACGTATATATAATATAAACGTCTGTGTAGTGTTGTATGTATTCAACAAACAAGCGGATACAGATTTGCACTTTGCGCAGACATCTAGAATTATCGAATGCTGTAGTGATTGATTAAAGGAAATATATTGCAGCCAGTTGTGGCTGTATGTATATTGTAATTTATCTCTCTACTACAGCAGTTCGCGTACAAATAAAGTATATGTGTATCATGTTAAACAATTTGTAGCCAATTTGTATTAATTATGTGTTCTATATTAATGATTTGTATATGGTGAAATTTTTGTTATATTGAATATAATTTGTCGAAGCTTACTTCCTTATTTTATTATCAAAACCTTTAACATTATTGGTGGTTTATATTATAACCTTCATTATGATTTAAATATATTTTCAAGATATTAATCTAGACGTGCGATAAAAATTTAATAATAATAATTTAACTTCCGATGTAATTAATCAGGCAAACGCGATGCATGGAATTGAAGATCCTCTAATATATTTTTTAATCTGCCTAAGAACAGAGATTGCATCAGACTTTTAAAGAGTTTTGTTTGCTTCTATTTTAGCAACAATTGTTTCGCCACACTGTAGCTACTTCAGGCGAAGTGTGGCGAATAAATTTTCAATACAAGTTGAAAAATATAAACACTAATACAGAAATGAAAATGTATAGTAAAATAAAAATATTAACGGTTTAAGTGAAAGTCTAGTCCCATACAAATTTGAATTCTTCTATGAAAAGAAATTTTAAACCAAATTTAACATTTGTAAATTGATTGTAGTAAAAGCGTTTCTTATTTTGTTCCTCACATTTTTCGTTGCGTTTGGTGGTCTTGCATAAACTTTTTCCTTGAAATCTTGACATACCCCCACAAAGAAATCCATTGAAGTTATATCTGAAGATGGCGCTGGCCATTGTAATAGTTAATCCCTTCCTATTCACTCTTCATCACAATGAATTATTGGGCCATGCAATACGGGCACGGTGTGGAGGTGCTCCATCTTGTTGAAAATACATGCCTCTAATTTGAGCTAGAGACATATCTTTAAGAAGTCCAAATAAATCATTATTTAGGATATTTAAATACACGTTGGAATTTAAAACAACATAAAAAAATGGACCAATGTCTAAAATCAAAATTTATTTTTTGTAAATCTTAATGGGATCATAAAAATTGTGTTATTATTGAAATACATATAATCTATAGATACCTCATCTCAAGGGGAAATGCGAGTCACTAAAAGATGCCGAGAAACATATGGCGTACGAGTAGTGAAAATGCTAACTCACAGATGGCGCGTATTTAGTTCTACGTACTGCAGTTTTCTGTACCATTGAGCAGTTTTCTATTGCAATCAGCGTTGAGACGATCGTGCTCGAGAATTTGCGACGCTTACTCATAAATAAGTATTTTGTCTATCGAGTAAATGAACAGTTCGTCTGAAAAGTTCGTATCGTCATTATATTTTTTCCATACGATTTTCAGTGTGAACCAACCTTCAAATAATACGTGTCAAAATTTAACCGCGATTGGACAATTGGTTCGTGAGTTATAGCATTTTGAGTAAAACAACTTTTGTTATTGGAACGAAAATGGATAAAAAGGAATTAAAGAAACACTGTTTTCTAATGGGAGAAAAATAATGGTGGAACAAAAACTTGGCTTGATAAGTGTTATGCAGACTCTGCTCCAGTGGAAGCAACTATTCGTAAGTGGTTTACTAAATTCCGTACAGGACACATAGGCATGGAAGTTGATGAGCGCATTGGGCGTCCAAAAGAGGCAGTTAAAGAAGAAAACATCAAAAAACAATGAACAAAATAATTTTGAATTACCGTAAAGTGAAGTTGATCAAGATAACTGAGACTCTGAAGATATCAAACGAACGTGTTTGCTCTGTGCAAAGTGGGTGCCGCGTGAGCTCACAGTCGATCAAAAACAACAACGTGTTGATGTTTCATAGCACTGTTTGAAACTGTGAAATAAACATGAGTGTTTGCGTCCATGTATGACAGTGGCTGAAACATGGATCCATCTCCACACTCCAGAGTCCAATTGGCCGAAAGCTGAGTGGACTGCACGCGAGAAACCCAATCCAAAGCGAAGAAAAACAAAACAGTCGGCTGGCAAGCTTATGGCGTCTGTATTTTGGGATGCGTATTAAAAGCGATTATTATATAGCATTTGAATTTATTTTTTTCATATTTTGTTTGTTACGAGTTTAAGCTATAAAAGTTTTTCGAAAATTGTAAAAGTGTTTTTATTTTACTGTTTCAAAAGTTATAAATTGTTTGCTTGTTTTTTGTTAATTTTTTAAAATTTCAATAGTTTTAACCGTATATTTTGTGTTGGTTGCTTGAAGCTATAACAATAAGGAACTTTATCAAATCATTAACAAAACTGTACTTTGTTAAAATCACACACGGGATTTATTTAGCGACTATAGTTTCGACCTTTACATTAAAATGACACATAAAAGCTTTAAAAAGAAAAGAGAAAGTATTTAAAGAATATGTTAAATCAGTCTGGTCGTTAATCAATGGATTTTCCGGATTACGTTTGGCTTTATAAATTTTCTAGGGATTTAAGTAGGTCGAGTCTCGGGCCTTTTTTTGGCAAAATGTAGAATCTCTAGAGAACTATTATCTAGGACGATATTTTTTAAATTCAGATGATTACCAAGAATGGAATTTATTTTATTTCTATAAAAGGAACTCATATATTCTTTTAATCCAATGTATCTGAATACAAACGCGCTGTCAGACACAATGAATGTTAGACTCGACGCTTTAGAAAAAGAGAATGATCAAATAAAAAGTGAATTGTCTGGAATTAAATCGGATTTTAATAGTATGCGTTATTGGGAGAAATTTCCGAACCGTAGGAAAAAAAATTCTCCCGATAACGGTTAGCAGCTGCTATGGTGTTTCAATGAAACAGTTCAGTTCATTAAACGTGTAATTTCCATTTTGATCTCGAAAAATTAAGAAAATTTTTAACTTTTTGTTTGAACGAAATAGGCAACGATGAATTGAATTCTCACTTAACCCGTGTTATTCTTTTTAATACATTTTTATATTAAATAGAGATTAATTAACTTCTAATCGACGTAGGCAAGTTGACAGCTCAATTTGTTTTTCAATTGTCATCGCCGACTCAGTTTTTCTGAAGATTTTTGGTTGTTTGTTTGTTACGATTGAAATCAAAGACCAACACTTATGCTTTTAACTCAAAAATGGCCTCTGTTATCAAAATTTTCAGAGTGATAAAAGTTTCTAAAATAAATGTTCTATTAAAATGTGAAAGAATAAATGTAGATTTACCAGCAAACAAAAAATTCTGAGCAAAAAAATTTTAGGAACACCCTGTCCGATCGAAGTAACAAATTGCCTAAGGAATATACTTGATGTTAGTTTAGGCTGTACCAAATTGCAGCACTCTACCACGAACAGTATTGAAGTTGAAGAAAAATGTGGTAAAATTTCTTAACTTTGATAGCCAGTATCTTGGTCATTTAAAGACTTTTATAATATTTTTTACAAATCGTCATCATTTTACTCTAGTATATGTGGTAAATGTGATTCCCCAAGTTACAGAAACACCCAGTATACCAAGCGAGTTGGATAATAGAAAGCAAGTAGATGTAATCTTTTCAGATTTCCAAAAGGCTTTTGATTCTATGGATCAACGTTTATTAGTACATAAATTGATACATTTTGGACTTGTATTTAATGCAGTACAATTAATTAATTCATATCTAACATAGAGGTTACTCTTCTAATATTATTTGTCCATCTATATAGTTTCTATTTCTATTCTATTTTTTAATTATGTTTTTGAATTTTGACGTTATCTTTAGCGATATTGTTTATATAAAAAATTTCCCTGTAATAAAATGTAATAAATTGTTGGGAAATAAATACATTATTATTATTGTTTTTAATTCCTTCCAGACTAACCAATATAAATATTCTTACACCTTTCTCATTTAAGCTTATATAAACTCCATATCTTCTCACTTTAGTAGGTTTTTGTTTGTCATTAAATAGAATTGATTTTAGTTCTCTATGTGTTTTGAATACAATCTGAATATCATGTTTTTCCAAAATTTTCTTAATTTTATAGCTTGGCTTTCCAAGGAAAGTTTCAACACTTGCAAAGCAAGTTTTTTTAAAATTTTTTACTGATTTGCTTCCACCGGTTTTTAAATTACATTTAGATTTTTTTACATTTTTTTATTAGAATTTTCAATTTTTTTTTAATCCAACTGTTTTTGCAGGAAGTGAAATAAATAAAAAATGTGAAACAAATAAAACCAAGTGAAATTAATTAATTACACATTTACCCAATTGCTACAATATGTTTCACCAAGTGATAGATGAATCAAAAGTTCGTTGTTTTTGCATTAACTAAAGTAATTAATTGTTTTTCTTATATAAGCTTTTTAGTAAATTATAAAATTCAAATGATCAAATTTTTATAGTTTGTTTTTGCAAAATTATAATTGTTTTTATTTTTAGTGTAGGCTTTTTTTTTCTCATCACCCGATGAGAATTACCACCAGCAGCCAAATATAATGGGTCGAGTGGAAGAACATGAAAACTCGTGAACTCCGCCTTCAAGGTCTATGCTAAAAAATTTTAAGTGATTTATTGTATTTTTGTATGTATTTTATGTATTACTTTTTTAAATAGATCTTGTAAAGAAAATAAATTAAACTAATTAAAATTGGACAAATATTTAAACTACATTTTCAACTGTCTCTTTCAATCATTTTTCTAAATACATGAAATTTTGAATTGTTGCATTTACCTCTTGAATAAGTATTAATTTAAAAAAAAAATATTTATTTCTTTTTTAGGAATTAGTTTTTTTTACTAAAATTATAACAGTTTTTATGTAAATTTTCATTTTTTTTTTGTTGATATAATTCCAAGTTGTTTGAAAGCAAGTGTTAAAATTTCATTTGTTTTAGCAAAGGTTTTTTTTAATAATAAATATATTTTTTATTATTTTATTGCTTTAAATCACAGTTTAACTATTTTTTTTTCTGTTTTTGATAAAACTGTTTCTAGGCAATAAATTAATAGCTCTAACTTTTTTTGATAAAATTAGATAGTATTTATTTTATCCATTGTACTTACATAATAAAATTCAAAATACATTATGTAACAATAATTTCTTATTGCTCTCCTTTTTTTACAAAGGTTTCAATTCAATTTCAATTGTATTTTTTTCAACAGTTTCGAAAAGAATCAATTGTTTCTATCTGAAAATTTTCTGTTAATTTAAGAATTTTTAATTACTTTTTTTATTGAAATTCCAACTGTTGTATTAAACAAACTAATAAATTGTTTTCTTTATATAAAGCTCCAATTGTTTTTTGTAAATTTTAAAATTCAACTATTTTTGAGTTTTTTTTTTTTTGTAAAATTTAAATTGTTTTTAGTACAATTTTTTAATCTTAGTTAATTGCACAAATATTTAAACTACATTTTCAACTCTTTCTTTCAGCGTATTTCTAAATACATTACATTTGATTGGTTACTTTTAAGCCTTAAAAGAATATTAATTTTTTATTTTTGTTGGTTTCTCTTTTAGGAATAAAATTATTACTGGTTTTGCATTATTTTAATTAAAAACTTTTGATTCCCCTAGTTTGCTATTTCTGTTTTGTGGCGAATCTAAATAATTTTTTTAAACGCATTATTATTATGAGGGATAGTAGGAAAGTAGTACCCGTTTTTAAAGGTTTTATCGTTAAAAACTGTAACCTAACCTCAAAAAAGTTGATTATTACTTATTCTATCGTACTCTTGACCTACCTCAACAAACAATGCAATGACCTCTCGTACTCCTGACCCGCTCTAACAAATTTTAGGTTGAGGTAGGTCAAGAGTACGCTGGGGTTTAAGCGCTAGGTAAACGCTGTTTATTGTCGTAGGTCAAGAGTACGTTGGGTTACAAAAAAACTTAAAAAACAGTTTAAATTTTTATCAAAAACAACTGAAAATGATTTAAAAGTTTCTGAAAACATATTTTAAAATTTACTTGAAACAGTTGATGACTGAAAAACAATTGAAGTTCGAATTTTAGATTTTTACTTGATTTAAATAAATTTGATTGTAGGAATCAATTGGTGCAAAAAATTCAATAATCTGATAATTATTTTGGAAGTTATAATGGAAAAATTGAAAAACAATTGAAGTTCTAATTTTAGATTTTTACTTGATTTAAGTAATTTTGATTGTAGGAATCCATTGGTGTAAAAATTTTCATAATATGATAATTATCTTGGAAGTTATCGTGGACAAACTGAAAAACAATTGAAGTTCGAATTTTAAATGTTTACTCGATTTAAATTAATTTGATTGTAGGAATCTATTGGTACAAGAAATTCCCTAATCTGATGATTATTTTGGAAATTATCGTAGAAAAACTGAAAAACAATTGAAATTCGAATTTTATATTTTTACTTGATTTAAATAAATTTGACTGTAGGAACCCATTGGTGTGAGAATTTTCATAATCTGATAATTACTTTGGAAGTTATCGTGGAAAAACTGAAAAACAATTGAAATTCGAATTTTATCTTTTTACTTCATTTGAATACATTTGATTGTAGGAATCTATTGGTGCAAGAAATTCCCGAATCTGATGATTATTTTGAAAATTATCGTAGAAAAACTGAAAAACAAATTAAAATTCGAATTTTACATTTTTACTTGATTTAAATAAATTTGACTGTAGGAATCCATTGGTGTGAGAATTTTCATAATCTGATAATTATTTTGGAAGTTATCAGATATAATGTCCCAAGGGTAATGATAATCCGCGATAATTTTGACTACCCGAAAGTGTGTTGCTTAAAGCAAGTCAAAATTATCGTGTATTTATCATTGCCCGAGGGGCATTCGGTAAGATAAGTTCTTGAATAACTTACAAAGTATTAAAAGTTATTTGTTCAATCCTGCAGTAGAAAATAGAACTTTCATACGTTGTTTTGTGGTTAGAAAGTTACAGTTTACCTCACGCAAAATGGTTGCTATGGAGATTTACTTTCGCCCACTCTTGTGTCACTTTCGCCCACTCTTATGTCACTTTCGCTCACGCTTTTATAAATACACATTATTATTATTATTATTATTATTACTTACTTGCTTATACACTTGTAAATGAAAATTGTCACTTCGAAATAGAATATTGGGCAAAGTTATTAAAAAGGCCATTAAAATAGGCAATTAAAACTTCACCCGTAATGCTATTTAAATTGTGAATCTTAAGCCATTCTTCTTCGCTCATTGTAAAAATAATATTATATTTTGTTACGGATGTTTGCCGAAACTTTATACATATATATTATTGAATATCAACTATTATTAGAGACAAAAGTGGTACAAGTTACTTAGCGTCGCCGATTGTGTTGTTTATATGACGTAGACGATCGTGTTATATTGGCGCTTGTCTTTTTTTGTCGTCGCTCACAGCGGGACACTAGATTATTTTAGTGCGGGCCGTGCACGGCGCATCGAGCAACGCCGACCGCCGTACACCAGATTTTAAAGCGGGCCGGGCACGGCACATCGCGCAAAGCCGCAATACATTTCTTTTATTTGAACCTACGTTTTAAAATGAATTTTCGGCAGGATTGAACAAAACGTAATACACCACTCGTGGAGTTACGAATTCGCTCACTTGTGTACCTTCGCACACTCGGCTGTCGCCTCGTGTGCAAATTGGTACACGCGTGAGCAAAACACGTACTTTCTCCACTTGTAGTGTAATATACTATTATTATATATACAATTTTGAAAGAACAATGATTAAGCGTGTAAGTTGGTACCTCTGGCGTATCGCTCCGTCTTTTGTCATAATTTGGTGGTTATGTTTTAATTCGTATTTCCTAACCTCACAAAAATGCTCGAACAGCCTCCGTAAGTATTCACTTTTACCCGTGTTTTCTAGTGTCGTTTTTTCTATTAACTAGTTGGTTCATCACATTCTATACCGAAGCGTGATTCGGACGGACCTAATTATACATTGACAGATTGTATTTTTTAACTCAAGGGCAACTGCGAATATGGTATAAATGTCAACTTGACAGCCGGGAGGTTATCGATAATTTCCCTAGGGAGCTTTTCAGTTCTCGGTGACATTGCCGCCTTAAGTTTGAATAGCATGCGGCGTTTGTCAAAAATGAACGAATCTGATTGGTTGCTCATTAATGAAAGAACTTATCGTGGAAAATATCATTTAAAAGGTACACCATTACCTTGGCAACAGTTGACACATTTGTGTCAAATAAAATTTCCAGTGTAAAAATTTTAAACTCCAAAAAATGATTATTATCAAACCTAATAATTTTACTTTAAAGTACAAAATGGACGATGATGAATTGACGGCTGAGAGTGCACCTTCGACGACTCTTGAAAACAACACTGATCGATCACGGAACGATGGACAATTAATCAGTAAATAAAAGTATAATAAAAGTTGATAAACGCCGGAATATACGCTTACAGCCGAACTAGCGATAGCAAGAGTGCAGCATCGTTAGTAGGGGTTAACAATTGGATGGGTGGTCGGTACCATTCGCCCTTAGGATATAATTAATGGCGCTTTAGAGTGAAGAGGGTGAAGTAACAACCTCATTTACACACACGGACAAATACACACGGCGGATGGACACTGTGATCAATAGCCAAACACTACTACTAAATTGATTGTTTAGGTTACTTGAAGATAAAAATAATTTGGCTACTACTTCTAAAACTTGATAATCTACATTTACCTTAATAAAAATGTATTCAGGTTCTTTGCGTTATAGAAAATTTACTAATCTTTTTTCTCTAATTATTAGATTTACCTTACCTGATTTTTACTTGCAGCAACGTTCGAGCAGTTCCTGTCCGCTTGATACACCGGAGTGGTGATGGAAGCGCTCCGGACGCTCCGCTCGGGCGTGCGGGAAGCCGTTCGTATAAACTCACTGCTGGAAATCTCGAGCCGTGGCTCTTCGTCCCTTCTCTTCGTGTAGTTGGAGGCCGAGTAATTCAGGGACGGCATCGGCTGAACGCTGTGCAGGTTCAACTCACCCGAAGAATTCACTTCGGAATACTCGTTCATCTCATCTTCAGGACACTCATCACTATAAATAAAAAATAAATAAATAATAATAAGATTATCATCTTTAGATGTCTTTTATATTATAGTTTATATCTAATATAAAAAAGAAATAAATAAAAATAAATAGAGTCAGAAATTGTAAATCTTTTCATACAGAATAATTTTAACACCTGTTACTAAAACATTACCTCGAATATCTCTCATTAGTCTGTGGCATGTTGTAGATGTTTGTCGGCACCGGACACCACGAATTGGCTGCACCGTCGAACAGCGGAATACCGCAGGCACCCAAATCAGACTTATTTTCACTGTTCACATCTTGATTGAGATTTGATGTTGCAGCTAAAAACAATACAAACACAATATATTTAATCATGATGATGGTTGCGACCGTTACTACGTGATAATATAAGCATTGTATGCCTACAATACATTTAATATTTTTTCTAATAAATACGAGATTCAATCAATAAAGTACCCGCGTTTGAAGACAGATGGCGTTGCGACATTATCGACGTATACTGCCATCTGTCGCACGACTCTACATATTGATCGACCCTCGTATCTACCCACCTTTATGCTTGCACATCAATTCCTCCAGCTCGCGTTTCTTCGCCTGCAACTCGGCCTGCAGTTTAATCCGTTCCCTTTCGTTGGCGTTCATCGTCTTCTTGTTCACTTGCTTATCCTTGACCCTCTGCTCGTTGGGCGGATGGCTGGAATTGTTCTCCATTTGGCTTCTGCTTAATCTGGCATCTTTCTGCAGGAGATTATCCGTTTTCGAGCAGACCCTGCGCACATGCTCCTCCACGTCCGATTCATTTATGTTCTGCATTTCAATTGAATTTTCAGTGTTCTGGACGATGTTCAACATGTCCTTCAGTTTCGCCAGTTGTTCTTTCATGTTAACGATCCTTTTCACTTGATTACCTACAAGAATATGGAACATAAATACATATAAATAATTTACAAGAAATTTTATAAAAACTATAGTAAAAAATGTAAACGCATTTACATTTCTTTAGTGGAAAAGTTGAGAAGCTTATATTAAAATTTGTGAATTGAAAAATAATTGTGATTTTTATTCAAAAATAAGTTTCACACTTTTAAGAAAAATTATCAACATTTTTCACATAAAATTTTCAATTATTTTAACTTGTAATATAAATATTAAAAAATTAAATTATGAAGGAGACATGATGACTTTGTTTAAACACTTTACTCAAGATGTACTACAAAGTAAACGCCTCTGCAAGCAAATTATGGTTTTACTCGTTTGCGATGGAGGCTTCTACTACTTCTACAATGTTTACTTTGTTTGTATAACTGAATGTTTATTTTACGTTAAATTATTTTATTATGTTTAAAACATAGTAATTAAAATTATACACACCAACTTCCTCATCCTCGGACTCTTCATTCATGTTCTGCAATTGAAACACCAACTGATCCACCTGCATCTTCTTGTTTTGAAGCTCCACCAGTTTCCCCTGCAGCACACTGTGCTCGGCTTGTAACTGCGCGTCGCGATTATCCAGCATCTGTATCAGCTGATTCCTGTTATCATTACCCTCCCGCAATTGCAGAATCCGCCTTTGCAGCGAGTCGATCTGGCTGTGGTACTGATCCGGAATGCCGGAGTTTTTAGCGGAATCCGCGTTCGCATTCAAACCCTTCAGCCGTTCCTCCAGCTCCTTCACCATGTCCACGTGATTATCGTTGAAGTTCTTGCTGCTAGCACCGGAATTCGAGATGACGTCGACGCTGTCGTTGTAGCCGTTGTGCAGACTGTCCGTTTCGAGGTTCATGTTGCGACTTTGGTTCTGGCCCTTCAAGAGTTTATCCTGGGCGTGCCGGGCCTCCCTCAGCTGGCTCTCGGCGCTCAACTGGAGGTGCAACAGCAGATTCTCTTGCTCCTTGAGCATTTGCATTTCGCGCGTCGTCGCCTCCACCTTTTGCTCCAGTTCCTTTTTGCTCAGACCCGCCACATTACCGTCTAAACTTAAGTCTAATGGACCATCCTGAAATCAATTTAAGTATGTAATTAATTCATAGTGAATTTAATTTGCATCAATTCAATGTAAGTATCAATCACGATCATTCTCTTTATTATTATAATTAATTATTAGTAAGTAAGAAGTAGATGAAAATTTTTCTATTCAAAAAATATATGTATATATATTATTGAGATTTTAGGAAATTTACTGAATCAATAATATATTTCTCTTCCAACTAGAATTTTTGTAGATTTTCTATGAATTTCTCCTACAAATTGCAAACATTTTCTTGCTACAATTTCTCAGGAAATTTTCTTCAGAATTTTTGACATCCAAATTTCTTATGATAACTGTTATTAGTTAAATAATATCTACCAACTTTCATTTGTTAATTATTATTTTTCAACGGTCAGTATTTTTTTAGGTTAACTGTTATCTGTCAACTAAAATATTAGATGTCATTTGTTAACTATCATCTGCTCAATTTTAATTACCATCAGTCAATTGTCATCTGTAAAATTTTAATTGTTACGCTATTCAAGTGCTTAGAACGTTTGTATTTATTTTACGTTTACGTTTTGTTTAATGTATAATGTCAGCTGAGTATCTACAAAGAAAATAAAGATTAGTATTAACTCTCATGTGTCTTTTATGATCTATCATTTGTCAACTATTACTTGACATCTATCAAGTATTATTTGTCATGATATTATCATATAATATCATATGTCTTTTATGATCTGTCATTTGTCAGCTATTACTTGACATCTGTCAAATATTATCATATCATATGTCAACTGTTATGTTGTTCCAGTATTTAACACTTTTAATGTATTTTATAAGATGAATATTAACCAAAACCAACTGGCATCTGTCATTTTCCAACTATCATCAGTCATGATGACATGCACCTACGTCCTCGAAGCTACGGATTGGCTATCTCAGTGAAGGGGGTGGTTTTACTTGAACCACTTCGAACTTCCTGTCATTTTACGACCAAGCATTTTAGAATTATCATCGAAATAAAGAGACCAATGAGAATTGAATTTTATATTTTCCCACTATTTCATACTACTCACTACCAGAAACTCAATTGTCCAACAATTTCCCAGATACGACCAACCATTCTGGAGTTATGGCCAAAATAGAAAAAACAATCGAAAATCGAATTTTAGATTTTTGTGCTAATTGATACTTTTCAATGCCATAAACTCATTGACGCTAATATTTTCTAAATCCAGACAACCATTCCAGAATTATCACCAATAAATTAAAAACAATTGAAAATCGAATATTAGATTTTCGCTTTATTTTATACTACTCAATACTTGAAACTCATTTGCACGATTTCTCAGATACGGTCAATAATTTTAGAGTTGTCGCCAAAATATAAAAAACAATTGAAAATCGTATTTTAGATTTTCGCCTTATTTTATACTACTCAATATCAGAAACTCATTTCTGCAACAATTTTCCAGATATGTCAAACCGTTCTAGAGTTATCGCCAAAATAGAGAAAACAATTGAAAATCGAATTTTAGATTTTCACGTTATTTTATACTACTCAATACCAGAAACTCATTTGAACAACAATTTCCAAGATACGACCAACCATTCTGGAGTTATGGCCAGATTAGAGAAAACAAATGAAAATCGAATTTTAGATTTACGGACTTGTTTATGCTACTTGATACCAGAAATTAATTTGTGCAACAATTTTCCAGATTCGGCAAAGCATTCTCGAATTATCGCCAATATAAAGAAAACAATTGAAAATCGAATTTTAGATTTTTGTGCTATTTTATACTACTCACTGTCAGAAACTAATTTGTGCAACAACTTCCCAGATTCGACTAACCATTATGGAGTTATGGCCAAAATAGAGAAAACAATCGAAAATCGAATTTTAGATTTTTGTGCTAATTGATACTTTTCAATACCAGAAACTCATTGTCGCTAATATTTTCTAAATCCAGTCAACCATTCCAGAATTATCACCAATAAATTAAAAACAATTGAAAATCGAATTTTAGATTTTCGTGCTATTTTATACTACTCAATACCAGAAATTCATTTGTACAACAATTTTCCAGATACGACCAACCATTCTGGAATTATGGCCAAAATAGAGAAAACAATTGAAAATCGAATTTTAGATTTACGCACTTATTTATACTACTTCATACCAGAAATTAATTAATTTTCCAAATTCGGCAAAGCATTCTCGAATTATCGCCAATATAAAGAAAACAATTGAAAATCGAATTTTAGATTTTTGTGCTATTTTATACTACTCACTGTCAGAAACTAATTTGTGCAACAACTTCCCAGATTCGACTAACCATTATGGAGTTAAATAGAGAAAACAATTGAAAATCGAATTTTAGATTTTTGTACTAATTGATACTTTCCAATGCCAGAAATCCATTGATACTAATATTTTCTAAATTCAATCGACCATTCTAGAATGATCACCAATAAAGAAAAAAATAAGTGAATCTGTCATTTCATTTGCCAACTGTCATTTTTCCAAATATTATCTGTCATTTGCCAACTATCATCTGACAACTGTCATTTAACAAATATCATCTGCTGTTTGCTATCTGTCATCTATTGTTTGTCAACTGTTATGTTGTCATTTACCAAATATCATCTGTCATTTGTCAACTGCCATCTGTTATTTGTCAACAGTCATCTGTCAACTGTTATGTTGTCATTTACCAAACAAATATCATCTGTCATTTGCTAACTGCCATCTGTCATTTGTGAACTGTCATCTGTTTTGTTGTCATTTACCAAATATCATCTATTTTTTGCCATCGATCTGTCAACTGTTATAAATATCATTGGTCATTTTCTAACTATCATCTGTCAACTGTCATTTACCAAATATCATCTGACACCTGTCAACTGTTATACTGTCATTTACCAAACAAAAATCATCTGTCATTTGCCAACTGTCATCTGCGATTTGTCAACTGTTATGTTGTCACTTACCTAACAAACATCATCTTTAATTTGCCAACTGTCATCTGCCATTTGTTAACTGTTAAATATCATCTGTCATTTTTGTCAACTATCATCTGTCAACTGTTATGTTATCATTTACAAAATATCATCTGTCATTTGCCATCTGTCATCTATTATTTGTCAACTGACATCTTTCAACTATTATGTTGTCATTTACCTAACAAATATCATCTGTCATTTGTCAACTATCATCTGTCAACTGTTATGTTGTCATTTACCAAATATCATCTGTCATTTGTCTACTATCATCTGTCAACTGTTATGTTGTCATTTACAAATATCATCTGTCATTTGCCAACTGTCATTTGTCAACTGTTATGATGTCATTTGGAAATATCATCTGTCATTTTCCCACTATCATCTGTCAACTGTCATTTACCAAATATCATCTGCCATTTGCCATCTGTCATCTATTATTTGTCAACTGACATTTTTCAACTGTTATGTTGTCATTTACCAAACAAATATCATCTGTCATTTGCTAACTGCCATCTGTCATTTGTCAACTGTCATCTGTTATGTTGTCATTTACCAAATATAATCTATTATTTGTCAACAATCATCTGTCAACTGTCATTTACCAAATATCATCCGTCATTTTCCAACTATCATGTGTCATTTGTCAACTATCATCTGTCAACTGTTCTGTTGTCATTTACCAAATATCATCTGTCATTTGCCCACTATCATCTGTCAACTGTCATTTACCAAAAATCATCTGACATCTGTCAACTGTTATGTTGTCATTTACCTAACAAATATCATCTGTAATTTGCCAACTGTCATCTGCCATTTGTTAACTATTAAATATCCTCTGTCATTTGTTAACTATCATCTGTCAACTGTTATGTTGTCATTTACCAAATATCATCTGTCATTTGCCAACTATCATCTGTCAACTGACATTTACCAAATATCATCTGCCATTTGCCATCTATTATTTGTTAACTGTCATCTGTCAACTATTGTGTTGTCATTTACCAAATATCATCTGTAATTTGCCAACTATCATCTGTCAACTGTCATTTACCAAATATCATTTTCCAACTGCCATCTGTTTTTTGGCAACAGTCATATCTCAACTGTTATGTTGCCATTTACCAAACAAATATCATCTGTCATTTGCCATTTGTCAACTGTTATGTTGTCATTTCCAAATATCATCTGTCATTTTCCCACTATCATCTGGCAACTGTCATTTATCAAATATGATCTGTCATTTGGCCAACTATTATCTGTCAAATGTTATTTTGTCATTTACCAAACAAATATCATCTGTCATTTGCCAACTGTCATCCCCTATTTGTCAACTGTTAAATATCTTCTGTCATTTCCAAATATCATCTGTCATTTACTAAATATCATGTCATTTGGAAACTGTCATCTGTCACTATTATGTTGTCATGAACCAAACAATTATCATCTGTCATTTGCCAACTATTATCTGTCAACTGTTATTTTGTCATTTACCAAATATCATCTGTCATTTTCCCACTATCTATCTATATATAATCTATTATTTGTCAACAATCATCTGTCAACTGTCATTTACCAAATATCATCTGTCATTTGGCAACGGTCATCTCTCAACTGTTATGTTGTCATTTACCAAACAAATATCATCTGTCATTTGGCAATATTATCTGTCAACTGTTATTTTACCATTTATCAAACAAATATCATCTATAGTTTGCCAACTGTTATTTGCCATTTGTCAACTATCATCTGCCAACAGTTATGTTGTTATTTACCAAACAAATATCATCTGTCATTTCCAATATCATCGATCATTTACCAAATATCATCTGTCATTTGGAAACTGTCATCATTTACCAAAGAAATATATCAAACGCTATTGTCAACTATTATTTTACCTGTCATTTTCCAACTAATGTGAACTTTCATTTATCAACTGACATCTATCACCTGTCAACTGTCATTGATGATTGGCATGGTCAAGTGTCATTTATAATAGCTTGAATGTTCATATTTGACATTTTTAATGCATTTTATGAGATGAATATTAACTGAAACAATCTGTCATTTGCTAACTACCATCTGTCAGCTGTCATCTGTCTAGTGTCATTTGTTATGTTGTTTACAATTGTCAATTGTTTGATATTACTGTGTTTTATTGCTGTCATTTATCAACTGTAAATTGTTAAATATCATCTATAAACTGCAATTTTTATGTATTTTATTTTTATGTCCATGATATTTTTATTTTTAGCTGAATATCAACCAGGACAATAAAGATTTAGATGTCAATTGTTATTTGTCAATTGTCGTCTGACATTAATTTTCTATTGTTTGTCATTAGTCAATTTTCATTGTAAATTATCATACAGGGTCTATTATGAAAGTAATGCGCATGATTTTATTGTGGTCTGGAAATGTGTTGCCCTTCCAATACAGCCGGTCGCAAGTTTGCTCCGAGCAGTATGAGTGGGAAAACGTGTCTCGTGAAGTGTGTTTTTTGACTTCAAGGTCACAGTCCGGGAGATAGCACAAGACGTTCAAGGAGAGCCGGGAGGAGACCGATGAAAACGTGAGTCGCGTGCGCGAAATTTTGCGTTCCGACAGTCTCGACTTGGCTCCGTGCGACTTCTTTTGTTGCCCCAACTGAAGAGACATATGAAAGGAAAGCATTGGGAGTCCGTGGAAAACATCGAGGAATTACAGGCATGACATGAAACTACAACTTTTATCTGTCATTTCTCAACTATTTTGAACTTTCGTTTATCAACTGGCATCTGTCAATTGTCATCGACAGTATCTATCATCTGTCTTTAATAATTGCCATCTGTCAAGTGTCATGTCAGTTACGGCAAAAATAATGAAAACAATTGAAGATCGATTTTTTAATTATTACGTTATTCGTTAAAAGATAAAAATTGCAGTCGATTGAAAGAAGAATTTTTCAAATCTGATCATTTGCTAAAAAGTTACTACAGAAACAATGAAAACAATTGACAATCGATTTTGAAATGTTTAGGTCATTCATTAACAGTTGAGGATTGCAGTCGATTGGTACAAGAATTTTTGAACTCTGATCATTTACTAAAAAGTTACGGCAAAAACAATGAAAATAATTGAATTTTTAATTTTCATGTTATTCGTTAATAGTTAATGATTGGAGTCGATTGAAAGAAAATTTTTTCAAATCTGATTATTTGCTTCTATGTTATTCGTTAAAAGGTAAAAATTGCAGTTGATTGAAAGAAGTCACAAAATAAATATGTGAACGCAAATGACATGATGTTGCAGGAGTACATGATGAAAGATGGATGGGAGATTCTAAACAGATTTACCGAATGAGATTGGGACGGAAAGATAATGTAAGTAGAGCCCTAAGGAGGATCGGTTATAGATTACATGGCAGTGAGGTGAAGACACTTTTGTCTTGTTTATAATTTAATCAAAAAATCTAGTTATTTACACAATTGGCAGCCCTATTAGCAATCACATCATATTAGGTAAGCTAACAAAAAGTTAGGTTAAAATAATAATAAACTGAGGAGAAAGTGATTACAAGTTATTTTATATTAGGTTAGAACGTTAGATTATCAGTAAAACAAAACAAAATAACAGCCGAATGTATTAATATATATTAGCTAATATGAATGAATCAACACAAAACCATTCTGAAACATTAGTCACCTTAGAACTTCCCTGCACGGCGTCGAAATCACCTAACAATTTCACTAATTTCGCCTCACTATCTACGAGATCGTTATACATAATCTCAATGTTCTCCCTCTCCTCCTTCTCCTCCTCAGACTGAATAAAAATCGAGCTTTTTAACTTTAGATTTCAGATTTAAAAAAGAAACAATTATACGTATTATAAAAAAAAATAGGGGTACACACCTGTTCCTCAGTGTTCTTCATGTTTGTCATCAGTGAGGACGTGACGCGTAAATACTCCCGTATCTGTCCCAGTTTCTGCTCAATCTGTTTTTTATCGGGGTACTTGGAGATGTTATCACATTTCGGCACTGTTCCCACAGAGTTTCTTCGAGAATTGGTCCTGCTAGTGTTCGGCGTGGATGTACCGTTGGCTAAAATAAAACGTGATTTTTAATTTGGGATTTTATTTATTACTTACTGACAGTTGCTCACATGTGTTTACACCGTTTTGTCGTAACGAATTCTGGTCAGGAGTCGAGTCCATCATTGAAAATCCAGCAAAATGGGAATTCCTGTCAGGGACTCGATAGTGTCTGAAATATTCGGGTCGATCCGTATCTCTGCCCTTTAACAAACAGCACAATTAGAACGATGTCTATATATAAACTAGATATTTATAGAAAGCGTAAGCATAACTCTTAACGCTTCTATGTCTATATATATCTATACACTTATTACTTCCGTCACATGAAAAAAAATATGTCTCCAACGTGTGTAAACAACTCACCAGGTTGTTAGCTAGTACAATCGAGACACCTTGTTCCTGATTAAACCCGGCGGTGTTGTTGCGATGCTTGATCTTGGGCACCGTGCCAGTGCCTTTTTTCATGTAAAACTTCCTGTGTTCGTCGGACATTCTGGCAAATGTTTATTTTTCGAATGTGTGTGTGTGTGTTTGTGTGTGTGTATGTGTATGATTTCACTGGTACTTTTATGGAAAGTTTGGGTGGAATTGTTGCAGCACAGCCTTAAAATTAACGATGATCGCGTACATTTATTACGAGTAGTTGAGATTCGGCGATTGTGTTGAAGAATTATTAATTATCTGCACTTGTCATTTTAATAACAATTGTTGCAAGGTGTGTTTAGCAATTAAAAACAAAAAACATGGCATTTGACATGTCGGCTTACAGATTGCCGTTTTACCGACGCCGACTTTAAATTAATTTATAGGGGGCGCACGTATTATAAGAAAAATGTTTTATCTTAATTTAATTCAGATTCATTAATCTTTTTACGAAACGTATAACATGATCGTAGATATTGTTTAGTTCCATTTTTTGTTGAATAAATTTATTGTATAATGAAAAATAAATTTGTGACAGTAATTATTTTAAAAACATGTTGACAATATTTTGACAGGAGCATATAATTTTTATACATACTTATCAGTTCTGCATATTATTCTAATATTACGTTATAAGAGCTTTTAGTCATAGTATAGAGGGTGTATCAGAGTAAAGAGTAGAACTCGTTATTTGTCTAGTTAAAAATTTAATGTCATATTTACTTCATATATACAGGGTGTTATAGTTACAAACCCTCATGCTATGCAATATATGGTCGAAAACGCATTTTTATTCCTGTGAGGTCCGTAAATTCCAATCCCTAATACATATTAGCGAGCTCAGTATTTCTTCAATCCTACAACCGCTTCAAAACGAGTGCAATCGCAACAATCTGCGCATGCACCGCCATCTGCTGTTTCAGTTAACGTAGCGACATCTATCACGAATACAAGCAGTTTCTCTATCTCTTCTGAAAGTTTTTAACCGCGCCACCCTGTATGTGGTTAAATTGTAACGATACAATAATATATTAAATTCAAGTTGCAAAATAACTAAGCGATTAAAATTACGTCGGTATAAAGTACAGAATATAACTTGAATTGAGCCGTTTCATATACAGTTGAAACAATCATATGGAAGTAAATGTAAAAAATAAATTATAGTTTATTTTTAGCTTAATTGTAAATTAATACATATTAGATTTATTTTTGAATTGCAATAAATTAAGAAAATAAAGAAAAGTATTTTGTATCACTATAATAATTATCTATGGTTGATAACACTGAATTGAAAAATTGACTATGTTTTAACCACAAATAATAATAATAATAATAATATTTATGGTTAAAAGATTGAATTTTTAATTGAGTTTAAATATGTGTTATGACGTATTAACGGTCGCAGCCATAGATAATTATTGGATTGCTAATATTAAAATAAAATCTAAAGATGGCGCCACAGTAGTTGTCATTTAATTTTCACATAAACAACAAAATCAAAACATGAAGTTAATTATTTGCATTATCACCTTTACCTTACTAAAACTAACAGAATCGTTAAAGCCCAACGTTCTGTTAATAATAGTGGACGACCTGAGACCAGCACTCGGTGTGTACAATGATCCCAACGCTTACACACCGAACATCGATGGGCTAGCCCGAAACAGCTTCGTATTCCACAATGCGTACGCCCAGGTACCTCAGTTGTTATCGAATTAATGTGTACTGAAAGTGTTTATCATTTTAGCAGGCGCTTTGCGCTCCTAGTCGTAATTCATTCCTTACTAGTCGACGACCGGATTCTTTACACCTTTACGATTTTTATAGCTATTGGCGAGACGTTGCCGGCAATTACACGACGTTACCGCAGCATTTCAAACAGAACGGATATTACACGCATTCCATTGGGAAGGTGTTTCACCCGGGTGAATCTTCGAATTGCACCGACGACTATCCGTACAGCTGGAGCTGCAGGCCGTACCATCCGTCCACGCAGAAATACAAGGACGCGAAAGTTTGCCTGAACGGGGACGGGAGGAAGGCTCAGAATTTGGTTTGTCCGGTACGGGTGATGGATCAGCCGGGAGGAACTCTGCCGGATATTGAGTCCATGAATGAGGCGGTCGAGTTTTTGAGGAATTACCAGAGGAAAAAGGCCAGGCCGTTCCTTTTAGCTGTGGGCCTTCATAAGCCTCATATACCGTTAAAGTATCCTAGGAAATATTTAAGTAGGTTTCATATTTTTATGTAATTATAATTATAATTTTGCAATATGTAGAAGATTAATTGTCAAAGTGCATCTTCATTCTCCTCTTCCATTTTCTGCGTCTTTCGAGTGTCGAGACTCAAAATATATAAAAAACCTTTGAAATAAATAATAAATAAAATATATATACCCCTTCCCGCACAATTATTTTTGAAAGTAATGTGCTCAAGATATCTCGGCCGTATGCGGGAAGTGGTTAATAATACCACCGGAATACAATTAATTATGTTTTAGAGTTTTGGGGGCTACTCTTTAAAGTAACAAACCTAGTTCGTTACCTTTAACAAACCTGTTTTTATAAATTTAATCAAGTTTTTAAATTAAGATATTATTTTTGCAGAGTATCACCCGTCTAATGAAATTGTGGTTCCTAAAAATCATTTCATGCCGCCGCTCATGCCAACAGTAGCTTGGAATCCGTGGACTGATGTGCGTTTAAGGGACGACATTAGGGCTTTGAATATTTCATTCCCGTTTGGCAGAATGCCGAGCGGTGTTACTAAGAGTATTATTCAAAGCTACGCAGCTGCAACCACTTACATCGATGACCTCATCGGTGCTATACTGAATAATGTAAAGAATAACACCATTATCGTATTAATAGGTGACCACGGTAAGTTATACTGTATTTAATCAATGCAGAATACATATATAATATATATTTTGAAGTTTTTCTTATATCCAATACCTACAGATCATTGTAAAGTAAAATAAATAAATAAATATTAAAAGTTAAATATCCTTTTCTTCACAGCGATATTAAACTTTTAATATTAAGTGTTCTCTTCACGTACTTGAATTCAAATCCGAATTTATTCAACCCAAATATATTTACATATGATTTTTACAATTTTTGTTTATTTTTAGTCTAACAAAACTAACACACTTATTATGTAATTTAGTGTTTAACATGTATTACCACGTGGTAACAGTGGCTACCGTTCTTATGATTAAAAATAACAGTATACATAATTTTTTTAAGGTGTTTTATTGTTACTGTATTTAATAAATTGTTTTATTGTTACTGTATTTAATAAATTACTTGTGATTTGTTTTTAAAGGTGTTTCATTGGGAGAACACGGAGAATTTTCAAAGTACAGTAATTTCGATGTTGCGACCAGGGTGCCTTTTATTATTCACGTACCGAACCTAACCAAAAAGATGACCGTGTCCAAGAAGATTGTGGAATTAGTCGATTTGTTCCCCACTCTCGTTGAGCTGACACAAGTGTCTGAAAAGTTACCGATTTGTGATAAGGAAGGAATCAACAGTGTACTGTGTACAGAAGGGGAAAGTTTAGTGCCCCATATGGTGGAACTAGTCAATAAAAAAGACTGCGCGGTAAGAAATTATTAAATTATTGATTTATAATATAATTGATATTTATTCGACTGCACGGTAAGAAATTGTTTATTATTTATATAATTCATTTTTGTTGCTCTACATTCTTGATATTATTTTATTTTCTTGGTGTTTTTTTGCAATTGTTTTTGCTTCTTATTTTTTCAGTCTTTTAATTGATTTTTAAATTCTTTTTTTAATCATTTAACCTATTTTTTATTTCAGTTGTTTTTATTTTCTTCTTTCATTCAATTAATTTGTTTTATTTTTTCTATTGTTTTTAATTGCTTATTTTTTAATTGTTTAGTTTTTTGCTATTGTTTTTGCTTCTCTTTGTTTTTATTTTTCAGTTTTTTAATTCACTTTTTTTGTTATTTTGTTTTTTTTTAAATTCTATTTTTTCTATTCATAATCTATTTTATA
The DNA here is from genome assembly GCA_963969525.1 of Ontholestes murinus. Taxonomy (NCBI): domain Eukaryota; kingdom Metazoa; phylum Arthropoda; class Insecta; order Coleoptera; family Staphylinidae; genus Ontholestes; species Ontholestes murinus. The sequence continues at coordinate 81,039,235 of OZ018388.1, forward strand.
ATCTGTTTTTAAAATTCTTCAAAGCATCAATTGTTTTTAAACATTCGTTTGTTTCTGTTTTCTCGTTTCATCTGTAACAATTTTTATTATTTTTAATTCTATTTGTTTTCCATTTTAACTATTTTTATTTGAATTAACAGTTGTTTTTGGAAAATTGAAGAAATTGTTAATTTTACATTTCAGTTGTTTTTGGTTCATTATTTTTAATCGTTTTTCTTTCAATTCGATTGATTTTATTTTCTTAATTTTTTAATTGTTTTTTTTTCAGTCTTTCATTTAAATTTATTAATACTTTTTTAATTATTTTTATTATTTGAACTATTACTTATTTCAATTGTTTTATTTCATTCGTCTTTGTTTAGAATTTCTTGATTTTTTAATTGTTTTTTTTTTCAATTTTATTTGTTTCTTTTTTTTTCTTTTTGATTGTTATAAATTCCATGTGTTTTTAAATTTTTTTAAGATATCAATTGTTTTAAAATATTCGTTTGTTCTTTTCTTAATTATATATAATTTTTGTTTATTTTCTATTTTAATTACTTTTGAAATTATCAATTGTTTTTGTCGCCCTACATCGAAAGGTAGAAGGGCAAATGATTAAATAAATCAATTGTTTTAGGAAAATTAAAAAAAGATTGTTTATTTTTACTTTTTTGTTTTGTTTTTTAAAGAACAAAGCAAAAAGAAAACAAAAGCAATTTAATGAAAAAGAATATAAACCTTTTTCATTAAATTGTTTGTTTTTTTTATTTTATTTTGACTGTTTTTTATTTTTTTTGTAATAACCTTTCATTGTTTTTTTTTTGCAATGATTTTTGCTTCTTTTCAATTGTTTTTATTTTTCTGTTGTTTTATTGTTTCTGTTTTCAATTTCTTGGTTTTTAATTGTTTTTTTCTTTCGTTTCAATTGTGTTTCTTTTGTTTTTTTTAAATTCTTTTTAAGATTGTTTAAAACGTTCAATTGTTTTTTTGAATCAGATGTTACTATTACAAATCATTTTTTTTTTGTGTGTTTTCTTTGACTTCAATTGTTTTTATTGCCTTTTTTGTTCAATCAAATGTTTTTGTTTCATTTCAATTGTTTTTTATTTATTGTCTATTTAAAATTTATAATTATTTTTGAAATAGTGAAAGAAAGTTAATTTTACAAACCTTTATTTTCCTGCGTTTATTGTTTGGCTTATTTTTTTATTTGTTTTGCTTTAAAATATTTTTAAAACGTCAATTGTTTTTCCATCGTCCGTTATTTCAATAAACCTATTTTTGTTTATTCTTTCACTGTTTTTACTTTCTTTTGTTTCATTAATTTTTGTTTTTAAATTATTTATTTTTTTTATATTTTTGGTCTTCTTTCTTAAAATAATAAATAAAATACAGAAAAAAAAAATGTTAGCTTCATTTTCATTTCTTTTATTTTGTTTTTTAATTGGTGTTGTTTCCCCATTTCAATTGTTTTTACTTCACTTTGATTGATTTTATTTCCTTGGTCCTTTAATTGTTATATTTTTCAATTTTTTATTGATTTTTTAAAAAATTCTTTTTCTATTTTCATAATTTATTTTATAATCTGTTTGTGAGAATTTTAAAACGTCGATTGTTTGATTGTTTTTTTTCTGTAGTCTGTTATTTCGATAAATCTTTATTTTTTTAATTAATAATGAGAGAAATTAATTATCATTAATACTGCACTAGAAATTTCAATACTTAATCTTTATTTTTTTGTTTATTTTTCTCAATTGTTTTCATTTCCTTTTGTTTCAATCAATTGTTTTTGTTTTCAAATATTAATTTTGAACATGATTTAATGCTAGGTTCGTTACACTGAATTGAAAATTTAGGTTCGGTTTTTTTGTTTTTTAATTGGTTTTATTATTTCTTTTCTTTTGTTCAATTGTTTCCGTATCCGTTTTTTTGTTTCCTTTCAACAGCAGTGTTTATGTTTGCTTCTGTTTTCCATTTTAATAATTTTTATTATTTTTCTGTTTGTTTCTGCAGAAGAAACACATTTCTTTGTTTGTGTTATTTTTTCTTTTCCTTCTCTCTCCGATTTTCGAAATTAATAAATATTTCTGTAAATTCTTTTATTTTTATCTGTGTTTATTGTTTGATATTTTTGTGTGCGTTTTTTTTATTTTTATTTTTTATCATTCAGTCTTTTCTTTTTATTCGTTTCTTTTTTTTCTTGGTCCTTCAATTGTTTTTTTTCATAATTTATTTTACAGTTATCAGAAATCTCAGGTACTTTAATTATTCTAAATGTTCGATTGTTTTTTTCATTTTCACTCGTTCGTTTTATTCTTTTAAATTTTGTTTTTGTTTTGAAATTCGTATTATTTTTAGAAAATTAAAAGTTATTTTTAGAAATCTTTATTTTCCTGTATTTATTCTTTACCTTATTTTTATTTCTTTTGTTTTTTATTCAATTGTTTCCTTTTTTGTCATTCAATTGTTTTTGTTTCTTTTTAATTGATTTTATTTTCTTGGTACTTCTTTTGTTTTCAATTGTATTGGTTTTATTTTTTAATCCCTGTTTCTGTTTTGTTTTAATTTGTATTTTCTTTGTTTTGTTCATTGTTTCATTGAATTTCATTGCATTTAAATTTGGCAAGATTTTATTTCTTTTGTTTTCTAATTATATTCATCTCCTGTATATTTTGTATTATGATTTTTAATATATTTCTTTCTTTAGTTATTGTTCGATTTATTATTATTACTTTTTTTTCAATTGTTTTTATTTCTCTTTTTGTCACTCATTTTTTTTTGTTCCTTTCCGATTTTTTTTATTTTCTTGGTGCTTCTGTTTTTCAATTGTTTTTGTTTTTTTTCAATTGTTTTTATTTTGTTGGTACTTCTGTTTTTCAATTGTTTTTATTTTCTTCGTACTTCGGTTTTTCAATTGTTTTTGTTTCTTTTCGATTGTTTTTATTTTCTTGGTACTTCATTTTTTAATTGTTTTTTTTTAAATCCCTATTTGTTTTTTGTTTCAATTTTTATTCTCTTTGTTTTGTTCATTGTTTGATTGAATTTTGAACGAAAACTTTTTCTATTGCTTTTAAAATAATAATTTTATTTTCTTGGTCCTTCAATTGTTTTTTCTTCTTATTTTTTTAAATTGATTTTATTTAATTAATTAATGGTTTTCTTCTCTTTTTATTCATTGTAACAAATTTAATCTGTTTTTAAGATTTTTTAAAACGTCAATTGTTTTTAAACGTAGATTTTTTTTCAGCCTCTGTTATTTTAATAAATCTGTTTTTTGTGTTTAATCTTTGAATTTTTTTTCATTTGTTTTCATTCAATCAATTGTCTTGTTTTTCGAATGTTTAACCATTTTTTTATAAATGTTTAATATTGGGTTAATTTAATATTTTGTTTTTTTTTAATTGTTTACATTTTCTTTTGATGATTTTTATTTAATAAATAGAAAAAAACACGAAAATATATTCGTAAAATCTACAACAAATGAGTCTTATTAAGACTACAAGAACAAATCACTTTTGAAACAACTACTTCTCTAGCTAATACTTCGACAGACATTGAATAATACAAAAGTAATTTGCGTGTTACAAAATAGCAAGGCTATCAAAGCAACACTAGTTTGAACGTATTTCTTTCTGTAAAATCCCATAAAAAGTTATTTGTAAAAATAATGAAAAACAATTGAACATCAAATTTCCAATTTTTAGCATATTCACTTCTATTCCATGCTAGTAATGGATTGGATTGGTGAAGGAATTTTCGTAATTTGATCATTATTTAAAGAATTATAGGTGAAAATAATAAAAACAAATGGACATCGAATTTTTAATTTTTATTGTATTAACTTGATTTTGATGTCGGGGATCATTTCGTAAAAGAATTTTTACAATCCGTCATTGCAGTAGGTAGATAGTAATCGCAAAAAAACTGAATAACAATTGAAGGTCGAATTTTTTATTTTGAAAAACAATTGAAAATCGAATTTCTAATTTTTAGCATTGTTTACTTCTATTGGTTGTTGGTGATTGATTGGCGAAAGAATTTTCCTAATTTGATCATTATTTAAAGAATTATGGGCAAAAATAATAAAAACAATTGAAGATCAAATTTGTAATTTTTATTGTATCAACTTGAATTTGATGTCAGGAAACGTTTCGTAAAAGAATGTTTAAAATCCGTCCATCCTGTAAAGGGTTATCGTAAAAAAAACTGAAAAACAATTGAAGGTCGAATTTTTTATTTTTAGCCCAACAACTAGTATTTGATGGAAGGAATCGTTTCGTAAAAGAGATTTTTAAATCCGTTCATCCCATAAAAAGCTATAGTAAAAAAACTGAAAAACAATTGAAAATTGAATTTCTAATTCTTAGCATTTTTTACTTCTATTAATGATTGATGATTGATTGGTGAAAGAATTTTCCTAATTTGATCATTATTTATTGAAGTATGGGCAAAAATAATTGAAAACAATTGAAGATCAAATTTTTGATTGTTGTAGTAAAATAAACTGAAAAACAATTGAAAATCGAATTCGAAAATTTTTTGCATTTTTTTTACTTCTATTAGTTGTTGGAGATTGATTAATGAACGAATTTTCGTAATTTGTTCATTATTTCATGAAATAAATATAGCCAAAATAGTGAAAAACAATTGAATATCGAAATTTTGAATTTTACTGTATCAACAACTGTAATTTAATGCCAGGAATAGATAGATAGAATTTTTTAATTCATTCCATCCTGTAAAAAGTTATTGTAAAAAAAATACTGAAAAACAATTGAACGTTAAATTTTTAATTTTCAGTCTGTCAACTAGTTTTCGATGTTAGGAATGAATTGGTAAAAGAATTTTTTAAATCCGTCCATCCTCTAAAAAGTTATTGTCAAAAAACTGGAAAAACAATTGAAAACCGAATTTCTAATTTTTATCATGTTTACTTCTATTAGTTGCTGGTGATTGATTGGTAGAAGAATTTTCGTAACTTGTCCATAAGTTAAAGAAATATATCCATAATATTAAAAAAAAAAACAATTGAATCTTGATACTTCAATTGTTTTGCTTCTTAATTTTTTAGTTTTTTAAATTGATTTTATCCAATTAATTTTTTTTATTCATTGTAACAAATCTAATTTGTTTTTAAGATTTTTTAAACGTCGATTGTTTTTTTTTCATTGTCTGTTATTTTTAAAAATCTATTTTTTTTCATTTGTTTTTATTCAATCAATTGTTTTTTTAAATGTTTAACCACTTTTTCATAAATTTTTAATTTTATGTTAATTTTTATTTCTGTTATTTGTTTTCATATTTTTTTGTTTTGTTTTTTTAAATTCTTTTCCTTTTATTAATAGTTTTTTTGTCTGTTTTCAATTTCAATGATTTTTATTATTTTTTATATACATATTTTAATTTAAAAGAAATTAACTATTGTTTCTGGAAAATATTTTTTTGTTCTGTGATTATCTTTATTGCTTGGATTATTTCAATTGTTTTTATTTCCTTTCTTTTTCATTCAGTTGGTTTCTTTATTTTTGGAAAATTGTTTTTGTTTTTATGTGTTTTTGTCTCCTGGATCCTTCAATTGTTTTATTTTTAATAATTTATTTTACAATTGGCAGAAATACTTTAAAACATCAATTATTTTAAACGTTCGTTTGTTTTTTTTCCCTTGTTAATTTTATTCTTTTTAATGTTATTTATTTACTGATTTATGATTATTATTATTCTTTTGAAATTCGGAATTATTTTTGGAAAATCGATAAAAAACTAGTTTAATAAAAATGTATATAACTGTGTTTATTCTCTTGACTTATTTTTAAATTTCTTTTGTTTCATTTAATTTTGTTTGTTTCATTTCGATTATTTTTATGGTTATTTTTTTTTTCTTTTTTCAGTTATTTTTTTTAATTCCCATTTGTTTAATGTCTTGTTTTGTTTATCGTTTCTTTTAATTCTAAATGTAAATTTTTCAATTGTTTCCACTTACATTGTTTGATGCTTCTCGACTGATTTTTTTGTATTTAAATTTTGCTTCTGGCATCCATTTTTTTAGTTATTTTTTGTTTTGATTCTAAATTGATTAATTAATATTTTCATTTCTTATATACTTTCAATTGTTTTTTTTCAACTTATTTAATAATAATAAACATCTTTATTTACAGAATATATTTACATACAATTATCAAAATGACAATGGAATTATACAATAGTTTATTTTTCCTGTCAAACGAATAGTAAAAATGTTTTCAATGGATAAACAATTTAAATTTATTCTAATCTAGTTGAAAAAGAAATAGTTGTAATAAAAAAATAATTTTAAAATTATTTGTTTAGATTAATAAATTCTAAGCAAATTATTTTTAAATTAATGTTTTATTACAAAAAAAAACTAATTAAAATTTACCAACAGCAAGCGCAAAAAGTCAGGTGACGTATTAACAAGAAGACAGATGACAGATGACAGGTAACAGATGCCATATAACAAATGTTAGATGACAGTTCTTAAATGACAAATGGCAATTGATAAATGACAAACAAGAATGACAAATAACAAATGACAAATAACGAATGACAAATGACTAATGTCTACTGACTAATGACAAAGGACAATTGACAGATAATAGATGAAAGATGACAGGTTAGTTTAAAAATTTTATTGAATTGATGTGAAAACAAATTAGACATGTAAAAAATACATTAGATTTTAGATGACAAATGACCTAAAATTCAGTTCACAAAATGCTAGATGACAGATTAAAGAATGACAGATGACAGATAATATCTGTAATAAAACAGTTGAACACAAACAAGTGAAATTATACAAACTAAAAATTAAAATATAAGATGACAAAATGACAGATGATAGATGCCAGAATGACAGGTGACGTATGCCACGTAGCAGATGACCGATAAATTGAAATTTGACATGAAATTATTCAAAATTTTCATTACAAAAATATACAAATTTAAAATCAAAAATCAGATGACAAAATGATAGATAATTGATGACATATAGCAGATGACAAATAACGGATGACATTAAATTTAACATAAAATCATTAGAAAGACATCTCTTATAAAACAATTGAACACAAACAATTAAAAATATAAAAAATTTAATTTAATAAATCAGATGACAGATGACAGAATGACAGATGATATATTTAAAAAATATACCTTTAATAAAACAGTTGAACACAAACAATTGGAATTAAAAAACTAAAAATCAAAAAATCAGTTGACAAAATGGCACATTACAAACGACAGATGACAGAATGACAGGCGACAGATAACGGATGATACATAACAGATGACAGATAAATTTAAATTTGACATGAAATCATTCCAAATTTTTATTACAAAACAATCCCTTCTAAAACAGTTGAACACAAACTATTGAAAATTTAAATTCAAAAAATTAAACGACAGGCTACAAAAATATCTATAATAAAACAGTTGAACCCAAACAATGCAACCAGCCAAGTGCGTTTCTATAAACAACCCTTAACAAACAATTGAAATTTTTTTAATTAAAAATCAAAATATCAGATGACAGAATGGCAGATGATAGATGACAAATGACAGGTTATAAAAACATCTGTATTAAAACAGTTGAACACAAACAATTTAAATTAAACCAATTAAAAATCTAAAAATCAGTTCGCAAAATGACAGATAACAGATGTCAGAATGACAGATGACAGATGACAGATGATATATATATCAGATAACAGATGACAGATAACATATGACAGAATGACAGATGATAGATGACAGATAACATATTACAAATGATGATAGAAGATAGAGAGAATTGAATTTTGTCATAAAATCATTCAAAACTTTCATTACAAAAACATCGGTAATAAAACGTTTGAACACAAAAAAATGAAATTGTACAATTTGAAAATAAAAAAATCAGATGACAAAATTTTTTTTAATTGTTTTTTTTTTTTAAATTTCAATCTTGATTGATTTTAGGAAAATCATAGAACCTCCGCGGCCTTTAGCCAGTATCCCCGTCCAGGTGTATTTCCGACGATGCATCCGAACAGCGACAAGCCGAGGTTGGAGCAGATAAAAATCATGGGCTACTCGATCCGAACGCCGGAGTTTCGGTACACCGAATGGGTGGAGTTTAATCGCGTGACGTTCGAGCCGAATTGGTCGAACGTGTACGATCGCGAACTGTACTATCACGCGATCGATCCCGAGGAGAACATGAACCTGTCGAATAGGACTGAACTGGGCGACATCATGCGACGACTGCGCGAGAGGCTCGTTGCGGGATGGAGATATAAAATCATGTAAACTGTTTTCGCTTCGTTATTAAAATATTTAATGTGTTGAATTAGTTTTTCACCACCCCTAAACAGGTAATGATAAGCTATTATGTTATGTATTCTCTAAACACTCACACTTAAATCGGTTCAGGAATTTGACGTTGATAACAGCGCCCTCTCTGCGAGACTAACCAAGTTGGCGCTGTTATTAACGTCAAATTTAAGAACTGAGTTAAGTACGAGAGTTGAGTTGAGTGCAACATGTTTCAGAGGGGGTGCAGTTATCAACGTCAAATTCCTAATTCGAAATAGAGGTTCTGATATCTTTTATTTCTTTAGCTAAGCCAAGTCGACTTTAGTGTATGAATTAAGTGATTTCTTCTAATCTTTATTTCTGACATAAATTAAATTTTAAGGTAACGTGGTTGATTTAATTATTTCACTGGGTGTTTAAAAGCATCGTCAAGAAGGAATACGATTTGGTCAATAGCTGTAACAATAAAATAATAATTATTAATGGCGTATGTTTAAAATATGATTTACAATTACCTCGTAGAGACGAATATGACCGACTTTACCCAATTTTCCCGCGGGCATGAACAGTCCTTGTTTAGAGCACAGCATTATAAAACGGATGTCATTCGCGGTCGCCGTGTCGCCATCTAGCGGGATGGATTGGTAGAGGACGAAAACTAAATCCTCGCTCTAAGACGAATATTAAATTTTAAAACAGATACATTAACTAATTACGTACGTACCGCTTGGATTAACTTTTCTCCAAATAAATTGTTTATTGTCACAAAAAACACGTATATACCGAAATGAAGCAACCTTTGAGCACGTACACCCTAAAAAGGATTTACTGTTAAACTTTTGTTAATTGAATATATTTAGATATTACCAGCGCTATCAACGAGAAGCTGTTTAGGCTAATGTTAATTGAAGAAAAGAACATTACAACGAAGAACGTATTGCTAGCGTACTCACTCTATGATCTTGTAGTGGTATAAAATGCATTTCTTGATGTGATACCTCCTACTGGCTCGGTCTGGCAGTTTGGGGATCTCGAGAAACTTTTTCTGCAGATGTTCAAGCAGCATCGCCAGACAATTACAGACGGTGGCGTAGATGGCAATAATTGAACAACCAATCAATCCGTATTGACCGGAAATCAAGCATTGAAACGTCATGAAGATTTGCCGGAATGGCTTAGTGTTAACGCTTACAAAGGGCAGCCACGTGGAAATTACAAGGCCGCAATCACCGGACACACCGTCTTCGCACCTAGTAAGCAACAGTACACCCCATATTGACCCTATTATAACGAATATGCTGCGAAAAAATAACATGGCGTAGGCGTTCATACGGCGATTCGTTTCCACGTAGTTTTCCGGCAGCCATTCCTCCTCTAATCGAGCCATTTCCGGTAGGAGTTCGTTCAGTCCGTTGGCCGGAAAGAAGAAACTGATTTCGACGCAGAAAGCCATCATGACCGACGCTATGCCTCCAATAGCGTCGCCTAGGCCTTCTAGACTAAACTGGTTTTCTTCTGTAAGTTAAAATAATTGATCAATAAGTTAATATTGATTGACGAGTTACGTTTATTTTGCTAAATGTTTACATGGTAAACGAGATGTATATGTAACAAAATAAAGATAAACTGCGGATAAAGTGATTACAAGTTATATTAGATGAATATGTTACTGATTTTTCACATGCTAATTGAATTTGAAAATTAAATTTAACTTAAAACACTATTGTTATATTTTACTAATTCTAGTAATGTTTTCGTGGAAATTATACGTTCAATCGTGATTAAATTAGAAATATATATGCAGGGTGGGTGAGAGTGACGTATATACATATTAGTTTATATATCATGATGGTTTATTGTTTATTAATATTAGTGGCATTTGTTATGATGATGTGTTTGAAATTTTAATCAAAACCGTCGCGAATGTTTTAGAGATTGGAGGGTGGGATAGAGGCCACCCACCCACCCTACATATGCACCGTTACTTAAACCACTCTCCCACGTTTAGTTTCCAAGAAAACATTACCGAAATGAGTGTTAATTTTAAGTAAAAACATCAAAACAGTGTTTTAGTTTTAACATAATAAAATGTATTAAAATTCTTCAGTTCGTTGTAGAAAATTAAATAACAACTTAAAATTACGAAAACATTTCGTGAATCTACAACAAGAATCTACTAAGACTGTAGTCTTATTAAGACGCATTATTGTAGATTCACGAAATGTTTTCGTAGTTTTAAATTATAATTGTTTTTCGAACGCAATTATCTTCATAGAAGTATTATTTATTCTGCAATAATTTAAGGGTGGAATATTGGACACACACCCACCCATCTTACATATTTCGAATGATATTCAAATGCTGATGTTTAATTTTTAAACATCAACAGCAATATTGCTAGGGCATTTCTAAAAACCAAGACTGATAGCAGGTGAAATCTTAATGTATATGTTGGGTGGGTGGGTGGCCACTATCCCACCCTCCAATTAGTAAAATATACACATACACGGTTTATTTGTGTTTATTATTACTGACAAAATATTTATTTTCTTTTAAACGTTCTTTTAAAGTTATGTTTAAGATATGGTTATTTATTGTGTACTATTTTGAGGGAAGGATTGTCATCATTTACATTTTATTGGAGTCTTTACTCATGGTCCAATAATGTGTGTTTCAAGAAAAACGCCTTGACGGGCTTTCTTTCGTTCGGTCCTCTCGGTGGTGTACTCGCCTGATACCTCACAGTGCAAAGGATACACGTTCTGATCTCTTTGACTTTCTCTGAGTGCAAGTTGAGGTTAGGACTAACTCTGCCTTCACGTGGTTTTCTCGTCTGGATTGTCTTTATGGAGGTGATGTCCGGGAGATGGATGTCGGTCCTCATGATCTCCCTAAGGTCGTGCTGAACATCAAACGAAGTTCTCCGTGAGATATCCAAGGGACATTCCAGTCGAAGCACAGTGTGCCGTGTTTATTGCGATTCCTATTGCTGGAATCTTGTTGGGCCAGTTTGTGTGCTGGGTACCGATGGCTAATTGGGGCTTCAGATCCTTATTTTTTTCTTTCTACTGAATTGGCAACATGATGGTAAACCGGGGTGAACTGGTGATCAATTTCTAACCAGTGTGTGATGACACTCGCGAACTGTATGCCATTATCACTGATGATTCTCCATTTCTACTTCCATTGGGAACAGCTCTACCCATCTTGACGCGGTATCTTCTGTTATTTTCCTTTCCCGGTCCTTGTGGCAGAGGTTCAAACCGTCTATTCATTACTGGCGTCTGGATGAGTCCCTGGGAGGTTTCTAGTCTACCCATACAACGGCGAGCGCTTCTCGTTCTGTGGTACTGTAATTCATCTCAGCTTTCCTTTCGACAGTTTTTTTTTTCCTTTCTGCATTAAGGCTGCTCCTACGTCGTATGAACTGGCATCCTTAGAACGTAGGATTGATCGGTCATCGCCTCCTGGAGGTTTGGGGCGGTGATGAGGGCTTTATTCAAGTTTTCAAATGCTTCTTGCTGCTCTGATCCCTATGTTCATGGTGCGTTAGTTTTGGTGATATTGCTGAGTGGTTTTGCAACTCTGGCGAAATTATTTATGAACTTCTGCAGTATGCTCTGCAGATGTTTAATGAGCTGGAGATGATCTCTGGTATCGGCTGCTCCGTTTTCTCAAAGAGTATTCGAAAATCTTCTAATAGGTGGTTTAATTCGGCTCTTTCTTCTGTGGACAATACTTCTGCCTCCGTACCTGGCTGTAAACAGATTTCCTCGATGTCTAGGATGGCTAATTGGATATCCCAGTCCATTTGATCTGTCCGTCTGCATCTTTGAACACTAAAAAGTAATTTTCAAATGCGTCTGTTTTCGGCGTGAAAAAGTCCGGAGTTGTTCCCGTCGTCTTGGGGTCTTTGGAAGGATTTCCTGAAGATCAATACATTTGCGTACTTGTGTGGAAATGTCGCACCTAATCTCAGACGGGTTTACTTCTTTCTGGGTGAAACGATATATCTCTGGATCGTCCCAGAATGACCATGTTCTATTCTTGAAGAACCTATCCTGCGTCTTCCACAAAATCAATTCCTAACAGTGTTTTGGAATTCGGGGTGTCAGTTACGTATGTAAATGTAGTCGGTATCTATCTCCCAAGTAGAAAACTGAGAACCTCAGCGAATTGGCGAGGGCGGAGTGGATCTCCTTTTCTTCAAACCACTTCACTTGTCGCCATAATTTCTTGTACAGCTCCTCGCTTAAAAAATAATATTGTTTTTACGCAAAAATTTTTCAGCGTAAATTAAAATCTTGATAAGTTTGATATATAATGCAGGAAATTTGATTATTATTAGCAAATATAAAGGTGATCCTTTAAAGTAACAAGCTCATTTACACATACACACAAATACACAAATGACACATGGCGGAAGGACCAGGTGGTCGATAGCCAAAAACACTACTACTACTGCTACTATAAAGGTCATCTCAGTCCTATCGAAAGCAATACTGCTACTTTACAGATGAGTATTTCTTAAAAAAAAACTGGACAAAAATGGGAATGTTGATTATTTATTCACACATATGTTTTTTACAAAAAAAAATAAAGTGCTTTCTATTTTCTCACAATTGCAGGTGGTGAAAATCTAGTTTTTATCAAAAACGATTCCTTCTCTTCGCCATAGTCCATTTTGTAATTTATATTACAACAGGAACGCAGTAACTTAATTCCAGATAAAAAAGGCATTCCTGTAATTATTTAAAATCGCGAGTCTTTAATTTGTTAATTGATTAAATGTGCACGTAAGCACGATTTAAATTTCTGCTGGTTTATCCTGTTTTTCCTATAATTACAAACAATTCACCACAATAAGGTAATGAAAGGCCGATTTTAGCATATTAAAAATAAATCGAAGTTTTTAATATCACTGTAGGATTGTGTACTATCAATTTTTACCTTCATCAAAGATTTAAAAAAAAATTAATTTATAATTTTTCGTATTAGTTCTATGTGACGGTACAGTAATTAATATCTATCTCGTTCTATCATCATTCTAGATTCGCCAGAAAATTCCAAGTTTACCTAAAGTCAGATTCTAACATCCCAGAAACTCCTGTCGCTCAACTCACTCCAAATACCGAACCCCTTCCTATAATTCCAAATCCAGTACCCATTAGTAACTATTCCTTATCTTCCTCTTGCTTGGAGCCCGATATACCTAAATCCGCCAAACCCGTCCCAAGTGACGGAAATTGTTTCTGCTGCTCTATTATTTAGCTACTGCCTAACGTGGGTAGTCCTGAAAATCTGAGATCCACACTTCTACATTCACAATTCTTAGACAGTTGTCTGTCTCCTACAGAAGCAAAATCCGATTTGTTGCATGGGCAACCGATGATATTATTAAAGTTACAGCTTATGAGCTGAACATTCGTATTTGTGTCCACAAAGACGCGGCCGAATATTTAATTTCTGGGAATTCTCCAAATAGAATCGTTCATATTAACTATAACGTCAATCATTTTGAACCCCTTTATAAACCCGATGCTAACCCTAAACCAAGTCAAACCCCAGTAACTACTTCTCGACTTCGATTCAGATATTTCTTATGAAGATTTTCTAAATAAACTAAATAACACTGTTATTTCGAATTCTCATATGTCCGAAAGTAATGACAATATATGGAACTGTCAAGGAAACTGCGTTTTCTTTTTACCTTGGACCTCAGCCACGATATAAACCTAGAGTCACATTTCTTAAAATACCCAGACCACCTCACTAACCTTCAATCAAAACAGATTACTCACCCTACAAGAAGATTTAACTAAATTTTCCATCCCTTCGCCATCCCAGAAACTATTGCTAGGAACCTAGTTGATAAATTTATTTGCAATTTTGGTATTCCGCAAGCCATTTAAACCGATATTGGTCAAGATTTTAATTCGAAATTAATAAAGAGCATTGCCAAACTTTTTCAATTCAAACACGTAACTAATAGTGGATATAGACCCCAGATAAACCTTTCATATATATATATATATAGACGGTTCCAACTTTGATCTTTCCTAATCTTATTAAGTACACTTTCAACTTTCTTATTCCAAGACCGAGAAGCTTGTTTCAAGCCATATATAGCCTTTTTTAACTTGCATACCTTATTTTCATCTACAGCGAAGCTCCATATATACTATTTCATCTAGGTCACCATTCAAAAAAGCTGTAATTACGTCAAGATGTGTTATGGTCAATGACTAAAGTCATTAACATTCTCAAATTTGAATGCCTCACAACAGGTGCGAAAGTTTAATTACAGTCAATCCCCTGTCTTTGAGTGAAGCCTCTCGCTACGAGTATCGCTCTATAACGCACTTGGTTTTAAAAACCTACTTGCAATTCACTACTTTTCCTCCTTGCGGCAATGCTGTAAGATCCCATGCTTCATTTTCCTTGAAACTTTGCATTTCTTCTTGTATCGCTCTCTTCCACTGAGCCACACCAAGCTTCTTCGACTGTTAATAGATCTAAGAGTATAGAATCTCCATCGTAGCACATATATATTTATCACAAAATCTTCAAACACCTTGGGTTGCTTGGATTTTTTAATTGGTACTTGTTCCTCTAAAGAATCACTGTTATTCATACTGCTACTTTATTCTTCTTCAGCTTCATAACTTGTATCTCTCACTGATTTTGCTACTGTTTCTTCTTCAGAACTTGTATCCACCACTGATTCTGCTATTTCTGCATCTTCTTCAGAACTTGATCCTCCACTTTCTCCACTATTTCGGCTTCCTTGCTGTCCTTCGCCTGCACTTGGTTTTCTGTAATGTTTTCCATTACTACTACATTTCAACTTGTGGTTACAATGTTTCTGTTGGCATCGTACAATCTGTACCCTTTTGTTGTTTCACTGTATCCTACTACTAATATCATTTGTACGGACTTCTTTTCCCATTTGCTTCGTCTTTCTTTTGGAATATGAACCATTACAGGGCTCCCAAAGATTCTGAAATCACTTACATCTGGTTTGTGACCATGCCAAACTTCATAAGGAGTTTTTCCTTCTAAACCTGATACTATTGATCTGTTTCGCAAGTAAACCGCTGTATGTAAACAGCCCAAAATTTGGTTTTTAAGTCTGCATCAAATAATAAGCACCTCGCTTTCTCTACAATAGTTCTATTCATTCGTTCAAATAGACCATTTTGTTCAGGGGTGTAGGGGTTTGTTTTCTGATGTTATGATACTATTTCTTTTGAGTATTTTTTTCATTTCATTATTGCAAAACTCACCACCAGACAATGGTCTTGTCTTATTTTCTGAATTCTGCAGTTTTTCTGGTTTTCCATCATTAATTGGAACTCTTTAAATTTGTTGATAACGTCATCCTTTGTCTTTAGAAAATTCACAAATGTCATACGACTGTAATCATCCTTAAACACCACAAAATACTTGGAACCTCCCAAGGACGTAATTTGCATTGGACCGCACACACCACTATGAATAAGATTTTGTCTGCCCTTGTTCCTTTGTGTTTGAAAGGCAGTCATCCTGTTTGCCTTCACAACAAACTACATACTGTTTTTTCTGACTTTCTTTATATTGAATTCCCTTAACCATTCCACCTTGCATAATTGATATGTCCATATCTCCGATGCCACACTTCACTTGTGACTACTGCTGTACTCAGCAGACTGCTTTCACACTTAGTCAGACTTTCAATATTTAAGATCTCCCTTGACTATTGTGCTTTATTTACTATAGTCTATTTATTTTTGCAGTCTCTCGTAAAATTTCTCTTTTTGTTCTTTTTTGTGGTTTTCGTTTGGCGCATATGCCACAATTTGATTTCCATGCTTATTGTTCTGTAGTCCCCATATTTTTCGTATATTATATTTTTTTCTGATTTTTTATTCCTCCTATTAATTCCTCTTCTTTTTCTTTAATACTTATTACATTCCATATTCTCATTTTTATTGTATTTAATTTTTTTCTTGTACCATTTTCACGCTGTGATGTCTTGTTTTTCTTTGCTTTTCTATTAATGTCTCTCTTATTCGTTTTTTTGGAACTATTTATACTCCACCTATACCCCTCTCCGTTGATTGTTATCTTTTAGTATCTTAGTCTTACTCTCTTTCCTTTTGCTTTTTGTTCTCTTGTTATTTCTCTATTTTTTTTGTACGAATCTTTCTTCATGTGTTAGGTCATTATTTATGTATATCTTGGACCCTATTATATTTCCTTTTACTCTCATTATTTGTTGTTTTGTTTCCCATGTCCAAACTTCGACTAGTATTATTTGTTTTTCTTTGTGTAATGTGAAATTCTCGACGAAACTGTCAAGTGTCAACTATCAACGGTAGCTATCATTTGTCAACTGTCAACGGCAGCTGTCAATTGTCAACTATCAACTGTCAACTGTTAACTGTCATTTGTCAAATGTGTTTGTTAAAAAAATGTAAAAAAGAAAAAAATAACTGTCAATTGTTAACTGTCAATTGTCAACGGTAAATATTACGCTTAAAAACATTGATTAGAAATTTAGTTTTTTAAATCTAGAAACTCAAACGAGTTTATATTTTGAACAAACTGTCAACTGTCAAGTGTCAACTATCAACGATAGCTGTCAACTATCAGCGGCAGCTGTCAATTGACAACTGTCAACGCCAGCTGTCAATTGTCAACTATCAACTGTCAGCGGCAGCTATCAAATGTCAACTGTTAATTTTTAAATAAATTTGTCAAAAAATGTAAAAAGGAAAAAAAAACTATCAATTGTCATTACGCTTAAAAATAATGATTAGAAATTTAGCTTTTTAATTCAAGATAATTTTTAAAATTCTAGAAACTCCAACAAGTTTATATTTTGAAGAAACTGTCAACTTCAGCTGTCAATTGTCAACTGTCAACTGTCAACTGTTAACTGTTAACTGTCAACTATTAGCTGTTAACTGTCAATTGTCAAATGAATTTGTTATAAAAATGTAAAAAAGAAAGAAACTGTCAACTGTCAAGTTATAACTGTGTCAAATGTCACCCTTGGTCAGTAATCAAAAAATTGTAAAATATTTAAATAATGAATTTCAAAAATATGTTTATTATTTCAATAAGTTTGAATAATTAAAGAAAATCTGAAATGTCGGAATCATTACGCTTAGAAAAATTATAACTTTTGTCATTTTTTTAAATCAAGATAATTTTCAAAGTTCTAAAAACTGAAACTTATTTTGAAAAAACTGTCAACTGTTGACAGTTATGTCAAGTGACAAGTGTCAAGTGTCAACTATAAACTATTAACTATCAACTATAATCATCTGTCATCTGTCAATATTCAACTGTCAACTGTCAATTGTCAACTGCCATATGTCAATTGTCAACTGCCATATGTCAACTGTCAAATGTCAACTGTCAACTATCAACTGATAACTTTAATTTTCAAATAAATTTGTCAAAAAAAATGTAAAAAGAAAAAAGCTTTCAATTGTCATTATGCTTAAAAATAATGATTAAAAAATTAGCTTTTTAAATCAAGATAATTTTTAAAATTATAGAAACTCAAACAAGTTTATATTATGAAAAAACTGTCAACTGTCAATTTCAGCTGTCAATTGTCAACTATTAACTGTTAACTTAAAAAAAGAAACTGTCAACTGTCAATTTATAACTGTGTCAAATGCCAAATGAATTTCAAAAATATGTTTATTTTTTTCAAAAACTTTAAATAATTGAAGAACATCTCAAATGTCGGAATCGTTATGCTTAGAAAAATTATTATAACTTTTGTTAATTTTCTTAAACCAAGGTGATTTTCAAAATTCTAAAAACTGAAACTTATTTCGAAAAAACTGTCAACTGTTAACAGTTATGTCAAGTGACAAGTGTCAACTATAATCTATCATCTGTCAATTGTCAACTGTCAACGGCAGCTATCAAATGTCAACTATCAACTGATAACTCTTAATTTTCAAATAAATTTGTCAAAAAAATCTATAAAGAAAAAAAAAACTGTCAATTGTCATTACGCTTAAAAATAATGATTAGATATGTAGCTTTTTAAATCAAGATAATTTCTAAAATTGTAGAAACTCAAACAAGTTTATATTTTGAAGAAACTGTCAACTGTCAATGGCAGTTGTCCATTGTCAACTGTCAACTTCAGCTGTCCATTGTCAACTGTCAACTTCAGCTGTCAATTGTCGACTGTCGACTGTCAA
Source organism: Ontholestes murinus (assembly GCA_963969525.1). Taxonomy (NCBI): domain Eukaryota; kingdom Metazoa; phylum Arthropoda; class Insecta; order Coleoptera; family Staphylinidae; genus Ontholestes; species Ontholestes murinus. Next base: position 81,057,738 of record OZ018388.1, read on the forward strand.
CTATTAACTGTTAATGTATGTTATTTGTATAACTTTTTGTAATTGATTATTAATTTACTATTGTAAAATATGTTGTATCAAGGGAAATTTCCCGTTAAATAAATAAATTATTATTATTATTATAACTGTCAATTGTCAAATGAATTTGTTATAAAAATGTTAAAATGAAAGAAACTGCCAGTTGTCAACGGTCAAGTTATAACTGTGACAAATGTCACCCTTGGTCAGTAATCAAAAAATTGTAAAATATTTAAATAATGAATTTCAAAAGTATGTTTTTCTACTACCCTTTATAAAAAGACATTTTTCGTCACCGAATACTGCAGCGAAAATTTGAGTTCCGTCACTAGTGAGAGAAAATCCCATAACGCTAACTTTCGTCACTAGGGACGAAAGTTACCTACAAATTTTCACCTCCGTCTAGTTGCCTGCTCTCACTATATCGTGTCATTATTAAACGTCAGTTTTTGAATTTGTACTGTTCGTAACTTCATCATATCATGATTTCTGATTCAGTAAGTGATTTAGATCTTTCCAATACTGCACCAGAAATAGTAAATCAAGCTGAGAAAACCTATGTGGATTTATTATCAGAAAAATCGAAAAAGAGGTATGAAAAAATATATGCAAAATTCATGGAATTTAAGTCAGATAATCGCGTAAATTCATATTCACTGTGCTGTTTGCATATTTTGCAAAATTGACGGAAAATTTGATATTTAAATCGTAAGTAATTTATATATGATCTGTAGTTTTGTAATTTTTAATTCATAATAAAGTATTTGTTTATATAATAATAAAAGTTTGTTAGTATCATAGGTAAGGTAGTAGAAAAAGTATAGTGTTTAACTCGTCGAAAGCATTTTTTTAAGCTCGCGAACATTACCAAACTCGGCTTCGCCTCGTTTGGTAAACTGTTCTCTCGCTTAAAAAAATGTTACTTTCGTCACTCGTTGAACAATATACTATTATTATTTCATTAAGTTTAAATAATTAAAGAAAATCTCAAATGTCGGAATCATTACGCTTAGAAAAATTATTATTAAAAAACTTTTGTCAATTTTTTTAAACCAAGATAATTTTTAAAATTCTGTAAACTGAAACTCACTTTGAAAAAACTGCCAACCTTCTGTTATTGATTTTCCTCTGCTGCTAAGCCTATTATTATGTTTCTTACTTTTTCACTCTGTTTTCCGGGTTCTCGATTCTTTTTAATATTTATTGCTTCTCTAGCTCCCACTTCTCTTGTTTATTAGTAATGTCTTTCTTTAGATTTCTGATCTCTTCTTTTAGATCTTTTTTCTTTTTTTTTGCCATTTCTCCAATTAACTCATTAAACATTATATTATATTTCCATTTCCCCTTCGTTCTTAGCTATATTTAGATTAGCCTTATCTTCTCCGTGAGTTTTGCCCTTATTTTCATCTTCCTTTGTTTTATTTTTCTATCCTGTTGTTGTTCCAACGTATTGTTTCGCTGATTCCGCGTTTCTATCTTTTTCTATTCTCCATTGCTCATTTGGAAACCTTGGAATCCATATTCAGGGCTGTCGACATCCTTTTCTTCACTTTTGTTTTCTCTTTGTTTTGGGGCGGTATATTCTTTTATAAAATCTACAACATTTTGTTCAAAATCTAATTTGGAAAGTTGTAAATTTATTCGCAATTTCCTATTATTAAAAAGATATCTAATTTTTGGTTTTGCAGGTGCGTACTTCACCTCTGAAATAATAATTTGATTACGTCCTAGATCTACAGGTTTTAATTAAGTTACTACATTCCTGTTTTAATACAGATTAGAAAATGGACGCTGATAAAGAGAAGGAATTGTAGTAAATTGTATTCAAAGTATTATTCCTTTCTTCACAAAATTGTTTATATTAACTAGATGTACATTTAGAACACGAAGTGTTCCTCATCAATAGTTAAAATTAGAAGGAATTGTTTTTGATAAAAAAAAACTAGATTTTTAATACCTGAAGTGATGGTAGGAACAAAAGCACTTTATTTTTTGTAAAAGCCATTTTTGTTCAGTTTTTTTTAAAGAAATACTCACCTATAAAATAGCAGTATTACTTTCTATAGGATTAAGATCACCTTTATATTTGCTAATAATAATTTCCTGTTTTATATATGAAACCTATCAAGATTTTCCCAATAATAATTAAGTAATTTTAATTTACGTTGAAAAGTGTTTTTATTGAATTTTGCGTAAAAATAATTCTTGAAATGAATACATTAAAACTATTAAAATTAATAATATAAAACGTTATATTCGATTGGAAAATTAAACACACAGCACATTTTATTCAATCAGTCTTTCATTATTTTCCAGAAATAAATAATTACGAAATTGCAGAAATCAATTTCGCATGCGTCCAATTAACAAATTAAAGGCCACAAATTGATTAACGGAGGCGAGTTTTCCAACAGAAATTCCCGCAAGCGGTCGCGTTTTAAGCTGTAATGCCCTTTGAAGATAAACACGGAAACGAAATGGAGGCAGACGACCAAGAAGTCGAAATTGCGATGGTTTTTCGCAAATACCTAACGTTTGTGGGCTTCTATGCGCCTGTTGGGAAGAAACTGTCTGTTTGGAAGATTGTTGTCCTTTCGATCTACTTTCAAATTACTAACATCGGGATGATAGGATACGTCTATTTTTATTTGCGTGAGTACAAAATACGAATCGAAGCAAAAAAATAATGCAAGTGTTGTTTGACGACACTGTCTGAATTGAATTTGAAGGCTCGAAGCAAATCATAAAAATAAGTGACAGTAATAAAATAGAAGGGAAAGCATTCTTATTTTTTAGAGGATTGAATATTAAATTAAAGTTATTAACATTAATAATTATTTTAACTTACAGAAGAAAACCAGTTTAGTCTAGAAGGCCTGGGCGACGCTATTGGAGGCATAGCGTCGGTCATGATGGCTATCTGCGTCGAAATGAGTTTCTTCTTTCCGGCCAACGGACTGAACGAACTCCTACCGGAAATGGCTCGATTAGAAGGGGAATGGTTGCCGGAAAACTACGTGGAGACGAATCGCCGTATGAACGCCTACGCCATGTTATTTTTTCGCAGCATAATCGTTATGATAGGGTCAATATGGGGTGTACTGTTACTTACTAGGTGCGAAGACGGTGTGCCCGGTGATTGCGGCCTTGTAATTTCGGCGTGGCTGCCCTTTGTAAGCGTTAACAGAAAGCCGTTCAGGCAAATCTTCATGACGTTTCAATGCTTGATTTCCGGTCAATACGGATTGATTGCTTGTTCAATTATTGCCATGAACACCACCATCTGTAATTGTCTAGCGATGCTACTTGAACATCTGCAGAAAATGTTTCTCGAAATCCCCAAACTACCAGACCGAGCCAGTAGAAGGTCTCACATCAAGAAATGCATTTTATACCACTATAAGATCATAGAGTGAGTACGAAATCTTAATTAAGGTAACGGGTAAATAATTATTTTTTAGGTTTAGAAATAGATGTACGAAATCCGCTACTAATACGTTCTTCGTCGTAATGTTCTTTTCTTCAATTAACATTAGCCTAAACAGCTTCTCGTTGATAGCGCTGGTAATATCTAAATATATTCAATTAACAAAAGTTTAACAGTAAATCCTTTTTAGGGTATACGAGCTCAAAGGTTGCTTCATTTCGGTATATATGTGTTGTTTGTAATAATAAACAATATATTTGGAGAAAAGTTAATCCAAGCGGTACGTACGTAATTAGTTAATGTATCTGTTTTAAAATTTAATATTCGTCTTAGAGCGAGGATTTAGTTTTCGTCCTCTACCAATCCATCCCGCTAGATGGCGACACGGCGACCGCGAATGACATCCGTTTTATAATGCTGTGCTCTAAACAAGGACTTTTCATGCCCGCGGGAAAATTGGGAAAAGTCGGCCATGTTCGTCTTTACGAGGTAATTGTAAATTACATTTTAAATATACGCCATTAATAATTATTATTTTAATATTACAGTTATTGACCAAATCGTATTCCTTCTTGACGATGCTATTAAACACCCAGTGAGATAATTAAATCAACCACGTTACCTTAAAATTTAATTTATGTTAGAAATAGAGTATGCTCACAGAGATTAGAAGAAGTCACTAAATTCAGCTTCAACTTCCTAGAAGAATAGAAGATATCAGATACTAGAAGATGTCACTTGCATCCTACACTAAAGTCGGATTAGGAATTTGATGTCGACAACAGCGTCATCTCTGAAGAATGTTGCAAAATTATTTAAACTCTTATACTTAAACTTAGTTTAGAAATTTGACGTCAATAACAACGCACCTTTGAGTAAATAAAACAATCATTTTAAAATATCTTAGCTTTTATTTTATAGTTCTTGTCTATTCCATAATAACTGAAAATATGTGTTATGTTATAATAATTAACTATACCAAGTTTAAGCTTGATCAAATATAGCGTTTAATTACTGTAAACAAAATTAATAGTAGTAATAATTTTTGAAAACTTCGAAGAATTCATGTTTCTACATTACTTTACGAACCACACCACCCTTGACACCAGCGATAGCTAATCAACTAGGCAAGGTGAGGCGATCGCTACCGGAATTCAAGTGTCAGTCATGTCGAAGGCCAACTGGGAACTTATTGGCAACAAATATCTGCGAAACGTCGTGAGGTTTATCCGTGAAAAGTGAAAAGAAGAAGCTGTTTCGACAATGGAAACGAACAGGCTGCTAGTGGTTAAGAAACAAATGGAACCGGCTTAAAGCGAAGATCAGGCTGATCGTTAAAGAACACTCGAAGGCATCGTGACTTCTCCAGGAAGTCGACAGAGGCTTGTCCTTCTGCTTGCTCGTCTTGTTATTTTTTTAATTTGTAGTAAATCTTCCAGAAATAGTTTTGAAGTAAAGTCCGACAAGAGATGTTGGAAAATTATATAAACTTGAAAGATACATTGCTTGAAGAGAACTATAGGAACCAGGAAGGAAATTTGTGAGTAAGAGGTGGATTGCTAAAAATTAAGAAAGTTTTTTAAAGAATATTTAAAAATCGAAATAAATATAAGGCTCGAAAAATTGTAAAAACTGTTTGAAACCATCTAAAACCTTCGAAAAAATTCTCGGAATCAGATAGAGAAATTAGTGCATAATATGTACTCAAATTTAGAGAAGGTGAGAGAAGACATGCTAGAAATGTTTAAACGTTCCAATTTTTTAGAATTTGTTAGAATTTCTTAAAACATATTTCGATAATTGATGAATAATATATTTGAAGTGAAATCTAACAAAATAAAGGAATTTAAACAATTAGCTATGACTTGTTTTATTGAATTGAATTTACCAGCAATTTATAACCCAGATTTTTAGATTTTTCGAGCTATTTCTCTTCAAGATTACGCGAATTGTCTTCAATGTTTTAAAATATTCGATAATTATGCTTCTATCATTTTTATTAAAAAAAAAAAAACACTCCAACAATTCATCATTTGGATTCAAGTAATTTTTCTTTCTATAATTGTCTCTTTTTTCAATAAGATTTTTATAATTTTTCAGTATTTTTCAAGTATTTTCTACCATTATTACCATTTTCCTTATATTTCCTTTTCAAAAGTTTCTTATTACAAAAATTTTCCTTACAGGGCTCAAAAGTTATTCAGCTTTTTGAATTTCTTTTAGACTTCCTTTAAAAAACAAAGGATAAAGGCCACCCACCCACCCTACATAACCATATAAACTTTAATTCCTTATCGTCTCGCGGTTTCCAATAAAATTATCTACAAAACTCTTTGAATAAAAAATAAATTTAAAAGGTGAAATTTTCGAATGAGCAAATTAGTAAATTTTGATGCATGATGGGTGGGTAGACTTTAAATCTGAATTCGATAAGATTAGCTATTGAAAGTCGTCAATATTTAAACTTAAATTTTGATTTTGTTTTATTTGTTATTACATAAAGTGTTTGATTATTTTTAGCAGCAAAATCATCAACGATTAGAAATTAAAGTTATCATGTATATGTAGGGCGGGTGGGTGGCCTCTATCCCACATTCAAATCAGTAAAACATAAGCGAGGGTTTTAATTAAAAGTTATAAAATGTGAATAAACACAAAATAATTGCAATTTTTCGAGATTTATTCATACAAATTTTACAAATAATTTTTGATGATGTTTTACTAATTGGAAGGTGGGATAGAGGCCACCCACCCACCCTACATATACACATAAACTTTAATTCCTTATCGTCTCGCGGTTTCCAATAAAATTAATTACAAAACTCTTTGAATAAAAAATAAATTAAAAAGATAAAATTTTTGAGTGAGCAAATTAGTAAAAATTTGATGCATGATGGGTGGGTGGACTTAAAATCTAAATTCGATAGGATTAGTTACAGGAAGTCACCAAATTTTGATTGTGTTTTATTTGTTATTACATAAAGTGTTTGATTATTTTTAGCAGCAAAATCATCAACGATTAGAAATTAAAGTTATCATGTACATGTAGGGTGGGTGGGTGGCCTCTATCCCACCCTCTAATCAGTAAAACATAAGCGAGGGTTTTAATTAAGAGTTATAAAATATACATAAACACAAATTAATTCAATTTTTTAGAGATTTATTCATAATTTTAATTAAAAGTTGTAAAGTTTAAACAAATATAAAATAATTGCATTTTTTAGAGATTTATTCGTACAATTTTTACAAATAATTTTTGATGATGTTTTACTGATTTAAGGGAGGGATAGAGGCCACCCACCGACCCTACATATACATATAAACATTAATTCCTTATCGTCTTGAGGTTTGCAATAAAATTAATTACAAAACTCTTTGAACAAAAAATAAATTAAAAAGGTGAAATTTTCGAATGAACAAATTAGTAAATTTTAATGCATGATGGGTGAGTAGACTTAATATCTAAATTCGATAAGATTAGCTATAGAAAGTCATCAATATTTAAACTTAAATTTTGATTTTGTTTTGTTTCTTATTACATAAAGGGTTTGATTATTTTTAGCAGCAAAATCATCAACGATTAGCAATTAAAGTTAGCATGTATATGTAGGGTGGGTGGGTGGCCTCTATCCCACCCTCCAATCAGTAAAACATAAGCGAGGGTTTTAATTAAAAGTTGTAAAATCTAAATAAACACAAATTAATTGCAATTTTTAGAGATTTATTCATACAAATTTTTTAAATAATTTTTGATGATGTTTTACTGATTGGAAGGTGGGATAGAGGCCACCCACCCACCCTACATATACATAAAAACTTTAATTCCTTATCGTCTCGAGGTTTGCAATAAAATTAATTACAAAACTCTTTGAATAAAAAATAAATTAAAAAGGTAAAATTTTTGAGTGAGGAAATTAGTAAATTTTGATGCATGATGGGTGGGTAGGCTTAAAATCTGAATTCGATAAGATTAGCTATAGTCATCAATACTTAAACTTAAATTTGGTTTTAATTTTATTTTTTATTACATAAAGTGTTTGATTATTTTTAGCAGCAAAATCATCAACGATTAGCAATTAAAGTTATCATATATATGTAGGGTGGGTGGGTGGCCTCTATCCCACCCTCCAATCAGTAAAACATAAGCGAGGGTTTTGGTTAAAAGTTGTAAAATATGAATAAACGCAAAATAATTGCAATTTTTAGAGATTTATTCATACAAATTTTTCAAATAAATTTTGATGATGTTTTACTGATTGGAGGGTGGGATAGAGGCCACCCACCCACCCTACATAAACATATAAACTTTAATTCCTTATCGTCCCGTGGTTTCCAATAAAATTAATTACAAAACTCTTTGAATAAAAAATAAATTAAAAAGGTAAACTTTTTGAGTGAGCAAATTAGTAAAAATTTGATGCATGATGGGTGGGTGGACTTAAAATCTAAATTCGATAGGATTAGTTATAGGAAGTCATCAATATTTAAACTCAAATTTTGATTTTGTTTTATTTGTTATTACATAAGGGGTTTGATTATTTTTAGCAGCAAAATCATCAACGATTAGCAATTGAAGTTATCATGAATATGTAGGGTGGGTGGGTGGCCACTATCCCACCCTTCAAACTCTAAACCATAAGCGAGGGTTTTATTGATTAAATTCTGAAAATAAGAATATTTACGAACGTTATTTATTACTGTTGTGCAATATTCTTTCGCACAATCCTGCTTTATAATTTAGTGATTGAAGGGTGAAACAGTGGACATCCACCCACCACATATACATTTTTTACTTAACCTAAAACGCTGTTTTCAAAATTTCTTAAAACATTAACTCAAAAACTGTTGAAATTTTAGGAAACTAAAGCAGTGACGGTGATGAAAGTTAATGCGTACTTGTAGGGTGGGTGGGTGTTCACTATCCCACCCTCCAATCTGTACAACATAAGCAAGTGTTTTACTGAATAAACTCGGAATTATAAAATTGTTATTTTTAATTGCAATTTTTTCTTCATAAAATATATATTTATTTGTAAAACCCTCTATTATTTTAAATTAATTGGAGGGTGGGATAGTGGCCACCCACCCACCCTACATATATATTTAAACTAAAACTAAAACACGACTTTTAAAATCCTTAAAACATCAACACTAACACTGCTGAAGTTTAAATGAACCAGAGCAGTGATAGTGATGAAAGTATACGTTTATTTGTAGGGTGGTTGGGTGGCCTCTATCCCACCCTCCAAACTGTAAAACATAAGCGAGGGTTTTATTAATTAAATTCTGAAAATACGAATATTTAAGAACTTAATTTATCACTATAATTATCTCCGTTGTGCAATAATCTTTTATACATCCCTGATTTATAATTTAGTAATTTAAAGGTGGAATAGAGGCCACCCACCCACCCTACATATACATTGTTACGTTACGTAAAACGCTGTTCTTAAAATTTCTTGAAACATTAACTCAAAAACTGTTGAAATTTTAGGAAACTAAAGCAGTGACGGTGATGAAAGTTAATGTGTACTTGTAGGGTGGGTGGGTGGCCTCAATCCCACACTCCAATCTGTAAAACATAAGCAAGTGTTTTACTGAATAAACTCGGAATTATAAAATTGTTATTTTTAATTGCAATTTTTTCTTCATAAAAAATATATTTATTTGTAAAACCCTCTATTAATTTAAATTAATTGAAGGGTGGGATAGTGGCCACCCACCCACCCTACATATATATTTAAAATAAAGGTAAAAGACGACTTTTAAAATCCTTAAAACATCAACACTAACACTGCTGAAGTTTAAATGAACCAAAGCAGTGATAGTGATGAAAGTATACGTTTATTTGTAGGGTGGGTGGGTGGCCTCTATCCCACCCCCCAAACTGTAAAACATAAGCGAGGGTTTTATTAATTAAATTCTGAAAATACGAATATTTAAGAACTTTATTTATCACTATAATTATCTCCGTTATGCAATAATCTTTTATACATCCCTGATTTATAATTTAGTAATTTAAAGGTGGAATAGAGAATACATATCCACCCTACATATACATTGTTACGTTACCTAAAACGCTGTTCTAAAAATTTCTTGAAACATTAACTCAAAAACTGTTGAAATTTTAGGAAACTAAAGCAGTGACGGTGATGAAAGTTAATGCGTACTTGTAGGGTGGGTGGGTGGCCACTATCCCACCCTCCAATTTGTAAAACATAAGCAAGTGTTTTACTGAATAAACTCGAAGTTATAAAAAAATTATTTTTAATCATAATTTTTATGTTAAAAAAATATTTATTTGTAAAACCCTCTTTTATTTTAAATGAATTGAAGGGTGGGATAGTGGCCTCCCACCCACCCTACATATATATTTAAAATAAAGCTAAAACACTGCTTTTAAAATCTTTAGAACTTCAACACTAACACTGCTGAAGTTCAAGTGAATCAAAGCAGTGATTGTGATAAAAGTACACGTTTACATGCAGGGTGGGTGGGTGTCCAGTATCCTACCCTCCAAACTATAAAACATAAGCGAGGGGGTGGGTGAGTGGCCACTATTCCACCATCCAATCTGTAAAACAAAGATAAGTATTTTACTGGAACTGGAAGTTATAAAAAATTATTTTCAAAACTCTGTTTTAAAATCCGCAAAACATCAACACTAAAACTGTTAAAGTTCAAGTGAACCAAAGCAGTGATTGCGATGAAAGTAAACGTATACTTGCAGGGTGCTCTCTATCCCACCCTCCAAACTTCAAAACTTAAAATTGAAAATTACATCTTGTTAGGAATCCTGGAAGATGATTGAATTGGTGGCGATGCGGCTTGATATGTAATCTCGTCGTTACCAAAGCCATATCTTGTGGATAGTTGAATTAAAGGCCTTCTTGTAATTGTTGACCTAACGAATTTTTATTAAATTTTCTTCCTTACTTATAGAATTCTTTAGAATTTAAAATTAAATATTGCAAGATTATTATTTTAAGGACGTTTTTTTTCTGGGTTTCTAGCATTTGTTGTCTCTAATTTTGTTTAGCATTTTAAAGCAATTTTTATTCCAAATCCAATTGGTAAAATTTCTAGAAATTCCTAGCATTTTTTTCAATATTTCTAAAAATTTATAAAATGTTCTTGATTTTTCTAAAAATGAAATTGTTAGGAATTCGAATTTATTAAAAATTTTCTTTTAATTTCTGTCCTCTTCCACATTGTTAGAATTTTCCCCAAGATATCTAGAATTTTCCAGCAATTATTTTCAATATTTCTACAAATTCCTAGAGAAATATCATTTTTGCAAAAAATTTTCTAGCAACTTCTCTTACAAGTTTTTTTCTGGGTTTCTAGAATTCTTTAACAATTATTCCTGGATTCATAGAATTTTTTAGAACAATTTTTTCTAACAATGTTTATTCTGGATTTTTAGAATTTCTCTTCCAAATTTCGAAAACTGTCTCTAAGAATTTATTTAGCATTTTAAAGCCATTTTTTTATCTCTTTTTCAATATTTCTCGAAAATTTTATCCCTATTTCCTAGAAGTTTCTTCAAACAGAAATTTTTAATTTTTTGTTCTCCAGAAATTTCTCTTCTCTTCCAAATTGTAATAACTTTCTAGAGATTTCTTGATTTTTCCAAAAATTCTATTTTAATTTATTGCGATTTTTTAAGCAATTTCATTTCAAATTTTCATTTAGATTTCTAGTGAATTTTCGGATATCTCTTCTCTTCGAAATTGTTAAAGATTTTCAAGTATTTTCCAGCTCTTTTGCTTAATATTTCTACAAATTTTCACCGTTTATTCTTTAGTCATTAATAAATTAAAACAGTAATTTAGATAATGTAATTGCAGGGTCGCATAGTCGCCACCCATCCTACATATAACTTTACAAATAATTTTAAACACAGCTTAAATTTATTAACAGCATTAACATATTTTTTTCTTATAATGCTGGAAACTAAAACACTGTCAGTAATTTCATTGTATATGTAGGGTGGGTGGGTGGCCACTATCCCACACCATAAACCAGAGTTTCTGTAAGTTATTTCCGAAATTAATTACTTCAACGTAATTAGAAATTAAGAAACAATAATCGTCGAAATTTGAATGTTGAAAATTTACACGTCTGCATAGCTTTGAACGTAATGATAAATTTTAAAAAAACCTTTGCAATCTTGCATGGATTGGAGGGTGGGATAGAGGCCACCCACCCTACATTTACAATGAAATTTAAACCAGTGTCACGGCTTTAGTTTCTTGAAAACTACAACTGTATTACTATTAGTCTGGCCAAAATAAAAATTAAATCAGAGTTTCATGTTGCAGTTTTAAATAAATATGTAGGGTGGGTGGGTGTCCACTATCAGACCCTCTAATTTTATAATATAAACATTGTTTTTAATCGATAAATACAATATTTATTATAATAATTTTATATTTTAGTTAAATTTAAAATTTTTAATTGGGAAGAAATTTAAAAGAATTGGAGAGTAGGATAGTGGCCACTGACCCACCCTACATATACAGTTTTACTTTAACCACTGACACTGATTTAGTTTTCTGAAAATTGACGAGTATAAATGTTGGTGTGACCAAAAAATTAAATCAAAGTTTCTAGTTGAGGTTCAAATGTATATGTAGAGTGGGTGGGTGGTCACTATCACACCCTCCAATTTTTATAACATAGACAACAAGTTTTATAAATAAGTAAAAACAATATTTGCGCGATTATTAAGGTTGAAATTATTTTATATTTTAGTCAAATTTATAATTGTTGATTAGGGTGAACTTAAAGAAAATTGGAGGGTACGATAGTGGCCACCCACCTTACATATATAATTTTACTTCAACCACAGACACTGTTTTAAATTTCTGAAAACTACAACAGTATTATTGTTGGTGTGACAAAAAAAATATAAATCAGAGTTTTTAGTTGAAATTTAAATGTATATGTATATTGGTGGGTGGCCACCATCACACCCTCCAACCTTATAACAAAGTTTAAAATTTTTCAAAATAAATAGAAACAATAATAACAATATTCACACGATTATAAGATTAGATTCGAGTTTCAACTTTCAAAAAATTATAAATCATTAATTTAATTTATGTTGTTAATAAATTAAAACAGTAATTTAGATAATGTAATTGCAGGGTGGAATAGTCACCACCCACCTTATATATAACTTTATAAATTATCTTAAATACTTCTTAAGTTTGTCAACATCATCAACAATATTTTGTCTTGTATTGCTGGAAACTAAAACAGTGTCAGTGATTAAAATTTCATTATATATGTAGGGTGGGTGGGTGGCCACTATCCCACCCTCTAATCACGACACCATAAACGGGAATTTGTTTAAGTTATTTCTGAAATTATTACTCTAACGTAATTAGAAGTTAAGAAACATTAATCGTTGAAATTTGAATGTTGAAAATTTGAACGTCTGCAAAGCTTTGAACGTAATGATAAATTAAAAAAAATCTTTGTGATGTTGCATGAATTGGAAGGGAGGATAGAGGCCACCCACCCACCCTATATATATAATTTTACTTCAACCACTGACACTGTTTTAGAATCCTGTAAACTACAACTGCATTAATGTTGGTGTGGCCCGAAAATAAATTAAATCATAGCTTTTAGTTAAAGTTCAAATGTTTATGTTGGGTGGGTGGGTGTCCACTATTCCACCCTCCAATTTTATAACATAGATAACAATTTTTAAAAATAGATAAATACAATATTTACACGATTATTAAAATTGCAAAAGAATAGCCTTTTTGCGTAAACCTCATAGTTTTCGAGAAAAATATAGGGAAAGTACTATGATGGCCTCATCACCATTTGTTAGACTTAATTTGGACAAAATGTTCTAGCTGGTAGTTGCTTTGCTACTGTGATAAGCCATTTATTATTTCTTAATTTTTGTACATTATAATCATCGATATCCATTAGTAATTAATTCCATTAATATTGATACTTCACAAATAGTTTTTGGATAATGACTACTACAAATTTTAATTTTTTCTTTAATTTAATCCGAGCATTCTGCTTCATTTATTTTGTTTCTCTCGCAATTGCAATGTAATTTTTGAAATCGGTATGATTGATTTTCGGAACGTGTAAAATCAAAAATTTTTCTTTTATCTGTTTGGGATGCTTCAATTTTTATTAGTGTTAATAATTTCGACAAATGTTCGTTTGTTGGAGTAAAGGTTAAAGTTTGTGAGATTTTATTTAATTCATTGAAGATTCTTGCTGATGGGTGCAATATTTTTAATCGTGTAAAAGTTATACTGTTCATTAAATCGTTTAAAATATTTAAGTGATGCTTGTACAAATGTTTTTTAACAATTTTTACCAAAATTAAATTCAATATCATTCATTAAAAGTTTCGTAAGTGTTTTAGTTATTTTTGTATAATTATTTATGGTAATATCATGTAAGGCCAAGAAATGATTTAATGTCTTATTGATTTTTTGGAATGGGAAAGTTTTGTATCGCTTCGATTTTCATTGGATTTGGTTTAACTCTTTTTATTTAATCTTTGGTTACCAAATGACCAAAATATGCCACTTACTTGCGTAAAAATTCGTATTTATCCTTTTGTATATTAAAATTGTAACAGTTAACAATTTCCGTAATTTGCTTTTGGAATTATTTTGTTACTGAATGAATTATTTGGTTTTGCGTTTCAGAAGCTTTCTAGGTATGCAATATTTTCTTCTTCAATGAGAAATTGTTTTAATCCCGATAAAAGTATTTTTAGTGCAATTTTTTCGTGAGAATTGTTTTATGCATTTTTTCTTGGTTTGGTAATGTTTCGTTTAAAACAAGTGCTGCACGGATTTTTATTAATAAGTTTTCTATTTTTTGTACAAATATGCGAGGTGTTTTATTGTGTTTTTGAAATGCTGAAGTTAATTCGCGTAAAATACCTTCCGTATCTCTGCAATCACCTTAATGAGCTGATAATAATGTTTTTATTTCATCCCAATTTTTTAATTGCCTCGAGGAAATGAATCTTTTAGCTCTCCATGTTGGTTTCCTTTAATTACAGGGTTGTTTTGTTTAACCTATTTTTTTGTATAAATATGTTGATCTTTTATAATTCAACACAGTCAATGACATTACAAAAATAAAATGCGCGGAACGCAACAAATAAAAAATTTAATGCAGATCGAATTTGTATCATTAAAATTTCATTTTTATTTGTTTCCACGATTAATATCGTTAAAATGCAAGTGTCATTAAAAGTAGATTTCCTTCCTATTTCTCTATAAAACCGTATCAATTTAAACCCCAAATATACACGACTGGAACGGACGGTTTAAAATTTTCAGAACTGATTAAAATGTTAATCGTTTTAATGCTCGTGACTTGTTCACTAACGGAAGCTGTAGATGTGAGTAATCAAATTTTAACAATTACAAATAATAATTAACCAGTTAACTGATTTTGACGGGTATACTCGTCATTGATCGATTTTCGTGACGCACGAAAATGTTTTTTTAAATTAATAATATTTTTTGTTAGTAGGCTATGAATATAAGTAAGCAAGTGCGGATTAAAAGTGAAAATCAGTGTTGCGACAGTTGAGAGGCTTGATAAAAACATTCAAGTAATTCCCAACAGTCCTGAAATTATAGATAACATTGTTTTCTTCATGATGACCTTTAAGATTTTTTACCGCAAGAGATTAGCGTTTTAAAAATTTGTTTTTTTTCCACTGTATGTTTAAAAATATATAATTTAAAAATACGCAAACATTTCACATCAATTACAACAATGAGTCTTATTTTTCTACAACGAACTGAAGAATTTTGATACATTTAAAAAAATTATGATTAAAATATTCAGAGCGTCAAAAATTTAAGAGATTAACCCTAGGCTATTCTAATAATAATAATCCTTTCAGGATTTTTATATACAAGATTTCCGATGATAACAAAATTTTATTACCAAATTTCTTAATCTTCTTGTTGATTACAAAATTTGGTAATAAAATGTTGTTATCATCGGAGCTATTAAAAATAACTATTTTTTGTCTACTTACGTTTTTACTTTTTGGATCTTAAAGGCATTCACTTCGTGGTATATTTCGATATTAAGAATTTTACTTTTTTATACCACTTTATACTTATGTTGTTACAATTAATTTTTGCATATTTATTAACATCGTAGCTGAGCAGGAGTTACGCCTATACTTGCAACAGGTGCCGAATAATGCTGGAGTACGTCAACAAAGATTACTTCAAGGATTTCACCTTTAAATTCCTGTACAACAGAAGTTCGAGTTACACCCTAGTCGAATTCACCAACAAGAAACCGTTAACCGATGATTTTTACGTAAGCAATTTAACCGAGCGTAATTTTTTTCAAACAGCATCGATTAATCGTATGATTTTAAGTTCGAAATAAATTTTTATCACTTAAGAAACAACCAGTACAGCCACGTGCCCATCAGCAGAGCGTTCACCCTGGGGGAATTCTTGAAGGAGAATTATTTTCAATTCGGCGCCACCTTAAAAGAGGCGCTGGGTGGACCGTCTCCGTATCCTCCGGTACGAACATTGATGATTTCAAAAATAAGTTTTATTTTCAGCGTTTGTGTTTCTAGAAAAAGTACACGATGATTATTAATAATCGCGGTGCGAATAAGAACATATTTCCAGTTCCCATGCTTGGTGAGTACAAGATTACGATAACACAGCTGGATGAAAAGATCAAAACATTGCAATTAGCTTGGGTGGGCAGTGTGAACGCTGTGGTTAAGAAAAATTAAGAGGAAAATAAACTTGAATTGTTTGGGATTTTAGGTATTTTCTGTTTGTTGAAATAAAATTTATTGTGTGTGCTTAATTTAAAAATCTAAATTGTATTAACATAATTTACCCAATAGAAAAGATTTATTGGTCCTGGATTAGACCAGAGATTATAAGTGAGTAATGGTGTGGAAGGGGCGTATCTGTCGTTGCGAAGAGCTTCTTCACAGGAATTTGCGTAGTCGGGACTTTACTAGGCGTTCGTTTTTACATCTTTTGACTTTCTTTTTTATTCAGAAAGTTTCGTAATTAATTTTACTCCAAACTACGAGACGATCAGTGATTGAAATTTATATGTATATGTAGGGTGGGTGGATGGCCTCTATCCCACCTTCCAGTCAGTAAAACATCATCAAAAATCATTTGAAAAATTTGTATGCATAAATCTCTAAAAATTGCAATTAATTTGTGTTTATTTAGATTTTACAACTTTTAATTAAAACCCTCGCTTATGTTTTACTGATTGGAGGGTGGGATAGAGGCCACCCACCCACCCTACATATACATGACAACTTTAATTGCTAATCGTTGATGATTTTGTTGCTAAAAATAATCAAACCCTTTATGTAATAAAAAAATAAAACAAAATCAAAATTTAAGTTTAAGTATTGATGACTTTCTATAGCTAATCTTATCGAATTCAGATTTTAAGTGTACCCACCCATCATTCATCAAATTATTGCTAATTTACTTAGTCAAAAATTTCACCTTTTTAATTTATTTTTTATTCAAAAAGTTTTGTATTTTTTTTATTGGAAACCGCGAGACGATAAGGAATTAAAGTTTATGTGTATATGTAGGGTGGGTGGGTGCCCTCTATCCTACCCTCCAATCGGTAAAACATTATCAAAAATCATTTGAAAAATTTGTATGAGTAACTCTCTAAAAATTGCAATTAATTTGTGTTTTTTTATATTTTACAATTTTTAATTAAAATACTCGCTTATGTTTTACTGATTTAAGGGTGGGATAGAGGCCACCCACCCACCCTACATATACATATAAACTTTAATTGCTAATCGTTGATGATTTTGTTGATAAAAATAATCAAACCTTTTATGTAATAAAAAATTAAACAAAATAAAAATTTAAGTTTAAATATTGATGACTTTCTATAGCTAATCTTATCGAATTCAAATTTTAAGTCTACCCACCCATCATGCGTCAAAATTTACTAATTTATTTACTCAAAAATTTTACCTTTTTAATTTATTTTTTATTAAAAGAGTTTTGTAATTAATTTTATTGGAAACCGCGAGACGATAAGGAATTAAAGTTTATGTGTATATGTAGGGTGGGTGGGTGGCCTCTATCCCACCCTCCAATCGGTAAAACATCATCAAAAATCATTTGAAAAATTTGTATGAGTAAATCTCTAAAAATTGCAATTAATTTGTGTTTTTTATATTTTACAATTTTTAATTAAAACCCTCGCTTATGTTTTACTGATTTAAGGGTGGAATAGAGGCCACCCACCCACCCTACATATACATATAAACTTTAATTGCTAATCGTTGATGATTTTGTTGATAAAAATAATCAAACATTTTATGTAATAAAAAATTAAACAAAATAAAAATGTAAGTTTAAATATTGATGACTTTCTATAGCTAATCTTATCGAATTCAGTTTTTAAATCTACCCATCAAAATTTACTAATTTCCTCACTCAAAAATTTTACCTTTTTAATTTATTTTTTATTAAAAGAGTTTTGTAATTAATTTTATTGGAAACCGCGAGACGATAAGGAATTAATGTTTATATGTATATGTAGGGTGGGTGGGTGGCCTCTATCCCACGATACAATCAGTAATACATCATCAAGAATTATTTGAAAAATTTGTATACGTAAATCTCTAAAAATTTCAATTATTTTATGTTTATTTATATTTTATAACTTTTAACCAAAACCCTCGCTAATGTTTTACTGATTGGAGGGTGGGATAGAGGCCACCCACCCACCCTACATATATATGATAACTTTAATTGCTAATCGTTGATGATTTTGCTGCTAAAAATAACAAAACCCTTTGTGTAATAAAAAATAAAACAAAATCAAAATTTACGTTTAAATATTGACGACTTTCTATAGCCAATCTTATCGAATTCAGATTTTAACTGTACCCACCCATCATGTATCAAATTTGTACTAATTTGCTCACTCAAAAATTTTACCTTTTTAATTCATTTTTTATTCAAAGAGTTTTGTAATTAATTTTATTGGAAACCGCGAGACGATAAGGAATTAAAGTTTATATGTATATGTAGGGTGGGTGGGTGGCCTCTATCCCACCCTCCAATCGGTAAAACATCATCAAAAATCATTTGAAAAATTTGTATGAGTAAATCTCTAAAAATTGCAATTAATTTGTGTTTTTTTATATTTTACAATTTTTAATTAAAACCCTCGCTTATGTTTTACTGATTTAAGGGTGGGATAGAGGCCACCCACCCACCCTACATATACATATAAACTTTAATTGCTAATCGTTGATGATTTTGCTGATAAAAATAATCAAACCCTTTATGTAATAAAAAAATAAAACAAAATCAAAATTTAAGTTTAAATATTGGTAACTTTCTATAGCTAATCTTATCGAATTCAGATTTTAAGTGTACCCACCCATCATTCATCAAATTATTACTAATTTACTTAGTCAAAAATTTCACCTTTTTAATTTATTTTTTATTCAAAAAGTTTTGTATTTTTTTTTATTGGAAACCGCGAGACGATAAGGAGACATAAAGTTTATGTGTATATGTAGGGTGGGTGGGTGGCCTCTATCCCACCCTCCAATGCGTAAAACATTATCAAAAATCATTTGAAAAATTTGTATGAGTAAATCTCTAAAAAATGCAATTAATTTGTGTTCATTTAGATTTTACAACTTTTAATAAAAACCCTCGCTTATGTTTTACTGATTAGAGGGTGGAATAGAGGCCACCCACCCTACATATACATGATAACTTCAATTGCTAATCGTTGATGATTTTGCTGCTAAAAATAATCAAACCCCTTATGTAATAACAAATAAAACAAAATCAAAATTTGAGTTTAAATATTGGTGACTTCCTATAGCTAATCTTATCTAATTTTGGTTTAAAGTCTGCCCACCCATCATGCATAAAAATTGTAGAAATTTATAAAGCACATTGTTGAAAAACGTTAAATTTGTTTTTTAAAGGAAGTCTAAAATAAATACAAAAAGCTAAATAACTTTTGAGTCTTGTAAGGAAAATGTTTGCAATGAGAAACTTTTGAAAACGAAATATAAGGAAAATGTTAATAATGGTAGAAAATACTTGAAAAGTACTGAAAAATTATAAAAATCTTATTGAAAAAAAGAGATAATTATAGAAAGAAAAATTACTTGAATCTAAATGATGAATTGTTGGAGTGTTTTTTTTAAATAAAAATGATGGAAGCATAATTATCGAATATTTTAAAACATTGAAGACAATTCGCATAATCTTGAAGGGAAATAGCTCGAAAAATCTAAAAATCTGGGTTATAAATTGCTGGTAAATTCAATTCAATAAAATAAGTCATAACTATTTGTTTAAATTCCTTCATTTTGTTGGATTTCACTTCAAAATATATTATTCATCAATTATCGAAATATGTTTTAAGAAATTTTTACAAATTCTAAAAAATTGGAACGTTTAAACATTTCTAGTGTGTCTTCTCTCACCTTCTCTAAATTTGAGTACATATTTTGCACTAATTTCTCTCTCTGATTCCGAGAATTTTTTTCGAAGGTTTTAGATGGTTTCAAACAGTTTTTACAATTTTTCGAGCCTTATATTTATTTCGATTTTTAAATATTCTTTAAAAAAATTTCCCAATTTTTAGCAATCCACCTCTCTCTCACAAATTTTCTTCCTGGTTCCTAGAGTTCTCTTCAAGCAATGTATCTTTCAAGTTTATATAATTTTCCAACATCTCTTGTCGGACTTTACTTCGAAACTATATCTTCAAAATTTACTACAAATTGAAAAAAAAATAACAAGACGAGCAAGCAGAAGGGCAAGCCTCTGTCGACTTCCTGGAGAAGTCACGATGCCTTCGAGTGTTCTTTAACGATCAGCCTGATCTTCGCTTTAAGCCGGTTCCATTTTTTTCTTAACCACTACGCAGCCTGTTCGTTTCCATTGTCGAAATAGCTTCTTCTTTTCACTTTTCACGGATAAACCTCACGACGTTTCGCAGATATTTGTTGCCAATAAGTTCCCAATTGTCCTTCGACATGACTGACACTTGAATTCCGGTAGCGATCGCCTCACCTTGCCTAGTTGATTAGCTATCGCTGGTGCCAAGGGTGACGTGGTTCGTAAAGTAATGTAGAAACATGAATTCTTCGAAGTTTCCAAAAATTATTACTACTATTAATTTTGTTTATAACAATTAAACACTATATTTGATCAAGCTTAAACTTGGTATAGTTAATTATTATAACATAACACATCTTTTCAGTTATTATGGAATAGACAAGAACTATAAAATAAAAGCTAAGATATTTTAAAATTATTGTTTTATTTACTTAAAGGTGCGTTGTTATTAATGTCAAATTTCTAAACTAAGTTTAAGTATAAGAGTTTAAATAATTTCGCAACATGCTTCAGAGATGACGCTGTTATCGACATCAAATTCCTAATCCGACTTTAGTGTAGGATGCAAGTGACATCTTCCAGTATCTGATATCTTCTATTTTTCTAGGAAGTTGAAGCTGAATTTAGTGACTTCTTCTAATCTCTGTGAGCATATTCTATTTCTGACATAAATTACATTTTAAGGTAACGTGGTTGATTTAATTATTTCACTGGGTGTTTAATAGCATCGTCAAGAAGGAATACGATTTGGTCAATAACTGTAATATGAAAATAATAATTATTAATGGCGTATATATTAAAATGTAATTTACAATTACCTCGTAAAGACGAACATGACCGACTTTTCCCAATTTTCCCGCGGGCATGAAAAGTCCTTGTTCAGAGCACAACATTATAAAACGGATGTCATTCGCGGTCGCCGTGTCGCCATCTAGCGGGATGGATTGGTAGAGGACGGAAACTAAATCCTCGCTCTAAAACGAAAATAAAATTTTAAAACTAATACATCAACTATTTACGTACGTACCGCTTGGATTAACTTTTCTCCAACTAAATTGTTTATTGTAACAAAAAACACGTATATACCGAAATGAAGCAACCTTTGAGCTCGTACACCCTAAACAGGATTTACTGTTAAACTTTTATTAATTGAATATATTTAGATATTACCAGCGCTATCAACGAGAAGCCGTTTAGGCTAATGTTAATTGAAGAAAAGAACATTACAACGAAGAACGTATTGCTAGCGGATTTCGTACATCTATTTCTAAACCTAAAAAATAATTATTTACCTGTTACCTTAATAAGATTTCGTACTCACTCTATGATCTTATAGTGGTATAAAATGCATTTCTTGATGTGAGACCTCCTGCTGGCTCGGTCTGGCAGTTTGGGGATCTCGAGAAACATTTTCTGCAAATGTTCAAGCAGCATCGCCAGACAATTACAGACGGTGCCGTAGATGGCAAAAACTGAACAAGCAATCAATCCGTATTGACCGGCAATCAAGCATTGAATCGTCATGAAGATTTGCCTGAACGGCTTGGTGTTAACGCTTACAAAGGGCAGCCACGCGGAAATTACAAGGCCGCAATCACCGGGCACACCGTCTTCGCACCTAGCAAGTAACAGTACTCCCCATATTGACCCTAGTGTAACGAATATGCTGCGAAAAAATAACATGGCATAAGCGTTCATACGGCGATTCGTCTCCACGTAGTTTTCCGGCAACCATTCCCCTTCTAATCGAGCCATTTCCGGCAGGAGTTCGTTCATTCCGTTGGCCGGAAAGAAGAAACTCATTTCGATGCAGAAAGCCATCATGACCGACGCTATGCCTCCAATAGCGTCGCCTACGCCTTCCAGACTAAACTGGTTTTCTTCTGTAAGTTAAGATAATTATTAATGTTAATAACTTTAATTTAATATTCAATCATCTAAAAAATAAGAATGCTTTCCCTTCTATTTTATTACTGTCACTTATTTTTATTATTTGCTTTGATCCTTCAAATTCAATTCAGACAATGTCGTCAAACAACACTTGCTTTATTTTTTTGCTTGAACACTAACATCTTCGATTCGTATTTTGTACTCACGCAAATAAAAATAGACGTAACCTATCATCCCGATGTTAGTAATTTGAAAGTAGATCGAAAGGACAACAATCTTCCAAACAGACAGTTTCTTCCCAACAGGCGCATAGAAGCCCACAAACGTTAGGTATTTGCGAAAAACCATCGCAATTTCGACTTCTTGGTCGTCTGCCTCCATTTCGTTTCCGTGTTTATCTTCAAAGGGCATTACAGCTTAAACTGCGACAGTCTGCGGGAATTTCTGTTGGAAAACTCGCCTCCGTTAATCACATTAGTTACTTCAATTTGTGGCCTTTAATTTGTCAATTGAACGCATGCGAAATTGATTTCTGCAATTTCGTAATTATTTATTTCTGAAAAATAATGAAAGACTGATTGCATAAAATATGCGGTGTTTAATTTTCCAATCGAATGTAACGTTTTATAATTTTAATTTTAATTGTTTTAATATATTCTGTTCAAGAATAATATTTTTTTACGCAAAATTCAATTAAATAATTATTCTTGGGAAAATCTTGATAGGTTTCATATATAATGCAGGAAGTTTGATTATTATTAGCAAATATATAGGTGATATCAGTCCTATCAAAAAAATACTGCTACTTTACAGATGAGTATTTCTTTAAAAAAAATGGAAGTATTTATTCACACATATGTCTTTTACAAAAAAAATAAAGTGTCTTCATAAACCATTCCAGGTAGTAAATTCTAGTTTTTTTTTAAATCAAAAACGATTCCTTCTCTTTATAAGCGTCCATTTTGTAATGTGTATTAAAACAGGAACGCAGTAACTTAATTCCACATGAAAAAAATCATTCCTCTAATTATTTAAAATCGCGAGTCTTTAATTTGTTAATTGATTAAATGTGCACGTAAGCACGATTTAAATTTCTGCTGGTTTATCCTGTTTTTCCCCTAATTACAAACAATTCACCACAATAAGGTAATGAAAGGCCGATTTTAGCCTATTAAAAAATAAATCGAATTTTTTAACATCACTGTAGAATTGTGTTCTGCCAATTTCTACCTTCATCAAAGATTAAAAAAAAAACAATTTTTCGTGTATCTAAGGAACAGTTATTAACGATGAATACAAGAAATCTTGAAAACAAGTGTTTATCTATCGATATTGAAGGCGGGAGTAACTATGACTCCATTGAGATATCTCCGAGGACCGTTCGCCGTCCCTCAAGTTCTTAGCTCTCCGTAACACAGCTACGCCACTTCAACACCATCATCTACTCACCCATAATCTCTGGTTTGATTAGTCCAGGACCAATAAGTCTTTTCTAATGGGTAAATTATGTTAATAAAACGTAGGTTTTTAAATTAAGTACACACAATAAATTTTATTTTAACAAACAGAAAATACCAAAATTTCCACACGATTCAAGTTTTTTTTTCTCAATTTTTCTTAATCACAGCGTTAGTGAAAGCGTCTCTTCAAGTCAAGGAGCATACCAAGAAATCCTGAAAATCCGTAATATTTAGTCTTGATTGTCGAAGGGTTCTAAATTCTTTCATAAATTCAAATCTCTTACAGGCCATAATAAACGAGACAACTGATTAATTCTCATAGAGTCTACCCCTATAAGTGATGATGTGGGCACCCAGACCTTCGCTGACCATCTCAAACGCACCTAATAATTTCTTTACTATAAATTCCAATGCCAAGGAACTTATCGTCTTTCGCACCGGTGCAGACGACAAAAAACTCGCCAGTCCTTGCTGCAATAAGTCGAAGCAAGAGGAACGCATCCCCTTTTTCCAGACGTCACCTCCTTCATCTCTGATCTTTTTAATGCTTGCCTCAACGATCAACAAGTAAATCAGCAGCTGAAATCATACATACATCGAAATAATTATACTTGCACACATAAATTCTAACTGTTTAACCCACGACATAATTCTCTACGACCAGTACGGCTTCTGTAGCGCTAGAAGCATTTCTGGCCCAACCATCCGTCTACTCCACAATGCGACAAAAAGACTCCTTTGCTATGCCGTACTGTATAAATTTCAGAGACATAATGGACTAATCTCCGAACTGTACCATTTCAAATTTGCCGCATAGCTCGTTCGGATATTTGCTATGATCACTGTGGATAAGCAGGCTATCAAACAATATTCAAATCATCCTTGTAACTCAAACCGCGCTGACGGTTAACGAAATTACCGACATCCGTGATGACACATTGAAACCATGGAAGTCGAAATCGGACAGCTAAAAGCAGAGCTCCAGTACATTAAGGACTCAACCTAAAAGGCGCAGTAGAACACGAGACGAGGGACGAGACCGCTACCAACGCAGACCAAAAATCCAAAAGTTTGAATCATGCTGGCTTCACTATAAATTCGGCAGCAAAGCACGGAACTATCAAGCACATATTGTTGTCTTTATGTCACCGATCATCCCACCAAAGTAGAGTTCCTGGTCAACACCAGAGCCGATACCTGCTTATACTTCCGACTCCTGGTAAGACATGCCAACCCAGCTACTGCGTATAAGCGAAAGATTTGTTATTCATTCTTTAGTTAGTCTTGTTTTTGCCCCTGCACTGTACAGACGTTGTTAGCTGCAATTAAATCAATTTCCATTTTTAAAAACACAAGTTGGTGTACTTACAAATTAACTTGTATATGTAGGGTGTGTGGGTGGTCACTATCACACCCTTCAATTACGAAATTAAAAAGGTGAGTTGAAGGAAAGAATATTGCATAACGACGAAGATAATTGAAGTAATAAATAACGTTCTTAAATATTCAAGTTACGTATAACGAGATTGAGTTTTTAAAAAGGTTTAATTTCTATTAACTTATTTACATACGATAATGAATGATGAATAATGAATACAACAGCAACGAACGAGTAATACTAATTAATTGATGTCTGCTGCATAATGATGCAATTCCCTATATAGGATCTGCTGTCTTGAGTCAGCGTCTCCTAATCTGCGACGTGACGATAAGGAGACACGTGCCAGATTTCTCCTTCATTCGGAAGGCGGTCCATCCGATCTGAAACTGTGCTTTATTGAAGTTCACTAATTTATGGTCCGCGGCACTTATCAAAACTGGGCTATCATTAAAAGTTTCTTGGTGGTAACACATAGTTACTGTATTTTAGTGTGCACTGGTTGGGATTAAAGAGGAACACTCCACGGAGTTGCTGCGTCTCTTCCTTATTGGGACAGCTAATGTTTAAAAGTTGATCCATGTCGGCAAGAAGCTGGTTGGTGTGGGGAACTCGTTCCACTTGATTTTTGGATACTGCTAATCTTGTGTATTCGCAGCCTTCAATTTTTCCATAGTTTATTAGGTGGTAACACCTCTATCCGAAGAAGTGACTTCGGGGTCAAAATGGGCCTGATGGAACGTCCAGGGGGATATCGTCTTTTAATTTTTCGTTTAATTATAGGAACACATTTAATTATTAAGAAAATTAGAATTATTATTAAAATGAATGGTATTGTGTGTTGCAGCCAATTAGTTTCCTCTTTCTAAATTTCAATTAATTTTTGTGATTCAACTTGTTTTCCCAAATTATGTATGTGTCGTTTTAGTGTAGTGAATTTAGACAAGTCTACTCCTGTTAGGTTTTATGGTTTTAATCGGTTCGTTTCTTGAATTTCGGCTTCAATCTTTATATTGGGCATTTTATTACTGACGGTGAATATTCGCTTTTAAATTTTGATAAGAATATTTTGTAATCAAAGTGTCCTTTACATTCAAACGGTAGAGTGATTAAATAGTTTCCAAATATTGAATTTCGACATTGTGTACTTCCAGAAGATCTTGTATTAATATGTTTTTAAATTCTTTTCTCGGCGAATACATATGGAAGTTTTCTTTTTCTGCGGTGTAATTTTTTAAGATGTCTACGGGATTTTCCTTTGAGTATATTTTTGTAATTCTTCGTTGTTCCAATTTTTCGATATCTTTGTTCTCTTTGGATTTTCAGCAATTTTTATTATAATTTGGTGTCTCTCTTTATTAATGGGATCTTCACTGATTTTAATCGCATCTTTTGGTTCGTTAGTTCTCGTTGAATGAATTGTATCTGTGGTTTGTTCGTCTATAATTTGTTGGGTTTCCATGAGTTCTTCGATGTTTAATGGATTCTGATAGTTGTGTATTATTGGAATTTCGGGTATGTTTAATGTTTCTCTCTCTGTGATAATTTTGTCTAATAATCTATCTAAATTTTTCTATATTACAATAGAAAAAAATGGATAAACAATTGCCATCAATTTGAAACTAACACAGTTAAGCCACACATCATCTGTGATTATAATTCTGCAAAAATTTTCATATTTCCACTTTTAATTTTTTAAAACAAAGCTTCGAAAAGGAAGGTAGATTTTTTTTTTAAATTACAATTTTACGCATTCTATCGAACTCTTGACCTACCTCAACAAACAATGCAATGACCTCTCGTACTCCTGACCCGCCCGAACAAATCACACGTTGAGGTAGGTCAAGAGTACGCTAGAAAATAGGCGCTAGGTAAACGCATAGTTGATTGTACGTTCGGTTAAATAAACAGGCTAGAAAATATGGAAAAACAATTGCCATTTAATCCAAATACACATAATCGAACCACACATGATTTGTGATCATTATTTTGCGAAATGTTTCATAATACCACTTTTAATTTTTAAATACAAATCTTTCAAAACGACGTAAATTTTTAAAATAACGTACAATTCGTTCGTAATTCGGAAAATTTCTACTGTGTTGAAGAAAATTGTGACTCTTCATTTTTTGATTTCAAGTTTGCAATTGTTTGTCTTGGCATTTTTCATTTGTTTTTTTTTTAACTTTAAAAAAAAATAAAATAAACTTTGTTTATATCACACACTTTATTATTTTAATTATCAAACTAATTATTAGTTTGATAATGACCAGTTGAATTGTGTCGAAACTATAGTCACTGAAATAATAAAGTGTGTTATTTTTATTTAAAGTTATAAAATATGTATCACAAAATCAAATATATTTTTTTTTTAATATAAATTTTCAACAGTTTTTAAACAGTTTTTTTTCCATTTGAGAAAAACTTGAGTTTACACTAAATCTCTTTTTTTATTCAAAAAAACCATTTGACATCTTGTCAATTTTCAATTGTTTATTGTTTGTTTGTTTTTTAAATATATTTTCAACTGTTTTTAAACAAAACTTCAATTGTTGCTTTTTTGTCATTTCTTTCTTATTCGAAAAATGTCTACTGTGTTGTTGAAACATTTTAACTGTTTTTTTTTGGTTTTAAGTTCACAATTGTTTGTCTTGACAATATTTGTCATTTGTTTTTTTTTTTTTAATATAAATTTTCAACAGTTTTTTCAAACAAAATTTCAATCGTTTTCTTTTCTCGTTCGAAAAAAACTGTGTTTAGTGTAGTTTTAACTCTTTTTTGTTTCTCGAGTTTTCAACATTTCTCCTTGACAATTTTCAATTGTTTTTCAGCTGTTTTTAAACAAAATTTTTAATTGTTATGCGTTTAGTTCCATTTCGACTGTCTTTTGTTTTAAGTTTTTTGCAGCTTGGTTTGACAGTTTTCAATTGTCTTTTATAAATTTTCAACTGTTTTTTATTGTCATCTATCACTTTTTTTTGTATAATTTTGACTGTTTTATTCAAGTTTTTACTACTTGTCTAGACAATTTTCAATTGTTTTATTTTAATAAATTTTCAACCGACTGTTGACTGTTTTATTGACAAGTGTAAACTTTTGTACTAACACGATGAATAAATAAAAGAAAATTGTTTTTAAACAAAACTTCAACTCTTTATGTGTTTGGTTTAGTTTTGACTGTCTTTTGTTTTAAGTTTTTTAACTGCTTGGCTTGAGAATTTTCAATTTTTTTTTTCGATAAATTTTCAATTTTTCTTAAACAAAATTTCAATAGTTGTTTTTTTTTTCATGTATTTCTTATTTGGAAAATTTCTACTGTAGAAAAATTTTGACCTATTTTTTTGGTTTCAAGTTTGCAATTGTTTGTCTGACAATTTTCATTTGTCATTTGTTTTTTTTTAAATATAAATATTCAACCGTTTTCAATCAAGGCAAACAGTTGAAGTCTTGACAATGTTCAATTGTTTTTCGCTTTTGTCTTAAATACGTTTTCAGCTGTTTTTAAACAAAACTTTCAATTGTTATGTGTTTAGTTTCATTTTGACTGTCTTTTGTTTTAAGTTTTTAGCATCTTGGCTTGACAATTTTCAATTGTCTTTTATAAATTTTCAACTGTTTATAAACAGAATTTCAATTGTTTTTTAATGTCATCTGTCACTTTTTCGTATAATTTTGACTGTTTTATTCAAGTTTTTAACTTGCAATGGCTATTAATAAATTTTCAACTATTTCTAAACAAAACTCCATTTGTTTATGCATTTAATTTAAATTTGATTGTCTTTTGTTTAACGTGTTTAACTGCTTGGCTTGATAATTTTCAATTATTTTTTTTAATATAAATTTTCAATTGTTTTTAAACCAAATTTCAATTGTTTAATTTGTCATTTCTTTCTTAGAAAATTTGTTACTGTATTGTAGAAAAATGTTGACTGTTTTTTTTGTTTCAAGTTTTCAATTGATCGCCTTGACAATTTTCATTTGTCTTTTGTTTTTGTTTTTTTAATATAAATTGTCAACAGTTTTCAAACAGAATTTCAATCGTTTTTTTTTTTCTCATTTGAGAAAAACTTGAGTTTAGTATGATCACATTTTTTTCAAGACAAACAATTGAAGTCTTGAAAATTTTCAATTGTTTCTTGTATTATTAAAAAAAATCAACTGTTTTTAAAGAAAACTTCAATTGTTTTGGAAAATTTCTACTGTGTTGTAGAAAATTGTGACTCTTCATTTTTTGGTTTCAAATTTGCAATTGTTTGTCTTGGCAATTTTCATTTGTTTTTTTTTGTTTATGTGTTTATTTTAATTTTAACTATAAATTTTTCCAAGTTTTTAACTGCTTCACTTGACAATTGTCAATTTTTTTTTTTTATAAATTTTCAATTGTTTTTAAATCAAATTTCAATTGGTTTTTTACGTCATTTCTTTCTTATTTGGAAAATTTCAAATATGTATAGCATAATTTTGACTGTTTTATAGTTTTGAACTGTTTGTGAGGTAGGAAATTTTCAATTGTTTTTTGTTTTTCTTTTTAATAAATGTTCAACTGGTTTTTAAACAAAATTCAATTTTTTTTTGTTATTTCTATCTTATGTGGAAAATTTTCATTTAATTTTATTTATTCCAAGTTTACAACTGTTCATCTAGACAATGTTCAATTGTTTTTTTATATAAATTTTCAATTATTTCTAAATAAAAAAATTCAATTATAATGTTTTTCTCATTTGACGTATAACAGTTTTTAACTGTTTGTCTTTACAATTTTCAATTTTCAATTGTTTTTACAAACAAAATTTCAATTGTTTTTTTTGTCATTTATTTCTTATTTGGAAAATTTGAAATGTGCTTAGCATAACTTTGACTATTTTTTTTTAAATAAATTTTAAACTGTTTCTAAACAAAACCGCAATTGTTCTTTTTTGACATTTCTTTTTATTGGATAATTTCAACTGACAATTTTCAATTGTTTTTTTATGTTTTTATACAGGGTGAGTTTTTTTCGATGTTCTCTATGGGGATCTCGGAAACTATAAGAGATAGAGAAACGGTTAAATGGGGAAAGAAGTGTAGATTAACGAGGCGAATAAAATTCTAATTTCAAAGTTTTAAAAAAAGTCAAGGGTAACTAGATATTTTGAAAAAAGTAAAAAGTGTCAATTTTTCAAATCAATATATCTCGGTTATTATAACAGATAGAATAAATCTGTAAAGGACAAAGTTTTAGATAATTTTATGTAGATTAATAAAAAATAATAATTTTTATCGCCATTATTTTCCGAGATATGATGCAAACATCCATTTTTTTAAATGGAAACCATAGTTGGCTATGGCCTTATTCAAAAGCTAATTTTTTTCTCTTTAATCCAATATGACATACGACATAGTTATTTCTAAAAATAAGTGAGTTATAGTCATTTTAAATTTTATTATAAATAAAAAATGGGTAGCCATGAAAAAGATGAAAGTAAAACAATTGCAGTTGTCAAATTTTCAACTACTTGTCTTTGCAATATTCAATTGTCTATTAAAAATGTTCAACTGTTTTTAAAACAAAGTTCAATTATTTTTTTGATATTTCTATCCTATTTGGAAAATTTTAAGCGTGTTTAGTATAATTTTGAGTGTTTTCTTCAAAGTTGTTAACTGCTCGTCCAGAGAAATTTCAATTGTTTTTTTTTTTGTATAAATTTTCAATTGTTTTTAAACTAAATTTCAATTCTTTTTTGTTATTTTTGAAATGTGCTCAGCCTAACTTTGACTCTTGATTTTGATGATGATTTTCAACTGTATTTTAAACAAAATATTCGATTGTTTTTTTTTATTTACTAATTTAGTATACTTTTGATTGTCTTTATAGTTTTCAACTGTTTCTCCTGGTAATTTTTAATTGTCTTCCTGTTTTTCTTTCAATAAATTTTTAACAGTTTTTGTACAAAATTTCAATTGTTTTTTTGTGTCATTTTTTCTTATTTAGGATATTTCGACTTTGTTTAGTTTTTTTTTGGTTCAAATTTTCCATTAAACAATGTTTATTTTATTAGATGCAACAAAACGTGTTATTTATGCATCAAATTAAAATGCAATTAGCACTTAATTACGTCAGAGCAAAACTAGATTTTAATTAACTATTCATTCAACTACATTATTTGTTAATGGCTTAATGATATAATCCAATAAACTAGAAACACAGATTACCTCTTAACACCCAACAATATTAGTCTGCCTTTTGTTTTAAGTGCAATTACTGACAATTTAAGATAAAACTCGCGTAAACACTTATATTTACGAGTGTGTGCACAAAATTTTAATAATAGAATGAGTAAGGAGTTTTAATTGAACTTTCATGTTTATAAAAATACAACTGAAACTAATTTAGTACTTATTTTATCTAATCATTAAATACATAAGAGTATTTATGTCGTAAAATCGGGAATCTATTAATGATGTATTTTTTTATGTAATAAATGCAACATACAATGTATTCGTATACAAGGTCATTGTTAAGTATATAAATAGGATTAGAATTGAAATTCATTAGTGTACGGAATGGAATCGGAAACGTTTAAAACTCGCTTAGAGGAAATCCTCGTTGCGATCGGTGATCGCGAACTTGGTGGGACGGTGGAGGTGAACTTTAAGAGTGACCTGACCGGGGGTGGGTATTTAGGCATCGTCAATACTGCGAGTGTTAAGGGAAGAAACGGGCATCTGGATTTGATTGTGAAGAGTGCGAACACGAATGAGGCGGTCCGTGAGAAGATTCCGCTTGGTGAATGCGCCGAAGTCGAGATGAAGTTCTACGACGTGGTGATACCCAAACTGGCGAAGTTTACCGCCGGAAAGGGTGTCCACGATGCTTTTACGGGCGTCGCCAAATCCTACTGGGTGGAAAAGTTTCACGGCTTCGAGGTCATCATCATGGAGAACTTGAAGGTGCAAGGCTACGACCTCATCGATAAGATGAAGCCCATGGACGAAGAGCACACTGCGATGATTTTAAGGGTGTATGCGAAATACCACGCTCTGTCGTTAGCTTTTAAAAACGAACACCCCGAAGAGTTCAACGCGCAGTTTTGTTCACTGGATGATAACGTTACGAATTGGATGATCAAGGGGAAAATGTTACAGACGTGCATTAACAATTTGCGTTCCATGGAAAAAGTTGTCGATGCGAAGATTGCGAAAAAGTTGAGCGAATTCACCGATGGCGTTTCTGATTATATCCTTCAGCACGATTTTAAGTCTGATGAATACGGCGTCTTTACACACGGCGACTGTTGGAGCAACAATATGATGTTTAAAAATAAAGTAAGTGATTACATAATTTATTATTCATTAAATAAAAATAAACTGTTATCAGGAAATTAATTATACAAAAATTGTTTTATCAGTAGAAAACGATTAAATATTATAACACGAGTAGTTTGCAATTATTTTAATGTATATTTTCAAAATAATCTATTTAGGACCTATACAAATAACTTAATATCAGTATTCGAGTTTAAAGATAATAACACAAGTGATAAGAAGCACGAAACAATTAAATTACACCACTTAATTAATCGATTCTTTCGCAAAATTGATAATTTATTAAAAACTTCATTAATTTATTATAATTTTTGAAAAAAAAAATACGAAACTTTTTCCACAGTTCACGCACGTAACTCATTAATTATAATAATAATAATAACAATATTTATTAACGAAAAATCCAATTTACAGAAAATAACAATGAAATGAAATGAATGAAATTATAATATAAGGGAAACTAAACTAAAATAATGTAAAAAATTAATAATTTAACATTATTTTTTTACGCATAATTCTTTTTTTACAGGAAGGAACAGATATTTTAGAATCGGCCAAACTGATCGACTTTCAGTTAGCCAGAGTGAGTTCGTTCGCCTGCGATCTCACCCACTTTTTGGCCACTTGTTGCGACCAAACCATTTGGCACAGCATCGACCACTACCTGAAGATCTACCACACGGCCATGAGTGACCAGCTGCGTAAACTCAAATCCTCCAAAATCGTCACGTTCGAGGAAGTTCGGCGTGAGTTCAGGAAGTACAGAAAATTCGGCCTGATCATGGCGTCATTTTTCATCAAAGTGATGTACGCGAAGAGTCACGAAGTCGCCAGTTTGGAAGACACGATCAACGGCCGGTTTCTCGAGCCGTTCTCAAAAATTGAAAACGATCACCTGTATGAAGAGAGGATGAATTTTTTAATAGAGTATTATTATAAGAATGATTGGTTGTAAATAGTTTAAAATTTTTTGTAGATTCAAGTTTTATTTTAAGATAATTATTATAAAAATAATTAGTTGTAAATAGTTTAAACCTGTTTTTTTAATGTTAAGTTTTATTTAAAGATGTAAGGTGTAAATATGATTTTTTTAAATAAATCTTTTTCACCTTTCACAAACTATATTATATTTTATAAAAAAACAAGTTCAAAATACATCTCTAAATGTTGTTGACCTAAAATATAAACAAAAATGTCAACTGTTAAAAATATCTAATGTCAATAATGAAAATTCTTTTAAAAACCTGAAACAAGATTCCAAAATTATAAAAATTTGATTACAGTTGGAAATTGTAACTTCCAGAAAATGTTTTTGTAAAATGTAGGACACTTTGATGAAACCTATGTTATTTCTCAAAAATCTGAAATGTTACTGTCAAAATTATAAACAATTTTAACTGTTTAAACAGTTAGTGACAAAATAAACCAGTCAAAAATATATTTTTATTGTCAAATAATTAAGAAATTTAAACTATTTTAAAATTAGGAACTGTATCTGTCAAACACCTTCA
The DNA here is from genome assembly GCA_963969525.1 of Ontholestes murinus. NCBI lineage: Eukaryota > Metazoa > Arthropoda > Insecta > Coleoptera > Staphylinidae > Ontholestes > Ontholestes murinus. The sequence continues at coordinate 81,091,661 of OZ018388.1, forward strand.
ATAACGTTTAATATATACTGAGTATTATCACAACGAGGCCAATTGCGTCAATCAAACCATTCAATCCGGAAGAAATTGTAAAGTATGGTGAAGATAGAGTTGAATAAAACACGATAACTTTGTTTGTATTCAAAGTTATCGTATTTTATTCAATTTACAAAAATGTATAACGAAGTAGAAGCCTCCAACATATATGAATATAGAGTTTCTTATCGAGCATGGAAAAAATGTTCAAACCATATTGAAAGAGATGTTATCTGTTTACGAGGAAACTTGTCCAGGAAAAAACATGGTACACAAGTGACACAATCCCTTTAAGGAAGGCAGGGAATCTATTGAAGACGATTCCTTACATGGGCGGTCTGTTAAGGTTACTTCTTCAGATCTCATCGAAAAAATCGATAAATAAATATTGTAGGATGCACGTTTGAAGAAAAAACAATTCGGAGAAATGGTTGGAGTATCGGAAGCAACCAATTTTAAGATCCTCTATAAACATATTGGCATGTCAAAAGCCAGTAGAACATGGGTATCTAGATTGCTCACACTGCCACAAAAACCATTCCTAGATAATGATGTAAAAATCGAAAGAAGTCGGAATAAATCGTAAAAATTGTGAAACCAACCAAGTGCCTTTCTATAAACAACCCTTAATATTAAAAATGTTTCACCACGTGATAAACGAGAACCAAATTCAACAAACACCAGTGTAATGAAGATAAGGATGGTTTTTTGAAGCGAATTGTTACTGAGGATGAAACTTGGTTTCAACACTAAGCACTCGAGTCTAAGTAAGATTCCATGCAGTGGCATAAAAGGATACGGTGGTGCCTAAGAAATTCAGATGTCGCAGTCGGCGAGAAGGCTCATGGCGACAGTTTTCTGGGTATCGAAGGAATTTTGTTTACTGATTATGAGGAAAAAGATGTTTCTAACGGGTGTCCAACAATTATTGCAGTCCCGGGTGGCGTTGGAATAAAAAACGTAGGTCAATTCTTACATGTGCCAAATAAATGAACTGACATTTTAATTGTCAAACATAACTTAAATGTGCATTAAAAATATCAGTTCATTTATTTGCAACATGTAAGAATCGACCTACGTTTTTTATTCCAACGCCACCCGGGACTGCAATAATTGTTGGACACCCGTTATAACCGGGGAATATTACGCTTCAATTTTAGGCTATCAGAGAGAAAAGAAGAGGATATTTATCCAAAGGTGTCCTGCTCTTGCACGACAATGTTCCTATTCACAAGAGTCGAGTTGCCTTAGTTGCTTTACATAAGGTGGGCTTCGATATCATCTTATAACCCAGATTTGGCTCTTAGCGAATATTATCTCTTCCAAATCTGAAAAAAAAAATTCAAGGCAAGAAATTTTCTACCAATAAAGAAGTGAGGGATGCAGGTTCAGCGTATTTTCCAGAGTTGGATAAATCATTATTTTATGAAGATATTCACAAGTTAATTCATAGATTCATAGAAATGTGTTAGGGTTGCAGGTGAATATATTGAGAAAAGAAAAATAATTTTGCAATATTATTTCATCCCCTTCCGCGAATTTAAAAACGCACCCTCGTATCAAGGACTGGTGGACGAAAGCGAAAGTTTTAGCGAACACAATTGCGTTACTTACCCGGAGGCAGAGCGACATCAAGGCAGTGAGGAAGGACGAGCCCAAGATGAAGAAGAAGTGAAGAAGTGCCCGCACTTTTTTGCTTCTCTGGCTTTGGCCATACCAAAGAGGAGAAAGGAGAAGCAAAAGAGAGGTACTTACGGGTAAAATGACGAAATAGCGGAGGCGAGGAGCAAAGCGACAGTCGCAAGGAGAGACCTGACAAAGTGCAGGCGCAAGAAAGGTGATCTTGCGAGTGCTCGAGGTGGAAGCTAGTAATCAATCAAGGAGGTGAGTGCAGACGTTTGACGATGGCATTATATTGTAGTGGCCAAGAGGTCGATGTATTTAATTTTAAATGCGCTAACATGTGTTTTAATGTAGTATCAAAAATATTAACACAGTCTACTAAGTGTATTTTATAAGTGCTTATTGTTATTTGTGTTTAATTTTGTGCATCTCTTATAAATGTAACAATCTGTTATTGGAATATGTGTTCCGTTGTCTCTAGTACCTCCCTGTGCGCCGACCATGAAGTACACTCCACGTGTCCTTGTCCGCTCCGTAGTAGTCGAACGTATGGCTTAGTTCCTTATCGATACCGGTCAGGTAAGACCCGAAGAGCAACTGGAGCAAGAAGTAGTCCTGCTCGTCGTGCCTAACGTCTAGTATTAGCCTACATGTCGTGCTTGCGTCGCACCTACACCCTAACGTCCAGGATTAACCTTCTCGTTCACGCCCCGTTGATCGCTCGCTAGTGTCTTCTCAACCTTGTCCATCATACACTGTGCTTTGTGAGCGCTAGCCCTTATGGCCTCTCCAGGTCCGGCAGTATTGCAGATGCCAGGACTACGCGTTTCGTCTCTCTTCAACGTATCTCGTCCAAGCCGGAAAAGTATAGAGGAGATCATAGATTGCTATCAGTTTGAAATTCACTATTAAGGTTATCGCCAACTGGAGGTAAAGAACAGTATAGATTTTCAGCCACACTAGTGAAAAATAAATTAAATCCATTACATGACACATTACACGTATTTGTTGACTTACCATGCGAACTGGGTTCACTATTTATAATTTTCCAGGCAGCTTTAGATTTATTTTTTGTACGCTTTATGAACTCGCAAAAAAAGACGCACGGGAAATTAAATAGAAACTGTGACCATTTATCCTGAATTGTAATTGTTTCCGAATTAATCAATTTATAATCGACAGCCGTAGCTCTATGGAAAAAGTTGAAAAGACCAATTTGTGTTAGTGGTCTGCAGTAGTATGTAATTTATCCAATTTAAATATAAATTTCCAATATAAATCTACCCTAACTTTTGCGGTGCGCGAAGAGCATGCTCGGATCCTCATGTACTCGTAACTGTTGTTAGTTTCCTTTTCTTATAAGTTTTAACAGTCCAATTTGATTCGTTACTTACTTGGGCTTCCGTTACATTTCTGACCGATAGTGGCTCTGAACCGTTGGGCCTCGCCTCTTTTTTTGTTGTAAGGTTTAATACTATCATCTGTGTTTACGTTTTCCATAACATCCAATGTTTCGTTTTGATTGTTTTCCTTTTGCGCAGGGTGACAAACCTGACTATTAAACACATCTTCATGTTTATTTATTATATTGCTTGAAGTTCTCTTTTGTTATATTCGTCCTTCTCGTGGCTTATAGTTACTCTTTTTATACTATTTCTTCAATTTCTTCATCTTTCGCCTCTAATAAAGCTTCACATTCGGTTTGTTTACTTAATAGAAAATTGTTGTTCTTTCTCAGCTCACAAATAAGTGCCTTTAGGAAAACGTGATCTTCATTGATGTCGGGGGGTTAACTCCACTTGATCAGCGAAAAGCGTTATTTCACAACACTAGCGGTAGCGATCTCCATAACTTTTGTGATAGGCAAATCCACATTTACAGTATATGTAGACAAAATTGGAATTTTTTCACATTTACACGTACTTTTCTCTTCACTTTTAAACTGAACGCATTGTTGTCGTGTCGCCATATTTATCATTACTGAAAATGCTCTCGTCCTCGCTTCTTTGGCCATACGGTAAGTCTAACCCTCCTTCTTGAGGCTATGCACCCACTCTCTCTACACCACCATCAGATCCGCTGGCAAATTGTGTGTTAGGCCCTGGCGATCCTAATTGTCCCCGTCCTTCTGGCCCTCCTCAGCCGGTCACGGGTTCTCATTATTCGTGTGACCTCGGTTCATACTGGTAGGACAGATGCCAGTTTAAACCTGACCACACCCAGTAATAAACGCCTCTTGGGCTCGCTAGGTCCACCGATGTTTGACAGAAATCTTGCTTGAAGCCTCATTGACTCGCATGGTGTGGTTCGGGTTGTTGTCCATCCAGACGTCGAGGTATTTAATCGACTTTTGATCGAAATCTCCTCCCCCAGTATGGTGATCGGCGTGATGTGTAAGTAGTGCTGAGTGGTGAGTCCTTTTCCAGGAACCGGTGTTTGTCTGAGTTGCTCGAATCCCGTCGATAGTGGGCAACCCTTTCATAAACCCGAATTGGTTTTGCGACCTCCCAACCTGGCTATCACCTCCTTTAGTACATCGACGATCAGTCTTTTGAATCTCTTTCCTATCCCATTCAACAGGAACACAGGCCTGTAGCCATTGGGTTTTCCCTGGTCATTCCCCGGTTTGTGTAGGAGTACCTACTAAGTGTCTCTACATACAGTTTCATAATGGTGGTGAACTGCTCCGGTATGTTGTCAATGGCCGCCTTTACAACTTAATTTGGAAGCCCGTCCGGGCCGGCGCCTTTATTCCTAGGAGCCCTGATATCGCAGTTGCAAGTTCCGTTGTCGTCCAGGATGAAATATCCCCATGTTTACCGCTTTTTTAGCTGCCCAATCACCATTTCCGTCTTTCCGGGAAAATCTCTGATGATCTCCTTTGCTCCCCCGTGACCATAACTATTGGATCCGGAGACATAGCTCTGATTCGTTTCGTGACTACATAGGCTAGTCCCCAGGGATTGTTCCCCACTTCTTCGCAGAGCCTCGTCCATTATTTCCTTTTGCTAGCTTCCATCGCATTCCTCAGTTCCCATCTCCCTGCACTGTATGCTGAGGCTATATCCTCCGACTCGTGGATTCTTCCTCTTTCGTCGGTCATGCGACGACGAGCGATGGTTGCCTCTCTGCGGAGTTCCCCGATCCCTCTACCAATAGACGCCCTTACGTTGACCTGGTCGCCTCCTTGGGACTGCAACTTCACAGGCCACATTAATTGTACACTTAGAAATTCCTACTTAAGCACCTGTCAGTTTTGCAGCTAGTGGGCTATGTCTGCTGATGCCAGGGTCAACTCTAGGCGGAACGTTGACTGGCCACGCATAACTCCAGCACCGCTTCGCCTCTGCTGTCCATGCGAGGGGAACCCCATTGTATGGACTTGGAGTTGAAGTCCTTCGTTACTAGAATTTCGCACCGATGTTACCTTGATGAAGCTCCCTTCGAGGGTGAACAGCCAATTCGTGAAGACCTTGGCCTCACAGTTAGGCGAGATGTAACAATTTTATATTGTTACGCCCCCGTGCATTCCGCATAGCGTGGATCCGGCAACGTCCCTAGCCAAAAGCAGGTCGTGGGCTGCCCGACTTCTGTTAATATTGATCTTAAGGATTGCTGTCCAGGTAGGTTCCTTCGCTACCACCTTCAACCCAGTCAACTATGTGGTGGCCTGGCGTCACGATCTTGTTCAGCAGGTCCCCGAGTCGTTGTAGCTTCTCTATCGCCGCTTTATTAGCTCCGGCCACCTGTGTCGCCTGCTCTCGTTACTCTCGGCCATTTTCCTCTCTATATTTCTTTCCCGTAGCTCGCGCAATTTGGGGCTGCCCCGCATCCCCCCACATCATCTCTTGGGGCTCGCTGTTATGAATTTAGACGCGATGACAAGTAACAAGTAGTCCGCGAAAAGGCATCATCGTATTCAATGTTCCACAGAAGTGGCCCAAGTATGGACCACTGTCGTACCCCGCCTCTAAATACAGTCTGCTTGTCGCCTCCGCCCGAAGCATTACTTATAAAGATTCTCCCGGAAATGTACCTTATCAATATCCCTATCACTCTTCAGAGCCTCGAGTATAATCGAGAAGGGTAACGTATTGAAGGCATTCATTCAATGCTATATTTAAGCAATGCCTCCTATTGCGTAGGTGATCAGCATTTGATCGGAATTTTCGCCCAGCACCATGAGGGCATCAATGGTAGAGCGACCCTTCCTGAACTCGTAATGATTAGCTCCATCCCTGTCGATGTGCTCCCTTAATCGAGGGGTCAACAATTTTTCGAGAACCTTGCCTATATGCTACCGGCTTCTTGCGGTCCCCGCCCCCTTCGGGAGGACCAGCCTGCCCCTCTTGTATCTCGCCAGGAAGGATCCCTGACTCAGGTTAAAGGATGTAGAAAAAAGTGACTATGTCTGGATAAAGTATTTATTCCGTCTTGTTTCATTACAAGTGTTTGAGTAAACCTATCAGAGTACTCTCGCACCAAGAAATGAAACGTCTCTCTGGGATATACTTCCACTGAGCAGATCTTCCGCCGCCCTGATACCACTGCGAGGCAGGGCCACGAAGTTGTGCCAAAACGTGCCCCCGCTATGCTTCTTGGTCTACCCCATCAGAGGTTCCCACTGCTGAAAACTTCTTGACCACGATAGATTGGTCTACCTCTTTAATGCATATCTGAGGGAGCGTACCATTCCAACGGCCTACAAGAGAGCTAGATTGAAATTCATTCCAAAAAAAAATGGAAATCCGGACGGAAGGCCAGTATCGCCCAATTTGCCTCACGGACGAGAAAGTGAAGGTTTTCGAGAGGCAACTGCGGTGATCGAGGAGAACAGAGAGCTATTGGCCAGGTTGTATGGGTTCACCTTGTGATTAAAAGGTTAGTCGGCGAGGCTCTTGTACTGAGAGCCTTAGAGCCGTCAGGTGCAGGATGCCCAAAGAAACGGCCAAGAAGGAGTTTAGGACATACATAGAAGCAAGGTGACGAGAGATCTGAAACTAACAAAAATATTCTGAAGAAATGAATAAAATATAATAATAATAATACTGTTGCACTATAAAATAAAAGTAAGACTACGAAATAAAGGAATTTCTAGTAATTAGATAATAAAAATCATTTACTTAGTGTTATATTTATCACTTCCTTCATATTGTGTCGCTATTACAAAATATTTAATAAGTAGAATGTAGTAACAAAGAGACTTTTTTCTAAAATAAAAAAAATCTTATATAAAAATATGAAACGAATTTTTTTTTGTTTTTTGTACCCCATCACAAAATTGTCACAGTGATTTTCTGCATAAAAATCTTCGCTTGTTTTACACGTATCAAAAAGTATGACAAATTATCCAGTAGATTAATACTAATCTGCTATCCGCTACACCTAAATATTCATGTTATATTAAATACATCTAAACGTATATAGCTAAACTGAGCAAAAAAAAATTCTAAACTTAAAAAATACAATCCCTTGTAACTGTCCCCCCCGCTATCAAACGCTTTCGAAAAAGACTAGTTTACTATTGCTTACAGTCTTAAAACAGAAATGCAAATCAATTTAATCGGTATTAAAATAGTTTTCGCTTATCAGCACCTTACGAATGGACAATTTCGTTTTCTCACTAAAGTACATGTGTTCCCACTTAATTTATAATATCAGGATACATTGTAAAACCAATCTCTCTCACTACTTTGATTATTTGAGATTAATACTCGTATATATATTTATAAAGGTTATATAATAATTTTATCCATCACATTACGAGTTACTTTTTTCCTTCGCTTGTTTAATTTTGTGGTTTTTATATGGAGCTACTGGAGTCGCCGGGAAAGTGCAGTAAGTTATCACCGCTGTACGATGGTGTGGGTGAAGCTCTGCTCGCAGAGCTAAAGCTGCTTGCAGAACTGAAATCCTCCGCGTCCCTGTATATGCAATCCGCCACCGATTGTTCACCACCTGCAACTGAAAATTCACACAATCGTTTTATTATTATCACCTTTCACCTTTCGGTGTTGGCATATAGTAAAAATTAAATTATTCAAGGGGGTGTAAATTGAAAACGTTTGTTTTTTTCCAACTGAACCATTTTATTTCATGTATTTTCATAATTGCACAATATACATGAGATTTTTTAAAACAACATAGCGAGATATGTTTTAATTCTATCCAGAACACAGATTATGGTATTTTTTTATACACATTTTTTTTTCCCCGTACTTAAGAATAAATGAATGAAGAAATTAGCCGCCTTTGTTTTTATTAATAACAATATTTACACAATAAAATAAATCCTACAGCCGCGCACGTAAAATAACAACAATAATAATAATACTACACAAGTTAACAATAATAATAATAATAGAAAGCATAAGGTATAGAACACAATTTTTTTGGAATAGTAAAACGTTTTCGAGTTTTTATAATTTTTTAAATACTTTTATTTATTTGTTTATAATTTTTTTTGTTGTTGTTGTTGTCAGAGCGCACTTTCGTGTCCTGCACGTGTCACTATAATAAATATATATTTATAAGATTTTTTTTTTGTTTGTTTTAATTGGACCACAGATCTATTTTTCCTTGTTTTTTTTTTTTTTAATTGAGAAAATAAACGTGTAACTATTTACACTTTAAAATAATGTTAATACTATTTTTTTTCTTGCAATATATTTATATATTACTTCTAGTTTGTTTGTATACAGTTATGTCCCATTAACTTTTTCCAATATCGTAAAAAATTAAAATGTTTGTACATTATACATATAATTATCGTTAAGAGTAATATACTTAAAACGATTTCATAATTTGGTTGTAAATTTAAACATTAAGAATCCGTCACTGGTATAAATTATGTTTATTATCTAATAATCAATTAAGAGTTTAAATATTTAAAAAAATCCTTGAATTTTGGAGGCGTTCACTTCGTGGTACTTTTTTATACTACTTGTATTTTATTTTTGAACACAGTTTGAAAATGATTACCGTGTAATTGAAACTAGTCGCAGAAAAATAAAATATAAGAGGTATAAAACAGTTAAGTGTTTTCTTTATTTAAAAAAATCGTAATGAAGTCGAGACTGAATGTTAGAAACTATTAATATTATTTAATCAGTTATTTGAAAGTGATCATGATTAAAAATAGAGAGTTCGTAACAGATATAAATTACATCTAATTATCTAATCGTTAATTAACTAAGACTGTTAAATAATTAAAACACTGTTTAGAATTCATTTACTTCACAGTTTATTTTTTATAAGCTAGATGTATATTTCGAGCTCATCGATAGCTTTAAAATACATTTACTGCTCGAAATATACATCTAAAATAACTACGACTGTGATTAATTGTTCAAATGATTAAAAAAATCAAAATTAAGCACGATTGCTAAAATTATTAGTTTTATTCAATTAGTTATGTGAATGACCTTTTTTTAACCTTTTAACCTTTCTCCGTACATTCAATTTTGTTTAGTTATCTATTTCAAATATACATATATATTATCAAAAATGCCATTTACCTTTCGGCGTAGGCTTATTTCAAATACTAATCATTATTATATTGATAATAATCACTTTGCGTCTGAAATATTTATACGGATTTATTAATTAAAGAATTTTAACCTTTTGATTAATCTAAAAATTAATTTTTTTGGGGCGGCCAAATTAGTTTCCTTTTCTAAACATTAAAACTTGCATGTTTAAAGATTAAAGCCGACTTGTAATTATTCATCTTCGATAAACACAATTTAGGATTGTCGATTTTAAAACTCTTTAAATTATTGGTTTTTGAGTTACGTGAAGAGAAATTTCAATTAATAAAACACGTTAGGATTGTGAAGAAGGTAAATTCTAACGTGTTTTATTAATTTTAAAACTCTTGTTTAAACAAGAAAATTAGTGAGAAATGAATTCATCGTATAGATTTTTTTTTTTACAATCAAGTTGATTTTAATGAGTGAGAAATGAATTCATCGTATAGAAAGAATTATTTTTTGACCGTTAATCAAAATGATTAGTAATGATTTAAACTAAAATTATTATTTTGAGCATTAGAATGAATTTCTTTTCGGAATTAAGTTAATGGGAACCCTGTTGTCGATAAAAAATAAATTAGTATCGATTTACCTCATTAAAAATTTACAATCACACTAAGCTTTTAAAATACTTTTTTAAAATCATAAGCATTACTCGGTATCCTAATTTTTTTTATATATATGTACAAAGTTAAAACGGTGATGATAATAATGTTACGACTCTATCGGCGCTTTTTCTTCTGCTTTTTGCTTTTATTAGTAGCCGCCTTAGGTTTGATCTCCGATTGTAGATCCTCCTCCGTGTCCATGTTAATAACCGGTGGTAGTTTGCTGGAATCATCACTTTCCGTCGTCTCCGTTTGACTGCTAGTATTTTCCACCTTCTCATCATCAGACGACTTATCGATCTTCAACAAATCATCACTAACTTTAGTTTCCACCCAAGATTTCTCAGGCTCTAAAATATCCACAACTTTTTCATCATCAACAGTAAAGTCACCAAAATTATTGGAATAATCCATCGGAACAGGTTCCAATTCCGGAAGATCTAAAATCGCTTCTTGTGGTGGTGGTACAATTTTTTCAGGCACATTCTGAGCAGCAACCGAACTCCAAGACCTCACAGGCGGTGGTGGTGATGAAGCTTTAATTTTCTCCTCGACCACCGGTTTATTCAAATTCCCAATACGAACACCTAATTTAGCTTTCGGTTTTCTAGGCTTTTTAACAACCTGCTTTTCCTCAACAATCTCCTCTGATGAAGAGATCGTCTTTTCAACGGAATCCTCCTTCTCATTCCTTTCTAGCGATTCGGAACTTTGCACCGGTTCCACGTCAAAAAAGGCCGATTCGAAAACGTCAATCTTTTTAGAAACCGAAATCTCCTCCAATTTATTACTTTCGTATTCCTGCTTGGCGAACGTTTTATTCATATCGAAATCCTCATAAGCCTCACTGGCATCAAAAAACGGATCCTGTAATGTATGAATGGTAGCCTCTTTCTTATCAATTACGTCCATGTTTATAATCTCTCTGGTAATTAAATCATCGTCAGGAATTTCAATACTGGGAACGTCAATAATTTTCGCCTTGGTAGTAATTTTCTTCTGTTCCGTTTTAACCTTTGATTTTTTAACTTTAACCACCTCGATTTCTTTCTCTTCAATAACCGGTTTAATATTTTCGACCTCTAAAACGTCTTTACTTTTATTTTTATTCTTATTACTCGCCTTGGCGTTATTATTAATAGCTTTAGGTTTATTTACAGGAAGCTCTTCTTTAATTTTAGCCTCGCCAATCAAACTGGTCGCCTTTTCCTGTTCCGGCTTTGATGATATGTTTCTATTTACATGCAGAACGTTCCTGGCGATTTTCGATTGTACATTTTTCGGCTCGGCGAAAACCACGGCCTTCGAGGCCACCACCGGCCTGAACAGAGCCTCGTCGCAATTTTCGTGAATGACCTCCTCCGGCGGTTCCACTTCACCCTCATCATCCGACTGTACGGTAACGACCATTCCAAGGGGATTGACAACTTTAGCGACACTCGTATTGTGCTGTTTCATTGAAACGATCACACAGCGCCCACCTGAACAGAAAAAGCCAATGGCAGGTATTACTGACAGCAATCAAGATATTTTAAACACGTCTATAACAAGAACTAAAAAAGAAACATGCGATTCTGTGCCAAAATTTTGGTGAGGTAAAAAACAAAAGAAAACAGTAATGGAGCGCAAATCTAAGAATTTGTGTGTAAATTAAATTTAATTAAAAAACAAAAGGTATTATTATTAATCTGATTAAATGTATTGCTTTTTTTTAATTAGGAAAAAAAACTCCCAAGAAACCAATTTGTTTAGTAGAGAAGTAAAGTAAACACACGCCACACTCTCACACACCATTTGGTAAACTGGCCAGTATTGCCTGCCGTTGGCTAATTCTGATTATCACAAAAAACGTACTGAAAAATAAACAGTGCGAAAAGCCTTGTAAAAATTAAAAAAATAAACGCTACACCAAAAATTAACAAAAAAAATAAAGTTATATTTACATAGATATTAAATAATTGATTAACTTATTAATTAATCCGTCAGTTTTGTCAAAGAATTTATTTATATTTAAAAACAAGACGATAATAATTTTCGATTTTTTTGGACTATAATTTCCAAAATGCTAAATAATTATTTTAAAAATGTAACGTGACCATTACATAAGCTTATTCTCATTTTATTAACCTATTAACTATCTGTTATATAACAATACAACAAAATTGTACACAAACAAAAACATTAATATATGTTTCCACACAGGCAAACTCAAAACTTAAATAAAACACTTTATAATTAAAATATTCATAATAGCAAAGCATTTGTTTTCTTTCCATTTTGTGTAAAACAGAGAGAGTGAGAGAGAAAGTATTTCAAAATTATCGATAAAATAAAAATATAAATTTTGCTTAAAATAGTATTAAAAAAAACAATTACAAAAACATTTCAATTTAGAAAAAAAGATGAAAGTATCAAAGAAAATTTTAATTTACTAAATAAATAATTAAAAATATTCCCAGACAGTGACAGACTAACACTAATCATACTGTATATATGTTATTTTTGTAAATATGTGTTACTGTAATAAAGATGTTGTATATATAATTAAAAATATTAGTTAGAAAATAAATGAATAATATTTTCCAACCTTAATAATATGCACGATTAAACGCTAGCGTACTCTTGACCTAGGTTAATGCGTAGTTTATTAAGATAGGTCAGTAGTACGATAGGTCAACGTACTGACTATTGTGGTAGGTCAAGAGTACGCTAGAATTAATAATAATAAATTTTTAAGACTATATTAAATTAATATTCTGTTTATTCTTATAGTTCAAAGCAACGATTAATACAATATCTAAAGTGACGGGAAAACACCTAAAACAATTGAATGTCATAACAGAAAACAATTGAAATTACTTGAATTAAAAATTGACAAGCTTGACGAACGCTAAGAATTTTTATTAAAGAAATGCTACTAAAATATTTTATTGTCACTCTAGAAATAAATTTAAATTATTGAAAATTGCAAAAAAACAATTGACAAATAAATAAAAACAAACGAAAACAATTGAAACTAACAGAAATGCTTGATCTATATGTTCCTAAAAAAACAATTAAACATTATATAGTGAAAAATGTTTTGAGGGAATCAATGTATTTTTTAAACTCTCTAATTGGTAACAAAAAAATTAAAAATTGCTTAAAAAAAATAATGAAAAATTCTAAAACAAAAAAAATTGTACAATGAAAAATGGTATAAAAGTTTCTAGAAAAAAACTATAACCCTCGAAGGTAATTTGTGCAAATTAGAAAATAGATTTTTGTAAAAGAAAATTACGGAAATAAAGAAATAATTAATCATTTTTGAGGAATGAAAATGAAAATTTCTGAAACTAAGAAAATTCTCTAAAAGTAAAATAAAAGATTGGTGGAAAAATTCTCAACAAAAACGAAAACTGGAAAATACTAGAACGGTCGAAGAAAATGTTGCAAGTTGGAAGTTCTTGAAGAGAAATTATTACTAATCAAATTCGTTTAATATAAATATAAAACAAGAAATAGAGGCAATTTTTTTGAGAAATTTCTGGAAAAACTCTCGAATTAGTAGAAAATATAAATGTAACGATCTAAATCTTTAATTTAGATTTATGTTATTAATTGGGTTTGTTTATTATGTACACACGCTAATTTTCATAAAAAAATAAAAATAAAAGTTTCCAAAAAAATGTAGAAATTTTGTAAAGAGGAATTTATTGAAAAATGGTGAAAATGACTAGAAGAACAAATATATCAGTGATTCCTGGCTAAGAAAAAAAGCTAGAAAATTCCGCTAAATCAAGATAATAAAGAAAAAAATATTGAGAAATTCCAGAAAATTTCTAAAGCTATCGAATTTTAAAAATCTCAATTGCTAACAATATTTGCAAATTGGAAGAAAAATTCTCTGAGAATAAAAAGCAATAAATAGATTTTTTTTTCATAATTTTTTTTTAATTCCAAAACTCTGGAAGTAGAAAATCATAAAATTGTGTGTTTCAAAGATCTAGAAACTGTAAAGAAAAATTATATAAAAATCTAAAATAAGAACTATTGAAAAATCTTAAAATTATTGAAGAAAATTCTCCTGGAGAAGAAAAACTGCCGAAAAATTATATGATATAATGCAAGAAATAGTTAAAAAATTTTAAATTGGTAGAAAATTTTAAAAATTGGAGAAATATTTTGAAACTTAAAAAATATCTCTCAATTTGGAAAAATAAGCTAGAAAAGTTAGAAAATTATCAAAGAATTGCTAGAAAATGCTAAAATTCTTGAATTGGTAGAGGATTGAAAAAATCTGAAGGCAATTTTTTGGAAAATCCTAGAACCCTTGAAGGAAACTTTTCTCGAAAAGAGAAATTCATTTAAAATTAAAATGTCTAAAAATTAAAGAACAAATTCTGAAATTATTAGACCCTTGAAGGAAACCTCGTAAATTGGAAGAGAAATTGCTCACGAAGAAAAAAATTTGGTACCTGTAAATGCAGAGTGAGTTTTTTTTTATATGTTCTCTATGGAAACTATAAGAGATAGAAAAAGTTAAATGGGAAAAGTTGTGTAGTTTTAAGAGACGAATAAAATTGTACTTTCAAAAAAGTTTTCAAAAGTAACTATCGTACATATTTAAAAAAATAAAAAGTGGCAATTTTTTCAAATCAATCATCAATCATATCAGTTATTATGACAGATAAAAAACTGTTTTATTCATTTTTTTAATTTATAATAAAAGTTAAAATGACTATAACACACGTATTTTTAGAAATAACTATGTCACATGTGATATTGGATTAAACAGAAAAAAAGAATCTATTGAATGAGCCAACTATAGTTTCAATTTAATAAAATTTAAGTTAGCGTCATATCCCGAAAAATAACGGCGATAAAATTTTTCTAAATATATTTTATTAATTTGCATATAATTACCTACAACTTTGTCTTTTACAGTTTTTTCTATCTGTCATAATAACAGAGATATTGATTTGAAAAAATTGACACTTTTTACTTTTTTTCAAAATATCTAGTTACTCCTGTCTTTTTTGAAAACTTTGAAAATAGAATTTTACTCGTCTCGTAAATCTACACGTCTTTCCCAATTTAACCATTTTTTATTTTATTTCTTATAGTTTCCGAGAACATCTACAAAAAAACCCGTGTAAATAAAGTTTTTGAAGAATTTCTGGTAGAATTTATAAAACTCGAATTTGTAGAAAATTTTAACAATCTCTAGGGTGAATAGTTGAAAAATTCTAAAAGCTTTGAAGAAAAATCTCGAAAACTCATTCAAAAGGAAAAAAAATAGAAGAATTACTAGATTCCTGGAGAAGTAAAAAAATTCGAAAATTCAGCCAATATAAAGCAAGAATTAGTAAACAACTTTCAAGGAAATGATAGAAAATTTTAGAACTAGTAAAAATGAAAATTTTAAAAATATGAACTCCTAAAACAATATTTGAAAAGCAACCACTTCAATTGTAAAGAGTTATTTCAAAAAATCTCCAGAGGAGTAAGAAAACATTTTTATTTGTTGCTGGAAAACAATCGAAGAAAATTTTCGCAAATTAGAATATACATTTCTGAAAAAAGAAACATTTCGCTATATGAAATAGTGAAAAATTTTCGATAAAATTTTCCAATAAAATGTTAAAAATCTGAAAGCTGAAATATTTCAAATCTTTTGAAGAAAAATCTCGCAAACTGAAAGAGGAATTAATTGAAAACTTGTCTAAAAATGAAAGAAAAATGCAGGAAATTTCTAACCCGCTATAAATATCGTTTAAAATTGTCTTAAAAAGATAACATTTTCTAACAATTTAAAAATACGAAAACTATGTTTTATTAAGACTACAAATTATATTATAACATTTTCTATTTATTAGTTAATTTTCTACAACATAAAGGACTTTAATATATTTTAACTATTAGATAAAATTTGAATTGAAATACATTTCAAATTTGTTAAGCAATAAAAGTTAAGCTAACTTAAAAAAGGCAGCTTAATTAATTGAAAATTGTATAAAAGAATTTCTAAAAAAATTAAAAAATAAAAATCATAAAAGTGTTATAAGATAAAATTAGACACTTTTAAAAAATAGGAACAATGGAATTTGGTTAACCAAAAAAAAAGCCAAATTTAAGAGCTTAAAAACATTGAAAATAGAAATGGATTTTTTTAAAGAATCAATACGTAAAAGCAGTTGAAACATTTGATATAAAAAGGCAAAAGAGTCTTAAAAGATAAAACATTTAATCATTGCAGAAAAACAATTGAAACAATACTAAGATTAATTACTTTAAAGTAGTTTAAAACTTTTACCAAAAACAATCGAGCATCTGTCAATAAAAACAATCGGTTAAAAACGTTCTTTAACAAAAATACTGTTTTGAAAACTATTGAAATTTCAAAAACATCTTTCTGAAAAGTTTAAACTTAAAAATTAAACATATAAAAATCTTAAAATTCATTAAACAAAACTTAAAAATAATTTGATACAATCGTACCAAAAAAAAAACAAATGAAAATCTATTAAATTTTGAAATTGAAACGCTATTTATAGCGTTTTAATTTGTTTCAATTGAAAAACCTTAGAAAGTTATTAAGCAAAAATAAAGTTGCCAACTTTCAGGGCTTAAAAATAAAAACAATTCAAATAGTGGTGTGAAGCAATACATAAAAAAGATAAACCAGTTGAAATTAAAATTAAAAAATTTGTAGAAAAACAATTGGAATTTGTTAAGAGCGAAACAAAATTAAGATTAATTATTTAAAAGTTGTTGTAATATTACCAAAATAAATTGAATATTTGTAAAAAAAACAGTTGAAATTTTACCAAATTCAAAAAATATCTCTCAAACTTTTCTTGGTGACATATGGCAGATAGAAAATGACATAGGTCAACTGATTATTGATGATCTATGATTTGTGACGGTTGATTGAGGATTGTTGGCAACTTTTCATTGCAGATAACGTTTCTAAATGAAATATGACAATTGATTCAGAATTAATGACAACTTTCCATTACAGAAAACTTTTCCTAAACTATCAAATAATTGATAATGACCTATGACATATGATGGCTGATTGAAGATTATTGAAAACTTTCCATTACAGAAAACAGTTCTAAATAACCTATGTCGTATGAAAAATGACAGCTGTGAAGAGATTGATGATGACCTAAGACTTATAACGATTTATTGAGAATCAATAACGACTTTTCATCACAAAAACAGTTCTAAATGACATGTGAAAAATGACTTATAAGGATTCATTGAGGATTAACAACTTTTTATTACAGAAAAAATATAAAATAACATTTGACATTTGAAACATGACATCTGTGAAGTGATTGATGATGTCCTACGATCTATGACGGTTCATTAATGAAAAGTGACATTTATCAAATGAGCCAGATCGATCCTACTGAGATAATTCTTATCGCTGAAAAAGGCTTAAAATTAAAAATAGATTTACTTCTCTTGAGATTTTTAAAATTAAACAACGTAATCCTGAAATTCTACTCACTAATGACCAAGCTGACCTAATATATACTCCTTTGTTCAACGCCATCTAAAAATTGTTTGTAGAAATTGTTTGTACATTTGAAGTATAGTTTTGAAAATAATAGGTTAAAACTGTCGAAAATATAGTAGCTAATACAGTTACAAAAACTGTGTGATATTAAAAAAGGATATTTTCAATCATATAAAAAAGTCTCTCAACTTGGCATTTGAATTGATTGAATTTCATTAGAAAATCTATAAAATAGACTGCAATATTTAAAAAACAGCTTGAAAAGCTAGAAAATTTTGAAATAATTACTAATACTAAATTTCTTGAATTGGTAGTGGATTCAAAAAATCTGAAAGAAATTTTTTGGAATATTCTATAACCCTTGAAGGAACCTTTTCCTTGAAACAGAAATTCATTTAAAATTCTCTAAAAATGAACAAAATTTGAAAAAAAAAAACTGAAAGAAAACACTCGTAAATTGGAAGAAAAAATGTTTGTAAATATAAATAAAATCTTTGAAGAATTTCTGGGAAAAAACTATTGAATTTGTAGAAAATTTAAAAAAAACTGAAAACTAAATTGATGGTTCTAAAAGCTTTGAAGAAAAATTTCCCAAACCGAAAGAGGAACTCGATGAAAATTTTTCTAAAAGTGAAAAAAAAAATCTGGAAACTTCTAAAAAACAAATAATAATCAATAGGAAAATTACTAGAAAATATTAATTTTCATAAGCTGAAAGAAAGATTCCTGGAGAAGAAAAATTGGAAAATTCGCCAAGAAATAGTGCACTACTTTCGAGGAAATGCTCGAAATTTTACAACTGGTAAAAAAAAACCTTTAAAAATAGTAACTACTGAAAAAAACTTTAAAAACCAACCTCTCAATTTAGAATAGCTATTCTTCAAAATATCTTCAGAAGACTAAATACTTTTTCTTCTGAACTTACAAGATAAAATTCTGGAAAAAATGTTCGCTATTTTAAAATTTTCGAGGATTTTCTGAAAAACTTCTTAAAAATCTTAAAAGATAAATTGCTGAATAATTTTAAAACCCGTGAAAAAAATTCTCACAAACTAAAAGAGGAATTCATTACAAACTTGTCTAACAATAAAAGAAAAATACTGGAAATTTCTAAAAATAAAAAATTAAAATATAGTGATGTGATCACCATATTATATATAACTTGCTTAGTAAAAAAAAGATAACAACTAAAATTGTAATAAATTAATAGAGATTTGTCAAATAAAAACGATTCAAAAGAAGGTAAGAAATTTTACTTTAAAATAGTTACAATTTTACCAAAAACAATTGAAATTTTGAAATATGTTTTTATTTGAATTTTGGTTGTTTGTTTGTTTGTTTTCAAATTTGTTGAAATTTTAGTTGAAAAATATGGGAAACAAAACAGTTGTAAACTTAAAAAGAAAACAGCTTAAAAATAGTTGTAACAGCTTAAAAAAAATTGAAAATAGTAGTGGAAATTTTACTCCGAAAAAATGTTTCAGCACGGGTTAAGTGAGAAACTAATTCATCATATAGTAGTGGAATCTTTCTCATAGAAAGGATAGAAATATGAACATTTTTTAAAAGAAAAAGCAAAAAAGTCTTAAAATCAGATATTTTTTCGAAAAAAAAAACAAATTATCTTAATCACTTAAAATACCTGAAATAAAAACAATTGAACATCTGTTTAAACTCAAATATTGATAACATTCAAATTCCTTAAACATAAAATAAAAGAAAATAAAAAAAAATACAAACAAAATTTCTTAATTTTCGAGTAAAAAAGATAAAAAATATTGTGATTTTCTTGTATACTTAATAGTAATTTTATAATTTAATTTTTAATTTGCATATAAAGTTTTCAACTTTTTTTAATAGTCGAATTTTTAGTTAAAGCATAGTTAACAACTTAAAACAAGTTATTATTATTTGTATTTATTTATTTACATCTTTGGTCTTCTTTCTTAGAAAAGAAAAAAATTAAAAAGAAAAATTGAAAATAGTAGTAGAACATTTCAAACGGACACAATAAAAAACAATTGAACACTTGACAAAAATGAAGATTACTAAAAAAAATAATAAAATTAAAAAAAAATTGTAAAACTAATTAATAGAGATTTAAAACAAATAACTTAATAATCATTACAATCTTATCAAAAATCAATTAAGAATCTGTTAAATTTTGACATTTGTAAATAGTCTTAAACAGACAAAATTTTATTTGAAAAACATTTGAAATTTGTTAGGTAAAAAAAAAGTTGTCAATTTAAAAAGAAAAGACAGCTTAATTTTTTTTTAAAAAAAACAGAAAAGAAAGTCTTAAAAGATAAATTAGTTAAAATTAAAATTAGATAATTTGATAAAATAAAAACAATTGAAATTTATCTCTCATAAATTTTTGGAAAAATCCAAAACTCTCGAATTGGTAGAAAATCATATAATTGAAATTGAAAGCAAGGTTAAAAAGAAATCTGGAAGCTGTAAAGAAAAATCGCAGCCTGGAAGAGAAATTTATAGCAAAATTTGAAAATTCCAAAAAATATAAACAATGAATTATTATTGAAAAATAAAAATAAACTATTGAAGAAAAATTTCACAAATTGGAAGAGAGATTCCTAGAGAAGAAAAAATCGTCTTATATAAAACAAGAAATAGTGAAAATCCAGGAAATGCTGGAATTCAAAAAATTGGTAGAACATTTTAAAAATTGCAGAATCGTTTTGAAACCGAAAAAAATCTCTCAACTTGGAAGAGAATTTCATTAGAGAATCTTTAAAATAGACTGCAATATTAAAAAAAGAGCTAGAAAAGCGAATTACTAGATCCTTTGAAAGAAAATTTCAGAAATTGGAAGGAGCATAAATAGCTGCAAACACAAAGCAACAAATATTGGAAATTTTTTAAAGAATTGCTAGAAAACGCTTAAAATTCTTTTGTTTGTAGAGGATTTGAAAAATATGAAAGCAATTTTTTGGAAAATTTTGGAACCCTTGAAGGAAACTTTTCCTTGAAACCGAAATTCATTTAAAATTCTCTAAATGCGAAAGAAAAAAAAATATTAAAGACCTTCGAAATTAATTGGAGAACAAATTAATGAAAAAGAAAAAAAAAATCGTAAATTCTATAATGTAAATAAAATTCTTAAAGAATTTCTGGGATATTCTAAAACTCTCAAGTTTGAAGAAAATTTTTAAAAAATCTGTAATCTAAATTGCTTAATAGGTCTATAAATCTCGAAAGAGAAACTCATTGAAAAGTGGAAAAAAGCTGAAAAATTCTAAAAAAATGATATATAAGAAGAATTACTAGATTTCTGGCGAAGTAAAAAAAAAATGGAAAATTTGGCCAATATAAAGCAAAAAATAATGTATTCACTATTTGTTTTGAGTTATGTGAAGTAATAATCACTAATAAAACACATGGTGCTCGAAATGTACATTTAACGTTTAAAAATAAATTAGTGAAGAAAGGAAATCAAATCGTGTTTTATTAGAAGAAATAATTAACAACTTTCGAGTAAATACTAGTAAAATGGTAGAAAATTTTATAAAATATGAACTGCTAAAACAATCTTTGGGATTGTAAACTATCATGTACCAACTGTCATCTGTAAATTGTCATCTACTAACTGTCATCTGTCAACTGTCAACTATCATCTACCAACTGTAAACTGTCATATGTCAATTGTCATCTATCAACTATCATTTGTCAACTGTTAACTGTCATCTGTTATCTGTTAACTGCCATCTGTCTTGTAAGCTGTCAACTGTCATCTACCAACTGTTATCTATAAACTGTCATCTGTCACCTGTCAATTGTTAACTGTCACCTGTCTACTGTCTTCTACCAACTGTCACCTGTCATCTGCCATATGTTAATTGTTATCTGTCAAATTTAAACTGTTAACTATCATCTAGCATATTTAATTGTCCACTAAAATTGAAAAAAAAAATCTTCGAAAAAATCTCCAAAAGAGTAAGAAAAAAATTTGACTAGTTGCTGGAAAATATTAAAACAATTGAAGAAATTTTTCTCAAATTAGAAGATACATTTCTATATACATACATAATCATATACCCTTCTACCCGTTAAAAGTGTAGGGTTGATAAATTTCAAATAAATTTAAAAAAAAAGCGTTTATAAAATGGTGAAAAAGTATCGAAGATTTTATGGAAAAAAAAATTCAAATTAGTAGAAATTTTTTAAATTCTGAATACGAAATTACTGAAAAATTTTAAAACCTTAAAAAATCTCGCAAACCACAAGAGGAATTCATTGAAAATTTGTCTAAAAATGCTGGACATTTTTAAAACGCTATCAATACCGTTTAAAATTGTCTCAAACAGATAAAATTTTAATTGAAAAACATTTGAAATTCGTTTAGCATTAAAAGTTGCTAAATTAAAAATGAGGCAGATTCAATAATTAATAACAGTATAAACAATTTCTAAAAATAAAAAAATAACAGCAAAAAGTTAAAATTAACTACTTTTAGAAAATAGAAACAATTGAATTTTGTTTACCTCCTCCCAAAAAAATGCCAACATAAAAAAAAAACGTTGAAAACAGAAGTGGATTTTTTTTTTTGAAGAATCAGTTGAAACATTTGATGTAAAAAGGCAAAACAGTTGAAATTAAAATTTAATCATTGCAAAAAAAAACAATTAAAACAACCATACTTAGATTAATCACTTTACCAAAAACAAATGAACATCTGTTAAAAACAAAAGGGCTAAAAACTTCTTGAAAAGAAATTATGAAAAACTCCAAAAACACTTTTCTGAAAAGTTTAAATTTTCGCTGGAAAAGGCTTAACAATGGATTTACTCGAGTCTCTTGAAATTTTTAAAATTAAACGTATACCTGAAATTCTGCTCATTATCGACCAAACTAACCTTAAAAATATACCCCTTTCTTCAACGCCAGCTGCAAATTGTTTATAGTTTTTTATTTGTTTGTTTGTTGAAATTTTAGTTGAAAAACATTTGAAACAAAAAATGAGCTTAAAAACAGTTGGAACAGCTTAAAAACAATTGAAAATACTAGTGGAAACTTTCTCATAGAAAAAGTTGATAGAAACATGAAAAATCTCTAAAAAAGAGCAACAATACATCCGCTGTCTAAACTTGGAAGAGAATTTCATTAGAGAATTTAGATATTCTGCTATTCTTAAAAAAGAATTGCTAGAAAAATCTTCTTGAATTGGTAGAGGGTTCAAAAAATCAGAAAGCATTTTTTTTTCGAAAATTCTAAAACCCTTGAAGGAAACTTTTCCTTGAAAGAGACATCCATTTAAAGTTCTCTAAAAATGAAAAAACAAATTCGGGGGGGAAAAATTAAAATTATTAAAGACCAAAGAAGAAAACACTGGAAAATTGGACCAAAAATGAAGAAAAAAAATGTTTGTAAATATAATTAAAATAAAAGAATTTCTGGGAAAATTCTAAAAATATCGAAAATTTAAAAAATGCTGAAAAGTTCTATAAGCTTTGAAGAAATATATAGCAAACTGAACGATTAACTCGTTGAACAATTTTCTAAAAGTGGGAAAAAAACTAGAAGGAGAATTACTAGAAAATATTAAAACCCTTAAAGAAAATTTTCATAAACTAAAAAAATTAAAATTATATGTATGTTTTTTTCCTTCGATATTGTAAATGTCTCGTTATTTTATTTGTACATATTGTAACCATGTCTGATAAAGTTTAAATAAAGATAAAGATACTCGAAAATTCAAACACTGACCAAAAACATTTCAAAATATGCTGAAAAAAATCTTAAAAAAAACAACCTCTTAACTTGGAAAAGAATTTCTGCGATAAATCTCCAGAAGTGTAAAAAAAAACTTAACTGGTTGTTACTGGAAAATATTAAAACAATCGCAGAAAATTTTCGCGAATTACAAGATATAATACTGAAAAAAAAATTAGAGGATTTTCTGAAAAATTTAAAAGAAATTTGAAAAAATCTTGAAGCCAAATCGCTAAATAATTTTAGAATCTTTGAAGTAAAAATCAAATCAAACTGAAAGAGGAATCCATTGAAAACTTTAAAAAAGGGAGGAAAAAATACTCGAAATTTCTAAAAACAAAAAACTAAAATGGTGATGTCGGTACTTTCCTTGCATTTTTCTCGAAAGCCTTTTTAAACTATAGCTTAATAAAACGAAAAGTTGAAAACGTGAAAAAATGCTAAAATAAAACAATAATAGAGATTTGTAAAAAAAAACAATTCAAAATCAAAATAGGAATTTACTTTAAAGTAGTTACAATTTTTATTTATTTAATAAAAATTCAGTTATGCAAACAATGTAAAAATTGAAAACAATTGAAAATTTTGAAATATGTTTATTTTCGTTTTGATTGTTTGTTTGTTTTTAAATTTGTTGTAATTTTATTGGAAAAACATTCGAAACAAAAATGTGGTAAACTTAAAAAAAGTTGGAACAGCTTAAAAACAATTGAAAATAGTAGTGGAAACTTTCTCATGAAAAGGATAGAAATAAGAGAAATTTCTAAAAAAAAAAACACATAAAAGTCTTAAAATCGGATTTTTTTTTTTCGAAGAAAAAACCAAATTAGATTTAATCACTTCACATAGCTATATATACTACAAAAAAACAATTGAACATCTATTAAACACATTCTTCATTTTTTTTAACAGTTGAAAACTGGATAGTTTATTAATAAACCCAAATATTGAATGTTTTAAAACAAAAATTACAGAAAATAAAAAAAAATGAAACAAAATTTTCTTAATTTTCGAGTAGAAAAGCTAAGATAAAAATTGTTGTGATTTTCTGCAATATATATTTAATAATTAATAGTAACTTTATAATTAATTTTTTAATTGGTATATAAAGTTTTCAACTTTTGTTATTAATAGTCAAAATTTTAATTGAAAAATATTCGAAGTTGCCAAGTAAAAAATAGTTGACAGCTTAAAACAAGTTAAAATTAATATATATATATATATATATATATATATATATATATATAAATGAAAATAGCAGTGGAAAATTTCAGAAAGACACAAAAAAAAGAGTTGAATATTTGATAAAAACATGAAAAATTCCTAAAAAAAAAACAATAGAATTTTTAAAAGATTAAATTCAAAAGTTTGCAAATGAATGATAGAGACAATTCAAAATTAAGATTTAAAAACAAATACTTAATATTCAATTTTACTAAAAACATTTGAAAATCTGTTAAATATTTACATTTGTAAATGTAGCGTTTAAATTTGTCTTTAATAGGTAAGTAATTGAGAAACATTTGTTAAGCAAAGAAAGTTGCCAATTTAAGAGATTTAAAAAAAACCCAATTGAAAATAGAAAATCTTAAAAGATAAATTAGTTGAAATTAAAATTAGATAATTTGAAAGAATAAAAACAATTGAAATTTTGTAAAGCAAAAACATTAAGAGCTTAAAACCGTTTTAAAAAAGTAGTGGAAAAAAAATAGAAGTGGAAAATTTCTTAAAGAATCAATGCATAAAAACAGTTCAAACATTAAAAAAAAGCAAAATTTCTAAGCAAAAAAATCTTAACAGATAAAACAGTTATTAATATTTAATAATTGCATAAAAACAATTGAAACAAAACTAAGATTAATCCACTTCAAAGTGGAATAATAAAATGTATTTCAAAGTAGTTTTAAAATTTACGAAAAAACAATTTAACATCTGTTAAAAACAATCGGTTGAAAACTTTCTTAAAAAGAAAAATTACTGTTTTAAAAACAATTGAAATTTTACCAACTTCAAACACCTCTTTCTGAAGGGTTAAAACTTAAAGATTTAATATTTTAATATACTAAAATTAAAGATAATAAACTATACAATTGTACTAAAAACAAATGAAAATTTGTAAATATAGCGTTTTAATGTGTCTTTAAACAGTAGAAATTTTACTTGAAAAACAATTGATATTTGTTAAGCACCTTTAAAGGCTTAAAACAGCTTAAAAAACAATTGCGAATAGTAGTGAATCAATGCATAAAATGATAAAACACTTGAAATTAAAATTAAATAATTTCCAGAAAACAATTGCCATTTGATAAAAACAAAATTAAGATTAATTATTGAAAAGTGGTTGTAATATTACCAAAAACAATTAAACATTTGTAAAAAGAAACGTTTAAACATTCTTAAAAAATGACATATGACAGTTGCTTTACAATTAATGACAACTTACAGAACATTACAGAAAACTTTTCCTTATAACATATCGCAGCTAAAAAATGACATCTATCAATTGATAATGGCCTACGACTTATGACAGCTGATTGAAGATTGTTGACAACACTCTATTACAAAAGAAAAACAGTTCTAGATAATTTATGACGTATGGAAAATGACAGCTGTGAAGAGTTGGTGATGATCTAAGACTGATAAGGGTTGTTTAAGAATTAATGATAACTTTCTATTACAGAGAACATGTCTACGTGATTAAGGACAGATAAAAAAACATCTATCAAATGACTTTTGACTTGACAGTTGATTGAGGACTGAAAACACTTTCACTGATAGAAAATGGGAGATGAAAAATGACATCAATCAAGTAATTGTCGATGACCTATGACCGTTAAAAAGGATTCAAAAATGACCATTAGCAGATGAAAAATGACAACAGTCAAATTATTCGTTATGACCTATATCTGTTTAATAAGGAGTCAACTTTTCATCACAACAAACCCTTCCAAATGATCTATGGCAAATAAAAAATTACATCTACGAAGAGATTAACAATGACCTATAACTTATGACGGTTAAATAAGGAATAGACAACTTTTTATGACAGAAAACCCGTTCTAAATGACCTATAGCAGATGAAAAATGACAACGGTCAAATTATTGGTTATAACCTATGACTGTTTAATAAGGATTATAGACAACTTTTCACTACAAAAAACCCTTCCAAATGACCCATGGCAAATAAAAACTGACATATACGAAATTATTGACAATGACCTATGACGGTTAAATGACGGTTAATTGAGAATTAACTTTAGACTTATGACAGTTGATTGAGGATTAACACGTTGACGCCGGCGTTTTTGTACCCTACAATTATTCATTTAAAATGAAAAAATTTGGCTCGCACGCCTATGGTTGTTATGGTTGCTATGGTGACTGAAGTCCTAGATGCGCGATAATAGTTATTTATTGTCACCATGGAAGTAATCAGTGGCGTACCAAAAGCGTAAAAACTCGTGTACCACCGGTGGTACCCGCCGGCGTTAACGTGTTAAAGATAAAGACACTGTCACTTATAGAAAATGGCAGATGAAAAGTGACATCAGCCAAGTAATTGAGGATTACCTATGACCGTTAAAATAGGATTAAAGACAACTTTTCATGATAGAAAACCCGTTTCAAATGACCTTCAGCAGATGGAAAATGACCATGATGAAATTATTTGTTATGACCTGTGACTCTTTAATAAGGACTATAAACAAATGACCTTCGGCAAATAAAAAATGACACCTATGAAGTGATTGACAATGATCTGTGACTTATGATGGTTAATTGAGAATTAATGTTAACTTTTACAGAAAACATTTCTGCATGACTAAGGACAGATGAAAAATGACATTAATCAAATGACTTTTGACTTATGATAGTTCCTTGAGGATGGAAGACACTTTCACTCTTAGAAAATGGCAGATGAAAAATGACATTAGTCAAGTAATAGTTGATGACCTATGACCGTTAAACTAGGATTAAAGACAACTTTCCATCCCAGAAAACCCGTTCCAAATGACAAGAGTCAAATTATTGGTTATGACCTGCGACTGTTTAATAAGGAAAAAAAAGTTGTTTAACTTTCCATCACAAAAAATTCAAATTAGTAGAATTTTTTTAAATTCTGAATATGAAATTGCTGAAAAATTTTAAAACCTTAAAAAATCTCGCAAAATTAATTGAAAATTTGTCTAAAAATGAAAGGAAAATGCTGGAGATTTCTAAAACGCTATAATTATCGTTTAATATCGTCTTAAACAGATAAAATTGTAATTGAAAAACATTTAAAATTTGTTACGCAATAAAAGTTGAGCTAACTTAAAAAAGGTAGCTTAATTAATTAAAAATTGTATAAACAATTTCTAAAAAGTAAAAAAAAACATCAAAAAAGTATTATAAGATAAAATTAGATACTTTTAGAAAATAGAAACAATTGAATTTTCTTAACCCCAAAAAATAGCCAACTTTTAAAAAACATTGAAAATAGAAGTGGATTTTTTAAGAATCAATACGTAAAAACAGTTGAAACATTTGTTATAAAAAGGCAAAAGAGTCTTAAAAGATAAAACATTTAATCATTGCAGAAAAAAAAATTGAAACAATACTAAGATTAGTCACTTTAAAGTAGTTTAAAATTTTTCCCAAAAACAATTGAGCATCTGTTGAAAAAAACTCTCTTAAAAAAATACTGTTTTAAAAACTATTAAATTTCAAAAACATCTTTCCGAAACTAACTTAAAAATTAAACATATTAAAATCTTAAAATTCATTAAACGAAAATTAAAGTTAATTTGGTAACATAATCGTACCAAAAACAAATGAAAATCTGTTAAATTTTGACATTTGTAAATATAGCGTTTCAATTTTTCTTAATCAGTTGAAATTTTTAATTTTTACCTTAAAAAAAACAATTGATAATTGTGGTGTGAAACAATACATGAAAAAATAATTAAAACTAAATAATTTGCAGAAAAACAATTGCAATTTGTTAAAGGCAAAACAAAAAATTTGACTAAAAAAACTTGACTGGTTGCTGGAAAATATTAGAACAATCTCAAATTACAAGATAAAAATCGAGGGAAAAAAATCGCTTATTTTAAATTGTCATTGTTAAAAAAATTCTTAAAATAGCTGCAATACTACATAAAAAACAATTGAAATTAAAAATTGAATTGAATAATTTATTTTTTAATTTGTATATAAAATTTTCAACTTTTATTTTTAATAGTCGAAGTTTTAGTTAAAAAATATTCGAACGTTAACAACTGAAAACAAGTTAAAATTAAGAATAAAAATTGAAAATTGTAGTAGAAAATTTCAAAAGATGACAATAAAAAAAAGCTGAACATTTGATAAAAATATGAAAAAATTACTAAAAAAAATAATCAAATTAAATTCAAAAGTTTGCAAAACTAATTAATAGAGATTTAAAACAAATACTTAACAATAGTTACAATTTTAATAAAAATCATTTAGGAATCTGTTAAATTTGTACATTTGTAAATAGTCTTAAATAGACAAAATTTTATTTGAAAAACATTTGAAATTTGTTAAGTAAAAAAAATTGCCAACTTAAAAATGCATTTTTTTCTATAAAAAAAAACAGAAAAGAAAGTCTTAAAAGATATATTAGTTAAAATTGTATAATTTGATAAATTAGAAACAATTGAAATTTGTCAAGCAAAAAAATGCCAGCTTAAAAACCATTGAAAATAAAAGTCCAAAATTTCTTAAAGAATCAAAAACAGTTCAAACATTTGATATGAAAACAAGAAAAATTTCTAAGCAAAACAGTCTTAAAAGATAAATTGAAAGTAGAAATTTTAATTTAATAATTACAAAAAAAAACAATTGAAACAAAACTAAGATTAATTACTTCAAAGTAGTGGAAATATTACAAAAAAAAAAACAATTGAACATCTCTTAAAAACAGCAGGTTAAAAAGTTTCTTAACAAATGAAAATTTTTATTTAAATTTGCTTTAAACAGTTGAAATTTTAGTCGAAAAACAATTGACATTTGTTAAGCAAACAAAAGATGCTTCCAACTTTAACGGCTAAAAACAGCTTAAAAAATAATTGAAAATAGTAGTGAATCAATGCATAAAACGATAAAACAATTGAAATTAAAATTAAATAATTACAATTTGTTCAATAATATTTAAGAAAGAAGACCAAAGATAAGTAAATAAATAAATAAATACCAAAAACAATTGAACATTTATAAAAAAGAATGATTAAACTTAAACACATTCTAAAAAAAAATAAACAGTTGAAATTTTGGCCATTTGAAAAACCTCTTTCTATAGTTTATAACAGCTTATTGAGAAATTATGATAACTCTTCATTACAGGTAACTTTTCTAAATGACCTATGACAGATGTTAAGTGATTGTTAATGACCTATGATTTATGACGATTGATTGAGGATTGTTGGCAACTTTTCATTACAGGAAACAGTTCTAAATAACCCATAACATATGAAAAATGACAGCTGTGAAGAGATTGATGATGACCTAAGGCTTATAACGATTTATAAAAAGAAAACAGTTCTACATGACTATGGACAGATGAAAAATGACATTTATCAAATGACTTGTGACAGTTAATTGAGGATTGAAGACAAATTCCATTTAAAATATGGAAAATGAAAAATGATATCAGTTAAGTAATTGTTGATAACCTATGACATATGACCTTGAATATGGATCAAAGTTAACTTTCCATCACAGAAAACACTTCCAAATGACCTATAGCAAATGAAAAATTACACCTGTCAAGGAATTGTCGATGACCTATGATATATGACAGTTGAATAAGGATCAAAGACAATTTTTCATCACAGAAAACACTTCCAAATGTCATATGGTGAATGAAAAATTACATCTATCAAGAAAATGTTGATGACCTATGACATATGACAGTTGAGTAAGGATCAAAGACAATTTTCCATCACAGAAAACACTTCAAAATGACCTACAGCGGTTGAAAAATTGCATCTGTCAAGAAAATGTTGATGACCTATGACATATGACAGTTGAGTAAGGATCAAAGACAATTTTTCATCACAGAAAACACTTCCAAATGACCTATGGCGAATGAAAAATTACATCTGTCAAGAAAATGTTGATGACCTATGACATATGATAGTTGAATAAGGATCAAAGACAATTTTGCATCCCAGAAAACACTTCCAAATGACCTATATAGGATGAAAAATTACATCTGTCAATTAATTGTCGTTGACCTGATTTATGACAGTAGAAAAAGGATTAAGGATAATTTTCAGTCGATGACCTATGACATATCTCAGTTGAATAAGGATTATGGATAACTGTCCATCACAGAAAACACAAATCAGGGGATTGCAAATCAATAAAGAATTAACGAGTATAGCTAGAAACAAAATGGCAACACTGCAAACTCAAATTTGAAGAAATTAAATATCATTCGGTGGTTTGTAAAATTGTAAAAAAATAACCACTCGTGGAATTGGCTTGAAAATTACAAAATCAATTAAGAATTAACGTATTTACAATATCCCTACGAAACAATTGACGTATCATAGCTAGAAACAAAATGGCGACTCCACAAACTCATATTTAAGGAAATTAAATTGCAATCGGTGGTTTGAAACATTGTAATAAAATAACCACTCGTGGAAATGGCTTGAAAATTACAAAATCAATTAAGAATTATCGTATTTACAATGTCCCTGCGAAACAATTGCCGTATTATAGCTAGAAACAAAATGGCAACACTGCAAACTCAAATTTAAGGAAATTAAATTACATTCGGCGGTTTGAAAAATTGTAAAAAATTAACCACTCGTGGAATTAGCTTGAAAATTACAAAATCAATTAAGAATTAACGTATTTACAATATCCCTGCAAAACAAATGCCGTATCATAGCTGGAAACAAAATGTCAACACTGCAAATTTAAATTTATTAATAAATAAAAATATTTTTTTCGAAACGAAAATTATTATTCATCATTTGTATTATTATTATTTCTTTGACAAAACTGTAATTATAAATAAATCCTAAACATCTGATTAATTAAAACTAGTTGTATTAATACGTGATGAGCTGTTCGTAAAATTAAAATGTGAATTTAAAAAAAGAGGAGGGATTAAAAATATATATATATTAAATTAACATGCAGGTTAAACGTGATTATAAAAGTAACATTTAAGAGAAGCTGATCGAAAGAGAGGTAGGACACTCACCTGCGTCCCTAACACCGGGCGACTCCAACATCGCGTCCGCCAGATCCTCCTTCAGTTGTAACTCCCCGGCGCCGCCCACCTCCTCAAAATTCCGCTGCAGGTTATCCAATAGTTTCGGCGACGGTTCGCAGCTGCTGACCGAGCCGGCCTCGATTAGTATCGGATAGGCTGCGTTTAAAGGCATATTAACTGGTTTAGAGCGGACCACATCGATCGATTGTGCTTCCAAAATATTCAAACTAGCCCTGAATATATATATTATTAGACTTAAAAAATATTCAAATTTTTTTGGATACTTTACCCGGTGCCGTTATTATAAGTTTTAAAGGTAAATTGTGGACCCATCCACAGTCTCCTATGGGGTCCAGCATGGGTGACGATTTCAACTTGTGACAACCATCTGTCATCCATATGATTCGGTTTTTTGGTTTTATAGGGCATTTCTTCTCTGTAGATTAGTGATAAGTTTTCGGAAGATAAGGGTAGTTGCATATCCTTTCCATTCGATTGTCTCTGCAGTATCCATTGAGCTTTTGCACAAACCGATAACTCTATTAATGTGTCGTCGCAAACTTTTTCTTTGGGCACCGCTGTCGTGTGATGTGGTTCCAAGTCGTACTGTATTAGAGATCCGTGTAAGGACATGATGAAAAGAGATTCTACTGGTTTCAACTGGGGTTTGATGATGGGTGGTTCGCGGGTTTGAGTGACCGGATCCAACCAAGCCCGTGCCGTGGCGAAACAGGAACACACGCGCATGGCAACTTGGATGTTATCTTCAGACGACGAACCCAGGCGCTGCCTTCCCGCGTTAGGTCTTTGCTGCGTGTTTGAGGATTGCACAAACAACGGCTGCCGTATTTGAGCTAGCGGTTGAACAACAGTCGGGTGGGGATATGGAGGTAATCTAGGATTATGATATGGCAAATTAGAATTAACAGGAGCTTCGAAGATCGATACAGGGCTGTTAGATCTACCCTCGGCCGTTAATCCCGCGGACCTGTGAAACCTGGACATCTTGTTAACAACGTGAGGGGTGGCGTGAGTTCTAACCCCCACGTTTCCACCGTAGGGAGTTATTGGGAACACGTGGGTCGTTCCTCTGAGTGTAGATACGGTCGCCCAGCGCGAATCTGGCGAGAAACACATATCCTGAACTCTGGCCGTGGTATCTCCTCTATGCAACACGTACAAATGATGAACGGCGGCGAGCGTCGGTCCACTCGGATGCGGGTGGATGCGGAAAAGGTGGAAGTCGTGGCCGCGTTTATCGGCCGTCAACAGAAGCAGACCACTGTAGTCGAAGGATAAGCAAACAATGGCCTCTTTGTGTGCTGTAAAGTGTGCTACGATTGCCTCTGTCATGATGTTCTTCTCTGCGTTATTGATATTGTTGTTCTGCAATTATAATTATTTCAAAATACTAAACACTAAATGTTAATTAATAATCACCTCAATGTCCAGAATGGTAACTACTCCTTTTTGCTGGACGTCGTTCTGTCCGCACGTCTGTCCGGTGCCTATCATTAAGCCCGGCTTGTGTGGTGCATTGCCAGTCAGGCTACTGGCGACTGTTTCTCCCAGTTCTCGTAATCCTCTGCCCAGTGATTTCGCGGCATGAAGAACCGTCGCTGTGTAACTCTGCAAACATAAAGAAAATAATTAATTACTTATTATAATCTATTTTTTTAATGCTCTAATAACAGCGCCCTCTCTGAGATAAAGGAATAACTTTAAGTTTTTTTTTTTAATAAATAAATGGTCTACCGTTGTTTATGGCTAGTTTGAAAATTTAAAATAAACAATAAAGAGCAACTCAAACAGAAAAAAGAACACAGCATAATGAACATTAAAGACAAGCACGAAAACATAATCACAAATGAAGACAAAATTATGAAAAGATGGCGACAATACTTCGAAGATTTGACCGAACAAGAAACAGAAGAGAACGAGATACATGAAACAGAAGAAGAGACAAATATGGCAACGATAGAGAAGGTAAAAGAGGAAGAAGTAAAGAAAGCAATTAAAAAACGGAAAGGCGCCAGGAGTTGATGAAATAACAGCAAAAATTATGAAATACATGGGTGATAGACGAATAGCAGAAATAAAAAACAAAATGAATGGGAATAATACTTCCAATATACAATAAAGGAGAAATTAAAGTGGAATCACACTAACAAGCATACCGAGCAAGTTACTAACAAGAATATTAGAAAAAAGGATGAGGGACCAATTAGAAGAAACAATATAGGATAATCAGTGTGGATTCAGAAGAGGGAGAAGTACTCAGGATCAGATATTTTTATAACAATGATTATAAATAATTAAGAGAAGAGGCACAAAGAAAAGGGAATACCTGGGAAGAACTAAAGAAATTAACAAAGCAATAGTAACAGTTTTGAATCCACGATTTAAAAAGATTGTTTCTAACTTGAAGAAAATGGACATGCGGCTCAAAAATGAATTACTGACGAACTGTCCACTTTGATTTCTGAACTAAATTATCAGAAATCAAGCACTTGAGAGGAAGCTGTGATCCAGGAGTAGTTATATATGAAACCAGTTTAGAAACCATTGTTCAGCAATGATATGGGGTCTAGAGTGTAGACGTTCAATACGTGCTACGTTAAATGCAGTAATTAACTGCAGTATGTTTTAAAAATAGTACAAATGGGAGTGTTGTTGATAGTTTTACTAACAATATACACACATATCATTATAAACATGGGTTTTACTAAGGCTCAGATGAATTAATCAAATTATTATCAACGCCTTAAAACAAACTGACGTGCTGGAGTTATTGTCGGATCATATCGCGGCTAAACTGCAAACGTCCTTCAAGATGTTCGAGGAAAACATATAAAGTCTCGAAGAAGTTATTGATAAACTCGGCGAGGCGAATGAAGAATTAAAAACACAATCCGAACAAAAACAACTCAACAAAAGAAACAATTTACTAATATTATCGAATGAAAAGAAAACCTATATACAATGGAAACTAAATAATTCGTCATCAAAATGTATGTGGAAAAAACTTTAAAAAAATAAATGCTGTTCGAAATAATTCCAACAAATCTAATAATATTCCTTCAGAACTAGGTACTGCAAAAGATATCAATAATTATTTTATTCAGTCAATACCCAAACGTAATGTCGATTATAGCATAATAAAAGATCGTTGCCTAAACAACTTAAAATGTGATTTTCCTACAAGATTTGTCTTTAAACTTGTTAGTTTAGATGATGTTGATAGAGTTATGAATAAAATTAAGTCAAATGCTATTTAGTGAAGAAAGGAAATCAAATCATGTTTTATTAGTCTAATGCTTGTGATCATGATGGTCTAAATATTAAACTTATAAACATGTGTTGGCCGTATATACTCCCCTTTGTCACAAACATTATAAATAGTTGTCTTTTAGAAAGTATCTTTCCCAATGCATGGAAGATGGCTCTAATATTGCCCGTGTCTAAAATACGAAACCCCATGGAATTAAAACATCTGAGACCCATAAGCATATTGCCTTTATTATCAAAGATTTTGGAAATAATAATGAGTAACCAAATCAAACAAAACCTATCAGAATATGAAATTCTTCCTAAATTACAATCAGGATTTAGAGAAGGTTATAGTTGTACCACTGCACTTTTAAAAGTTACCAATGACATTCTTCAGCAATGTGATAGGGGTCGAATAACTGCATTAGTACTCCTCGATTATAGCAGGGCTTTCGACACCCTAACTCACGAAATCTTGCTTTCCATACTTAAATATGTGGGCTTTGACCAATCGGCAATAGATTTATTGAGTAATTACTTAATAGATTGTTATCAAGCAGTGAAATTAGAATCTGGTGTTTCAGATTTTCAAAGTTTATCCTCTGGTGTTCCACAGGGATCATTTTTAGGGTCTATATTGTATAATATTTATACCTCAAATATTGTATCACATGTACGCTGACGACACACAAGTACATATATATATATATATATATATATATATATATATATATATATATATATATATATATCATTCTCCCCTAATAATTATGATGTAGCACTAACAAAATTAAATCAAGACCTAAAAGCACTTTATAATGTGCCTATCTCTCACAGCATAATCTTAAATCCATCAAAATCAACGTATCTTTTGTTTGGACCAAAAAGAAAATGTGTTGAGTTAATTAATAATTTTAAACCTTATACATATAAAGTACGAGGCTACTCATTTTAATAGCAGTGCAAAAAATTTAGGCGTTACCTTGGATAAAACATTCAGGTATCGCGATTTTATATAAAAATGTATTAATGTTGCTTTTAGCAACCTCAGAATTATATATCTTAATCGTGAATTGTTAAACAAGAAAACTAAAATCTTAGTATGCGAAGCAACAGCATTATTTAAAGTGGTTGAACATGGGAAACCGCCGCATATTGCAATCCTATTGTTTATTCTATATTATTATTATATTCAAAACGGCTGCTTACCTCTATGAAAAACTGTCATTCAGATGTGATGTGCATAACATTAATATAAAAAGCCGTGGCCTATTATCAGCACCAGCACATAGAACTAGCATATTCGAAAGATCTTTTCACTTGACGTCGATTCAAAATTTAAATTTAAATAAATATCTTCAATATTATTCGCCAAACAGAATTCTTAATATTTTTTCGTTATAGAGAACTGCTCACTGAATTACAAAATGTAAATTAACTTAATTATTCAATTATTTTTAGTCTCATGTATTAATGTTATTATGTAAGGTGTATTGGAATATCATTGGTACACATCTGAAATACATCTTTTTTTTTCTGTAACAGAATGTGTCTTACTTTTATGTTTGTTTGCACTAATCTTTACTTGGTTATTTGTATTCTGTTATAAAGAATAGAAACATTATTATTATTACTATTATTTAGAAATGTCTCATCTCAATTAGACAGAAGATCCTCTGGAGTTTTGGAGTAAAACAAATTAACATTTCCGCAACTTTACCAACTTGCTTGTAAATATTTATGTATTCCTGGGACATCTGTGCCTTCGAATTAGCAAATATTCGATTATCTCCACAAAATTTAAATAAAATCATATTTTTGAAATTAAAATTAAGTTTTAATAGTTTTGTACACACAAAAACATAGAGAGTTTTGCGCCAGCCATGAGATGTCGGAATCTATGAAATTCGATGATAAATTGTGATACACATAAGAAACATGTTTCAGTGTTTAATTTTTTATAATTGAACTTTGCAAATATTGTAATTTATACAGCATTTTCAAAAATTAATCTAAAAAAAATGTCAAATGACAAATTTGGCGAACAGATAAATATCAACAGTAAATTTATCATTAAGAAAAACTTCATAAATTGACAAAAAATATTTTATTTGACAATTTTTTAATGCATACATCTTTTAAAATAAATCACTGCTATTATTTCAACTTATGTTATGATGACTGACACCACTTAAATCGCTCGAATGAATCATTCGAATTATAAAAATAAGTTCTCCTGATAATGGATTATTTCGATAATCGAATGAATCAATTATTTTCATTCAAATGATTCCATCAATATTGAGTATGGAGTTTTAACATATACAGATTAATATGTAATATGCAATAAGTTTAATTAATATTTTAAGAGAAATGTGGAGAGACTGCATGTGTGAGTCTCAAATTATGACTAATTTTAAAACTATCAATAAGGAGGAACTTTATGAACAAATATCTTCAATAAAAAAGTAAATGAAAATATTTTCATTTACCTTTCTTAAAATGAACTACCACATAATAACAGTCGCTGCCATCGTTTTCATTTACGGGACAATAAAAACAAGTGTACCATATTCAATACCATATTTTGTTAATATTATTAATACATCATTAGAAACAGGAATATTACCAAATAGATTAAAGTATAATACAACACTACCAATAAAAAAAGTAACAAATAATTAAAAAAATTGAAGATCACAGACCAATAAACAGAGTGCCCACAACGAAAATTTTGGTAAAAGTAGCATATGAACAGCTACTATATCATATACTACTATACTATACAAGAAAATATATTAACAGACTAACAATCAGGGTCTCGGCGGGGATATAATTGCGAGACAGTTTTACAATATTTACTTGGGTAATGGAAGGAGAAATTAGACAACGTTTGTTATCTTTCCACCATAGATAACAAGCGTTGTCTTTCTGGACTTTAAAAGAGCTTCCAAAATAGTTGATACAAACATTAAAAATGTATGGACTTGATGGTACAGCTATAAACTGGTTTTGCAGTTATCTGAGTGATTGAAGATAGCATTTCGCATACATTACAAATTGAAACAAGTGTACCACAAGAAAGTATCCTTGGTCCTTTACTCTTTGCACTGTATGTGAATGATATAGGCAAATGTTTGAAACATTGCAGGTATCATTTATTTGCCGATAATACTATAATATATTAAACATCAACCACTTTACAAGAAAACACAGACAAGATTTAGAAAACCAAAATACTGGATCGACGCCAACTCCCTAAAGATTAATACAAATAAGACAAAAGGAATGATAATTATTAACTTTTGGATCCTTCGATCAAAATAAGTGTGTGTTTTAATAAGGTTTTTATTACCTAAACCTTAAGGCTTTTGAAATAATTTAAATTTTGTAAAAATTTAACCTAATTTTCATGTTTCAAATACAAAAAATATATAAAAAATTGGAAAAAAATTTATCAAACAGAAGCCAAAGAGTAGTCATAAATAATTTAATGTCAGAGGAACGTAAAATCTTTAATGGTGTGCCTCAAATGTCGATTGTCCTGCTCGAAATCTAGCAATAAAATTAAATAACATTTTAAAAAAATATACAAAATTTGTCTCTAAATTTTCAATTAAAAACTCTGTAGAACTAGATCAAAATTTTAAGTCAATAGGGGTGACTATAAGGGTCAAAACTGGTATCGTTTGATGCGACAAATATGTTCTCAAACATACCAACAAATGAATGCCTTAAAATGATTACAAACATGCTATACATATATAACAAAATCAGAACTATACAAGGCATTTGAAGTATGTTTATACCAAAATTATTTACAATTTAATCATCAGTTTTTCCAACAAACAACAGGTCTGGCAATGGGTTCTCCATTAAGTCCTCTACTGGCAGATTTATTTATGGCACATATTGAAGATAACATTTTTAACTTATCATTCACAAAACAACACATTTCATTTTGGTATAGATATGTTTCAGTGGTACTTCCCGACAATTAGATAAATTTTTAAATTTAATTAACAATATACGTCCAAAAATTAAATTCACACTTGAAAGCAAACAAAACAACCAGATCAACTTTTTAGACCTCCACAATGATAACAAAATTGAATTTAATATCTACCGAAAACCTACCAATATAAATTCAACTGTAAAAATGATGATGCGGCCAATATAATACTTTCCTTACATTTTTCTCGAAAACTATGAGGTTTACGCAAATAGGCTATTCTTAATAATTAGCTCAATTTTGGATTCTTTACAATTACTTAAATAAGTTTCATGTAACTTCTATAGTTTATTAGCAATTTGCAAAAAATGTCAAAATTATTGATTTTTAATTTGTTTCTCGCAAGTTACGAAATTTATGAAAAACATGTTTTAATAAAACTTGTTTAGTTTCTCATTCCTTTTAACTTTTATTTGAAAAGTTATATAATATTTTTCAAATTTAGAAAAATATGGAGAAAAACGCCTCAAGTAAACATTAGTAAAATCTTTTTAGTTTCAGTTTTTAACTATAAAACTTTAAGTTTAAAGTTTCATCTCAAATGGGTCATTCGTTTTTGAGATACATTGTCATTCACGAAAACAATACTTTCCAGCTATTTATTCTATATAGGGAAAGTAAAAATAATAATTTATTTTAATGTGAGTCAAAAAGTTTTAACGTAAAGTAAAAAGTTAATGTAGGATGGGTTAGTGTTCACTATCCCATCTTCAATGGTTTTTGTCAAAAAAAATCAACATTATAAATACTTGTTGGGGAGAATCAGAAAAAAATCAATAAGAAATTTTCTTAAAGATTAGAAACAAATATTATATAATAAAACTTCTTTTAAAATTCTTGTATTCAATTAATTGGATTTTCAAATTGTGGCTACCCACCCCACCTACATATTTATTCTTTTTTTTAATTTAAAGCTCTATTTTTGTATAAATTAACAATACTTATACATAAATATTTTTTGGTTTTCTTTTAGAAGCTAAACAAATAAATCTATTGGATTGATAAGGCTGTTACTTGGCGAAACTCCATTATGAACTTATAATGAAAAAACACGATCGTTTTGAGTTTAGCTTTATTTTGTAGATACTGCTATTTTTTCATTATAAGTTCAAATAAATCTATGTAAAGTTTTAAATGTATATGTAGGGTGGGCGGGTGTACATACACATCCCACCCTCCAATTTTCTTAACGACAAACAACGGTTTTCTTCAATATTGAAGATGATCAGAAAAATCAAATAATTTTTTTAATGATTAGTTACAAATATTATATATTAAAACTAATTGTTATATTCAATTAATTGGATTATAGTATAGAGGCCACCCACCCACTCTATATATTTACTTCCATGTTTATCAAAACTCTATTTTTGTATGAATTAACAAAACTTACAGAAATATTTCACTTTTTTTTTAAACTAAACAATTAATTGTATTAATTTTAATTGTTTATGTAGGGTGGGTGGGTGGCCATTATCACACCCTCCAATCAAAACACCATCAACAACTATTAAAAAAAAAACATATATACAAACAAGAAAAATTAAAATTTATACAACACAAAACAATTTCTGATTAATAATATTTTTAGTATAATCGACGTGTATGTTATATGAATTAGTGGGTGGGATAGAGGCCATCCATCCACCCTACATATTTATTAAAACTTTAATTACAAACAGTGTTTTAAGTTTGCAAAAATTGGAAAGCAAAATGAGTTTGACTATTGTTTAAAAATAATTTAAAAACAGTGTTTAAATTTAAATGTATGTGGCCTCTATCCACCCTCCAATCACAACATAATCAAAAAGAGTTTGTTGTTATAAATAGCCAAAAATGCACATAAGATAACATAATTAAATTTTTCCTTTGAATTTTATTCTTTAAATAGGAATAATTTCATTGTAGCGCATTTCTGACTTATTTCAATAATTTATTCGTTTATGTATCCTCATGGTTGTTAATATTTTATATTATTTTATAATCTTGGTACAAAAAAAAATGTAAAATGTTATATAATATTTTTTAATGATTTGTAATTTTGTGTGATAATTATTTTTAAAAAAAGTGTCGATAGTAGAAGAATTGGAGGGTGGAATAGAGGCCACCCACCTCCCCTACATATTTATTAAAACTACTATTACAAATAGTGTTTTAAGTTTGCAGAAATTGAAAATCAAAAATTGTGATTAATGTTAAAAAAAATAATTTAAAAACAGTGTTTGACTTAAATTTTAAATATATATGCAGGGTGGGTGGGTGGCCACTATCCCACCCTCCAATCACAACATCATCACCAAGAGTTTTCTGCTGTAAATAAATAAACACACGCAGAATTTTATAATTTAATTGTTTCTTTAAATAAAAATTATTTGATTCAAGCGAACTTCGGAGTGTAAAATCGATCTTCAGAATGTTTGATTGCTTGATAATCATATAATGTACGAACCTGTACGCCTTCCCCGTCGTTACCGCCGCTGCTCCTCCTCGACGGTATCAATTTATTTTCAGCGTAAGCCAACCATCTCGTACCCAACGCGACCGGATTCTGATAAATGCCGGGGCTCAAATAGCACGTCGTAACGGTGAGCCGATCCTCCAGCGTGAACGCATCGAAAACGGCTATCCTCTCAGAGAACGTCACCACGATCGATCTCTGATTCGCCACCACGTCCAAAATGGGATTCTTAAATTTAATTAATTTAACCTGTAAACAATTTAGAAAATTAAATATTCGTTTTTATCTTCCCAAACAAATTCATTATTTATATAATTATCAATAAGTAATGAATATGGTTACAAAAATTGTCGCTAGATGGCGTACGAATTAGTACAAATAGTAGTTCGGTGATTGGTTATTGACCATGTGATACCTCAGCCATCTTTGTATTTATGTGTATACAGGGTGACTGACGAAAAACCTTTGGTGCTGTATCTCGCTTATTTTTTATCCGATTTTAATAAATAAAACATCAAATTAAACCATTTTTAAAAGACTTTAATAGGATCTGAACTGTTATTTTTTCTCGCACCCAGTTTTTGACAAAATACGATCAACATTTTTTTTTTTTAATTGCACTGTATATATATTTTTATTGATTCGCAAGGAGATTTTTTTTCTGAATATAAAATTGTAGACAAATTTATCCATACATCAAACTTAAGTCGAGAAATTGAGGATTAAAAAAATAAATAAAAAGTCAAGTATCCATTGTAAACAATATACAGACCCTATTTTAAATGTCAAAAGTGACAGTGACAGCCATTGATACAATACTGCAACGATTTTTAATTATTTCATAATTAAAATGTTGCAATATTTTAAAAACACTGTACTAGAATTTTGTGCTTCTACAGAAATCGTTTTTCAGTTTTTGAAATCTTGCAACATTTTTATTATGAAATTATTAAAAATCATTGCAGTATTGTACCAATGACTGACACTGTCACTTTTGACATTTGGAATAGGCTCTGTATATTGTTTACTATGGGTATTTGATATTTAATTTTTTTTTTTAATCCTCAATTTCTCGACTTTGGTTTGATGAATGGATAAAATCGTTTACAAATTTAGATTCAGAAAAAAATCTCCTTGCGGATCAGTACAAAATATATATACAGTGCAATTTGAAAAAAAAAAGTTGATCGTCTTTTGTCAAAATTGGATGCAAGAAAAAATATTAATACAGTTCATATTAAAGTCTTTTAAAAATCATTTAATATGATGTTTTATTTATTCAAATCGGATCAAAAATAAGCGAGATACAGCACCAAAGGTTTTTCGTCAGTCACCCTGTATAAATGAGCTTGTTACTTCAAATTAATTCTCAATATCAACCAATATTATACTTTGTAGATATTAAAGTGAAAATATTAGGTGAAGAATTCTTTAATAAAATTGTAATTGAATTGATTAAAACTGTTTGAACTTTGACAATGATCCGTAAGGACCGAAACACGTGTCAGTTACCTGATAATAAACAAATGGAACAAAACAAGTGCATTACTTTTCCCAATATTAATTCTTTACCTATTATTTCATAATGTTTCACCAAGAGATAACTAAGAAAATTATTCAAGAAGTGTGAAAATATTGTATTGGATATTAACATTATTTTATATTTATTATTTATATGCGTGGATATTTACTTGTTCGCTAGTTTTCAGTGAAATGAAACATAGGGAGCAGTAGTCAGTCCCTGGAGTCACGTTATCGCAGAGTGCAATTAAAGGCCGCTTAGAAGCATAAGTGTCGACTGTGTCCTGTCCGATCTTGTTCGGCGTCGGCAGAATTCTCAAAACTCGCACGGCACCGTGCCTCCACGACAATATCTCGGTCGCCTCTCCATTTGCAGGTATTGCCCAAATCTGAAAAGTACAATAAAAACTTAAACGGTTTATCAACTGCAACAATACGTAACACTCTTGTCATAACAATATTCAATTAAATTCAATACTTGTTACGCTTCATTCTCTTGATAGCAATACATTAGGGGAATTTAAACTCTTATTCTGCTTCATGTTTTTAAAATAAAAGTTTAAATTCCCTTAATATTCAATTGTCACTAATTTCAAATGAAGTGTTTTATCAATATTAACATCAGCTTATTACGTAAGAAAATTATATTCGAGTTTAAAAATTAATTAAAATTTTATATAACTATCGATCACCCCTACACCATCATATGGTAGATGGGGATTTTAGATTATATATATATACAATTCTCGATACGATAAAACCATAAAGGTGCCGTGGCTGTTGTTGACGGGGAACAATATTTAATATCTACATTTTATATAATTACCTGAATTCCAGTAGTATAACCTAAAACCAACAATATCGGTGGTGGCAAAGCCTTATCACAATCATAACCATCGGAGTTGCTGTACAGATCTTCATTCGTTAAATTCTCGAATCGAGCCCACTGTATCTGATCCTTGGTGTCCGATGGGAGGTTGTACGTCGTCGGCACCACGTCGTTGATGAAACCAGCGACGCTCTCTAATATAGTCGGATCGGTGACTTGCTGCGGCAGGACGACACTGCTGCCCGTGCCGTATTTCACCTGCGACCTCACCGGGGACTCGGCAGACATATTCCTGGATAGTAATACGGATACCTGTCCACCATAAATCAAACGCTCAACATCTGTTTACTAAATGTTGTTTGTAAACAACAAAGGTGATGTAATGTTTTATTGTTATCATTGGATATTTATTGATGTATTAATATGTTGTAGGAATTAAAGGATTGTATTTATTCGGTGTAAATTTTTTTTTTAAACAAAGGGTGTGGAGTCAAAATAGACCTCAAGGTGAAGGACAAAGACAAAGGGTTACGGTCGTTTTTCGCGGCTGACAATGACCCTGGGCGGTGGGTGGTGTGTAATCGGCGATTCTCGCGTTATAAACAAGTAAAATCAATGCACTTACGCCGTATTCAGCTTGAATTTCGCATTTTTATTTAGAACTGCGTCATTTTACTGACAGATATCCAACAATCCGTGACGTCATGTTGTTTGTGTGTTGAAATCGCGAAACCTGTGCGTTCCGACGTCGGATCGGAATTGCACAATTATCCGTCGGTTCTCTTTGGTCGAAACTTTAGTTAGCCACCGTCTCTGGTATAAATCAATACGTTAATTTTTTAATATTCGAGGAGTGCACTCTCGCGAGCTGTCACAACACAAATCAGCTGATTGGCTCGGGCAATAACAATAGTGGGGGCCTGAATTTATGACTCAACGGTGTTGTAACGTTTCGCTGCCATTTTTTCCGCACAGCGTAGAATTGCGAGGAAATGCATTTTAAAATACGTGTGCATATCCTGTATTAAATCGCAGCAACTCGCATTTAGATTTCTCAATCGCTTTCAGGGACGAAGCGCCGAAACTTTTCCATTCGCTTCTCTTTGTTTGG
Source organism: Ontholestes murinus (assembly GCA_963969525.1). Lineage (NCBI taxonomy): Eukaryota > Metazoa > Arthropoda > Insecta > Coleoptera > Staphylinidae > Ontholestes > Ontholestes murinus. The sequence continues at coordinate 81,136,125 of OZ018388.1, forward strand.
TGAATGCAAGTTTTTTTTTATCTAACCGTCGGCAAGGACATTTTTTTTGTACCGTGGGATGATGCAATACTGCAAGTTCTTTCTTTTCGTAGTTATGCTGATTATCTTAATACATAATATACTAATTTGTTGTTTAATTTTACCATTATATGATTGTACATTTCTTGCGATTTAAATTATGGGCAATTAAAAAGTTTTGTTTTTCAGCGGCGAGAAATTGAATTATATTTTATAAGGCAACACTGCATGAATACAGGTAACTGTTTGGGTTGTTTCGTTTTGAACATAGATGTCGCGGTAGGATTTAAAAATTACTTTCTATTGTTAAAAATTGTTTGTAAACAAGACGCTTATATTTAGTATTCCACAGTTGATTGCATTCTTTATTAAGAGGAGTCCTACCGCACGAACGCACGGCGAATTTTGCTCAAAAACCGCTCATTGGGGCCTGACTCCTAGTGACTTTATAATAAAATAAAATGTTTAAAAAAATGACACCATAATGAAGGTGAGTACTACAGATTGAAGAATTAATTTTTAAAAAAATACCACTTCTTTATGTAAAAAATAATAAATGGCCATGACTAATATTATCATTAGGGTGGGTGGATGTTTGGCCACTATAATAAATCAATTTTTACTGTTAGTGATAACAGTTGACATTTGTGGGTTGTCATATGACAGATAATAAATGATAAATGATAGATGACAGATAACAAATGATATATAAAAAATAAGATAACATAGATGACAGATGTCAGACGACAAATGACAAATCTTAGATGCCATCTGACAGATGAGAGATAGCAAATGATAAATGACAAATGACCGAAGCAGATGACAATCAAACGACAATCAAACGACAGATGAGAGATAACAAATGATAAATGACAGATGACAAAAGCAGATGATAGATGACAATCAAACGATCGTATAAATATTGTGTGTCAATTTTTGATTCTCGGAAAGAGACGACAGATGACATAATAGATGACAGATGACATATTACAGATATAAGATGACAAATGACAGATAACGAACGAGAAATGACAGATGACAGATAATAAATGACAGCAGATAATATCAGAACATACAGGACAGATGATAAATCATAGTATCAGACTCATAAAACAAATGATCGTTGACTGCTGATAGTTTACAGTTTGATAGAAAACAATTGACATTTAACGGTTGAAGAAAATAGGTAATAATTCAATCATTAAAAATATTATAAAGATTCATGAAATTATATTTACTAAAACCTAAATAAATGAAAAACTAAAATTGTGCAAAAAATGTCAGGATAATTCTATAACAAAATTACTAAAAACAAAAACGAAATTTGGCAAAATCTTGATAATACGATTACAATAGCGAACACCAAATGACTGTTGATTACTAATCGTTGTCAATTGACTGTTGTCAGACGATAGTTGGCGTTTGACGGTTGATAGATGGCAGATGACAGATGGCAGAAGACAAACGACAGATGATGGATGGATAAACGATAGTTGATTGTTGACAAGATTAATGGATCGGTAACTATTTTTTGTCTATTAACTATTCAGTAGTCTGCCACTGTGTTCTATCATCTGTAATTATCATTAGAGGATTTCCTAATTATTAAGAAATTTTATTTTCAGTTTGACAGATGGCAAATGATAGATGACAGATTACAGATGATATATGGCAGATTACAAATAACAATTAATAGGTGACAGATGAGAAATAATAGATGACAGGTGACAGATAACAGATGACAAATAGAGGATGACAGATAACATAGATGACAGATGTCAGACGACAAATCTTAGATGCCGTCTGTCAGATGAGAGATAACAAATGACCGAAGCAGTGACAGATGACAATCAAACGATCGTATCAAGATTGTGTGCCAATTTTTGATGCCTCAAAAAGAGATGACAGACGGCAGATGGTAAATATCAGACGACAGATGACAAATAACACACCTCAGATGCCATCTGACAGATGAGAGATAACAAATGATGAATGACAGAAGACAGATGACAAATGACAAAAGCAGATGATAGATGACAATCAAACGATCGTATAAATATTGTGTGTCAAATTTTGATGCCTCGGAAAGAGATGACAGATGATATATAACAGATAAAAGATGACAAATGACAGATAACGAACGAGAAATGACAGATGACAGATAATAAATGACAGCAGATAATATCAGAACATACAGGACAGATGATAAATCATAGTATCAGATTCATAAAACAAATGATAGTTGCTGATAGTTTACAGTTTGATAGATTACAATTGACATTTAACGGTTGAAGAAAAGTGATAAGGTAAATAATTCAATCATTAAAAAATATTATAAACATTCATGAAATTATATTTACTAAAATCTAAATAAATGAAAAACTAAAATTGAGCAATAATTCTATAACAAAATTACTAAAAACAAAAACGAAATTTGGCTAAATCTTGATAATACGATTACAATAGCAAGCACCAAATGACTGTTGATTACTAAAGGTTATCAATTGACTGTTGTCAGACGATAGTTGACATTTGACGGTTGATAGATGACAAGTGACAGATAGCAGATGGCAGAAGACAAACGACAGATGATGGATGGATAAACGATAGTTGATTGTTGACAGTTTAATAGATCGGTAACTATTTTTTATCTACTAACTATTCAGTAGTCTGCCACTGTGATCTATCATCTGTAATTATCATTAGAGGATTTCCTAATTATCAAGAAATTTTATTTTCAGTTTGACAGATGGCAAATGATAGATGATAGATGACAGATTACAGATTGCATATGGCAGTTTACAAATGACAATTAATAGGTGACAGATGACAAATAATAGATGACAGGTGACAGATAACAGATGACAAATAGAGTATGACAGATAACATAGATGACAGATGTCAGACGACAAATGACAAATCTTAGATGCCGTCTGTCAGATGAGAGATAACAAATGACCGAGGCAGTGACAGATGACAATCAAACGATCGTATCAAGATTGTATGCCAATTTTTGATGCCTCAAAAAGAGATGACAGACGGCAGATGGTAAATATCAGACGACAGATGACAAATAACACACCTCAGATGCCATCTGACAGATGAGAGATAACAAATGATGAATGACGGAAGACAGATGACAAATGACAAAAGCAGATGATAGATGACAATCAAACGATCGTATAAATATTGTATGTCAATTTTTGATGCCTCAGAAAGAGATGACAGATGACGTATTACAGATATAAGATGACAAATGACAGATAACGAACGAGAAATGACAGGTGACAGATAATAAATGACAGCAGATAGTATCAGAACATACAGGAAAGATGATATGTATGAGACTCATAAAACAAATGATCGTTGACTGCTGATAGTTTACAGTTTGATACATAACAATTGACATTTAACGGTTGAAGAAAAGTGATAAGGTAAATAATTCAATCATTAAAAAATATTATAAAGATTCATGAAATTATATTTACTAAAATCTAAATAAATGAAAAACTAAAATTGAGCAAAAAATGTCAGAATAATTCTATAACAAAGTTACTAAAAACAAAAACGGCATTTGGCAAACTCTTGATAATACGATTACAATAGCGAGCACCAAATGACTGTTGATTACTAATCGTTGTCAATTGATTGTTGTCAGACGATAGTTGACGTTTGACGGTTAATAGAAGACAGATGATGGATGGATAAACGATAGTTGATTGCTGACAGTTTATATAGATCGGTAACTATTTTTTATCTATTAACTATTCAGTAGTCTGCCACTGTGATCTATCATCTGTAATTATCATTAGAGGATGTCCTAATTATCAAGAAATTTTATTTTCAGTTTGACAGATGACAGATGGCAAATGATAGATGACAGATTACAGATGACATGTGGCAGATAACAGATGACAATTAATAGGTGACAGATGACAGATGACAAATAATAGATGACAGGTGACAGATAACAGATGACAAATAGAGGATGACAGATAACATATGACAGAGTATAGATGACAGATGACAGATAACATATGACAGATGACATTGGCAGATGATTATTGACAGATGGTAGATGAAAATTGATTGCTGAGTCATGACAGGTGATAGATGATAGATAACAAATTACAAATAATTATATATCTAGACATATGATACAAATTATTAATTATAGTGATAGATTAGATAGATTACGTTGTCTGCTCAATGTTTACAGTTTCATTGATAACTTTTGACATTTAACGGTTGAAGATATCGATTGCAAGGTGATAATTAATTATTCTTTAAAAATATTATAACTTATCTTGATAATCCCAAAAATTATAACTGCTAGAATCTAAATAAATGAACAACTAAAAATTAAAAAAAATATATCCAAAATAATACTATTACAATTAAAAGCAGCAAATGGCTGATAAATTTTAACGGCTGTCAATTGACTGTTATCAGCTGATAGTTTTGACATTTTACGATTGATAGATTACAGATGAAATATGAATGATGAGTGATGAAAGATATAAGATAAAAGGGGATAGATGACAGGTGACAGATGTCACATTACAGTCGACAGATGACAGATATGTCGAGATAGTGCTGACGAAAAATACAGTGCAATTTGAAAAAAAAAAAGTTGATCGTCTTTTGTCAAAAACTGGATGCAAGAAAAAATATCAGTACAGTTCATATTAAAGTCTTTTAAAAATCATTTAATTTGATGTTTTATTTATTCAAATCGGATCAAAAATAAGCGAGATACAGCACCAAAGGTTTTTCGTCAGTCACCCTGTATAACGAAAAACCCTCTTACAGATAACAGATGACAAATAACAGACGAAAGATAACAGATAAGTTGTGATACTGAGTCAGCGCACTACCATTATGTTTTATATACAAACAATATTCGATCTGAGATCTCTTGTACCCTAAATTTGACAACTCATGATCTATTCTTAAATTCCAAGTCCTAGAAGCCTGTTGGAGCCCGTACACCACTCTTTTTAATTTACATACTTTATTTTTTATATTCGCAACACCCTCAGGTTGACGCATATACAATGTTTCTGTAAGCTTGCCGTTCAAAAAAGCTGTTTTTACATCTAGATGGCTAATCTGTAAATCTAACTTGACCGCTAGTGCAAATAATAACTTCAAGGTTGAGTGCCTTACAACAGGAGAAAAAGTTTCATCGTAGTCAATTCCTGCACATTGTGTGAAACCTTTCGCCACTAGCCTTGCACGATGTCTAATCTCTTGCAATCAATAATGTTGGCTTTTTCCGGAATATCAACCAAGTCCCACGCATCATTTTTCTTAAATGATTCTAATTCCTCTTGCATCGCAGCTTGCTACAGGTCACCATCGCTCCTAGATAAGGCTTCATCTACTGAGGCTCGTGCTGTCCGTTGCACAAGAATAAGAAACGTAATCTGGCCAAAGTTTTGTCTTGGGTTCTCTTTTCGATCTTCTAACACCTTCCTCTGGAACTGCCAGTACGGAATCGTGATCTTTCTCTTCACTCCCCACTGAATCTGCACTTTCCTCCTTTTTCTGTCAGAAGTTTCTCCGTTACCAGAACTTTAATGTCATCAATTGGTTCCTCGATTATTATTACGTCTCGACTTAATAATACTGTATTTTTCTCACTGTCGTACAATCGATAACCTTTTGTTCCGTCTCCATATCCTACTAAGATGACCTCTTTGGATTTCTTACTCCACTTCTTGCGTTTTCGTTTTGGAACATGAGCCATTGCAACACTTCCAAAAATTTTTATGTTACTGAGATCTGGCTTCATACCTGTCCACATTTCATATGGTGTTTTCTCAAGCCCTGCAGCTAATGAACGATTACGCAAATATACTGCTGTATTAATTGCTTCAGCCCACAGTTTAATTTCTAATTTTGCATCAAACAGCATGCATCGAGCTTTCTCAACTAATGTCCTATTCATTCATTCAGACACTCCGTTTTGCTCAGGTGTATATGGTACAGTTAACTGATGCACAATTCCATTATCCTCCAAAAACTTATTAAACTTTTCATTGCAGTATTCCCGTCCATTATCCGATCTTAAAACTTTTATTTTGTAATCTTTCTGGTTTTCTACAAAAGACTTGAAAATCTTGAACTTATCGAACACCTCATCTTTTTCTTTCAGGAAATAAACAAACACCATTTTACTGTATTCATCTTCGAATAGCACAAAGTATCTTGAACCACCAATCGACTTCACCTCCATGGGTCCACAAACATCTGAATGGATAACCTCCAATAAATTACTTGCCTTTGTCTTCGAGCTCTTGAAAGGAAATCGAGCTTGCTTCCCTTCACAGCATGTTTTGCATTGACCGAGACTCTCCGATTTGAAATTAATTCCACTAGCAAGATTGTCTTTCAATTTCTTTAAATCAGTTATATTTAAATGTCCAAGTCGCCTGTGCCACGTACTTACAGAATCATTACATGTAAGCGTGCACTGTGATTCACTATTCAAACTAAGTTTGTAAACATTACACATCAATTTTGCTGTTCCCCTTCTTCAGTTACATTAAATCCGGTCCCTTTTAATCTCTGCGTTTGATGTGAACAAATAACGAAGGATCGACCGTCAGGATTAGTTTTGCTTTGGCTTTATTATCCGCAGCTTCTTGATCTTGGGTCGGCTCCCCTTCTATTGACTCTTCAAGTCCATCAAGCACCAAAAAATTACGTACGGCGAAGGCCCACTCGTCGTAGTTTTCACGACCGCGTAGTTTAGGCACACTCTAAATGTAATTTAACTGAGCCATGTTAACCAACACGTGGAGACTGTTTTTTTTTTATTTTTCACAAAAAAAAAAACAACACGCCAAATTTTACTCGAAAACGACCGATAATTTAACAGTTTTCATCTGCCCGCGATGAAACTGAGTAATTGAATATCGGGAGAGGTAAAAACTGCACACTACACCTGTTGACTGTTAACAATGAACTAAACTTTTTATTTTAAAAATAGTTTTAACAAAAACACATGAGGGCGCTGTTATATAACAGGTGGATGTTTCGTTATGATGGAAGAATTGAAGAGTGCTGTCCAACGTTTTTAATGCCTCGTCCAAAAGATATCATGAGATAAACATGCTTTTTAAACATTGTGGAGTTATTGAAATTAATCTCGTAATGGGAAGATAATCTTCTAATAAAGCTAAATTGCTAAAGAATTCCGATTTGTACCCCAATTTTCACAGTTACGCTATGCTATTTGTCTGATAATTTTAGAAATAGGGTAACTTTGAGTAAATGGATAAATCTTATGCTAATAACTTGATAAATCAATAGTGTTTGATGTTTTATCCGATAAGAGGAAAAATACTGCCATATCGTTTTAACAATTTATAATGATGCAGTCATTATATTGAACGAATAACGAATTGAAATGATAAAACCTTGAATTACCAAATGCCAGAGAAATAGACCAAACATGGACCAACCTATTATAGAGGATTTTTTTTATTTATCTTTTCTCCTTTTTATCCCTTACGGGTATCGGTCTTATTCTCTACAATATGTCTCAGATATTTTCTTTTAAACTTCTTTACCACTGTCCTAGCATGTGCCATTTTTCTTATGTATTTTCACTCTATTCCTCTTCATTCCGCTGCTTGATGTTTATCTCGTGTATTCTTTTCGTTAATCTATTTTCTAAATATGTATACGAATTTTGAAAAATGTCATTACTTGACGTTAAGAGTTTTTTTCTACTCCTATAATGAAATATCATAATTGTAGGTTCGTTTTTGATTAGGAAATGCAGTAATTGTATGTTATGTATACACTATAGAGTCGTTGTCATAGAAACCATTTTAGCACAGGCGAGGGATATCACAATAGCATAGTAATAATAATATTGAATCAGACTAAACGACTTTTATAATAAATACATGTCAATTTCCTTAATTTCAAAAAATGATTTTTCAATTATACGCAAATATTATACGAACATTATAAAATGTACACACATTTGACTTTTGAATTGACTTTTCTCAAAAAGACATATAGCCTTGGCTACTGACATTAGAAATTACACTTCAAACTAAAATTTCAAATGTGTTGAAATTCACGCAAAATAATGGTAAGTAGTAATAGTAATAATAGTTTTGTTAAAAAATTCAAACCGATTTAATGTTTCATCATATACATGATCTCCAAGATCAACATTTCATAACTGTATCAATATTACGAACATTTTTAATAAATAAAAATTTATTCAATGTCAATATATAGAAATCTACATTTGTATTTTTTAATTCATATGTATAATCGTAGAAAAAGTATAGTGTATAATTCGCATACAATGACCATTGCCCACTCGTATGAATTGCTGCACTCGCCTTCGGCTCGTGCCGCAAATTTCATACTCGTGGGCAATGAGTACATTGTATGCTCATTATACAATATACTATTTTCACATACTGAATAGAAATACCTTACATTTCCGCATCCAAAATTGTTAAAAAAGTAACACTTTTCTGCATAGCAACACTTTTTAGCATGGATACACTTTTTCGTACTACTTTTATTTACTATTAATCAATGTCAGTGTCAGTTACATACATGGAGTAATATACATATACAACACACGTACTATCGGTAATTATAACCAAAAATGTCAAAAATGAAATCGCAAACCCACTCGAGTAGGAACTTGATGCAACATCCTACTCTCGTGCGGAAAAGCGTAGCGTACAAATAACTATTTGCTTTGTTTGCTTATTTTGACTTTTTGGGCTTATTTTTATGCTTTTCTAGATTAAAATGCTTTTTTAGAGCATTTTCTTAAACTGCTAATAAATATTTAATAAAAAAATTACACTGATTATAAATTAATGTGCTAATACATACAAAGAATTTTCATAAAAATTTGTACCCCATCATTTATAGATTATATTTTTATGCCATATTTTCTTCGTGTCTTTTGACAATATAATTGTTTAAAATTTGTTAAACTGTTTATAATATGATATGTCGTTTTCGTTCATTTTCATATTGAAAGTTCAAAGCCGAATTAAAAAAACAGCAGACAATTTCTCAATCTTTAGCATCATCTTTAACAAACAATGGACAATTTAAGTTTAATTTAAATTTATGCAAAACACTTTTAAATTCGAATATCCCTTTAAGAAAATTACAAAATAATGCATTTAAATATTGTAAAATACGCATACAAAAAATTAAAGATATTATTAACAATAATTATATGTGGTTTGGTATGGATAAAACCACATACTCTTATTTAATTTAATAATAGGCGTTTTGCATGAAGACATTCCGACCGAAGTATTTTGATATATTCAAAAGAACTGAAGAAACTTATAATAACACTATAGCAAAATTCATAAATGATGGATTAACTAGCTTATTTTTGCCGTAGACAATACAAAGTTACAAAATTTTACTAATAGTGCATTATATACATGTACAAGTTTAGCACATGGATTGAAACGAATTGCTGAAACTATAAGAATGAAATTTCCATTGGTAGATTTAATTAAAAATGGAAAAATAGTTCGTATACTTCTGCTAGTACAATTATTCAAGGAGACTGTCAATCAGTTCTTAAGAAACAAGAGCTTCAAAACAATTTAGTTAGATAAAATCCCGTTTAATTTTTATGAGCTACACAATAAAATCTTTATGAAAGCAGATTCAATTTAGAAAATACCTGGATGCATTGGCCAAGAAATCAAAATAATATCGGAAGAAATTTTCGGTAAAAATAAGAGATTTTTAATAATGAATAAAATAAAACTTAAAAATAAAATGTTCCCAATTTTCAAATGTATCCAGCCTATAATTTAAAATCAAGAGAAACATATCCACTTTCAAAAATTTATTGAGAGACAGAAGTAATAAATTTACAATTGAACACCTTGAAATGTATACAAAATTACACTTTAATTTTTCTTACATAATATTATATATTGCTTAAATAAAGTATATTTGTTTTAGTTTTAAGCAGAATTTCTATGTAAAATATGTTGATAAACGTTTTATATATTAAGAAAATATAGTTTTCTTTAGTGTTTTTTTCCGGTTTTTATCTTTTTTTTTCTCTCTAAATTTGGTGCCTTTTTAAGTGCTTTTTCACAATTTTTAAGATTTTTTATCCGCTCTCTACTCATGATTCACTACTATATAGCAGTGAATGTCTTACAATTCTTTTATATACTGTTATTTTTATTGTTTTTGTAATCTCTTGTTTTTCTAAGAATGTTTTCTTTATTGTGTTGTAGATCATTCCTGCTTTGTCTCGTATATTATGTTTTTTCCGTTTTTTTTTTCATTTCTTCTATTAATTCCTTTTCTTTTCTTTTGATACTTCTTACATTCCATATTCCCATTTTTATTGTATTTAACTTTTTTCTTGTACCATTTTCTCGCTGTGATGTCTTGTTTTTTATTTGTTTTTCTATTAGTTGCTTTCTTATTCGTACTCCTCTCCGTTAATTGTTTTTTCTTCTGTTCCTATTTATATTTTTTTTTGTACGAATCTTTCTTCATGTGCTATGTCATTATTAATATATGTCTTGAACTCTCTTAGATTTCCTTTAGCTCTCAATATTTGTTTTTTTGTTTTCCATGTCCCAACTTCAACTCATATTACATATTTGTTTTTCTCTATGTAATGTAAAATTCTAGACTTCCTGTTCTCGGTTTGCCTTTGCTGCAAAGCCTGTTATTATGATATTATTTTTTATTCATTTGCTGTTCTTACTTTTCCACTCTGTTTCCAGGTTGTCGATTCTTTTTAACATCTCTTTCTTCTTCTAATAATAATAATAATAATATGTTTATTCTGAAAATTATAAGAGGGTTACAATAAGAATAAACGTGCCTCACAAAGATCAATATCTTGTGCGTGAGTGTAACATATAACATAGATAAAAATATAAACTTAAATATCTACCTACAATTAATCTAAGATATAAAATACAGATTTATTTACAATTAAAATGACATATATGTGCAGCAAGTAAAATATAAAATTAATCATTGTTTGAGAAAGGAAAAATAAAACTGGAAAGAATAAAAACAAAGATTTAAGACCATCCTTTAATAAAAATTGTCGCAGTTGGAATCCATTGTATATAAAATATGTTTGTTTAATTCAGCTTTAAATTTGTGTTCCGAATTTATGTTTTTGATGTGGTCAGGTATTTTATTGTACACTTTGGGTAACACGTAGTTGAGTGATCTTTGGCTAAAGGTGAAATTCATCTTCGGAAGCACAGCCATTTTGTCTCCTGTTCTTGTGTTATAATTATGTTTACGTTTACTTAAATTGGTAGAGCTCGCATATATTTTTTTTCCAACTTTATAAAAGTAAAGTTGTCGAATATTCAAAACGTTGGCTTCCTTAAATAGTAAGTCTGTTGGATAATCTTGTGGTTTCCATAAGATTAATTTCAGAATCTTCTTCTGAATTATTTTGAGTGGATTCAGATAGTTGTCCCGGGCTGTGCCCCAACAAGTGAGACCATAATATAAATGGCTTTCTACTAGTGAGTAATATAATATTTTTAAAACGTTACAATCCAAGAATCCAGATAATGTTCTTAGTTGGCACCATGTGAATCTCAACTTTTTGATCACATGTAATATATGTTTGTTCCACCTTAAATGTTGGTCAAGAATAACTCCTAAATAATTTATTTCTTTACTGATGCTAATTTCAGTTATGTGTCCATTTTCCTCTATTACTAGCTGTCGAAAAGGCGGTAGAGTATTAGCATTGCATGAAAATAGTATGAATTTAGTTTTATCAATATTTAAGGATAGCATGTTATATCCTAGGTAATGAAAAATACTTTTAAAATCTTCTTCCGACTTTTTCTTTAGATCGCTCCAGTTAGCGTCATCATAAAAAATTACTGTGTCATCTGCAAATGAAATGAGGGTACCATTTGATCCTAATTCTAGTAAATCATTTATGTAGATGAGAAATAAGGTGGGTCCGAGAACGGTTCCTTGAGGGACACCGCACTTTACCGTGCATTCCATACTACGATGACCATCTAATTCAACACATTGAATTCTTCCAGTTAGATATGATTTCAATAATTTGTTGGGTAGTCCTCTAACGCCCATCTTATCCAGTTTTTGTAAGAGAATGTCATGATTAACAGTATCGAAAGCTTTCTGTTTCTTTCTAGCCCCCACTTTTCTTCTTCATTATTAATTTCTTTCTTTGGTTTTCTAATCTCTGTTTTTAGTTCTTCTTCTTCTTCATCAAGTCTTTAAATATGTTCTTTAGTTCCTCCATTTCCACATCGTTCTTAGCTACATTTAGATTTGCATTGTCCGTGAGTTTTTTTCCTTGTTTTCATCTTCCTTTGTTTTATATTTGTATCCTTTTGTTGTTACAACATTTTGTTTCGCTGCTTTTGTTCATCTATCTTTTACTAAAATTTATTTTCAAAATAATGTTTTGTTGATATTTCACTTACTTACCATAATAAAAAATAATTTATAACTTTTGCAATACAAATAAGAATGTATATTGAATTTAGGGAAGGAGTAATAAGAAACATATTTAATTGAAACAGGTATATATTTACCAGTATAAAATAAGAAGTATTCATGTATAAAATATTGACAATATTAAAAAATTTCCAGGAATAAAACTAGTAGTAAATAAGTTTAAGTTTTACAATGCTTGCTAAAGCATCCCAAACAAAGAAAAGGCTTATTTTCGCACCCAGAGCAAAAAGTTGAAACCTTGTTTGCAAGCTTTCCAGCTACTTGACTGCCATTTATAGCAGTCATTCTCTTGTAACACATGGTGCACCTTTTTCGAATTTTTCTGTTTCTGTTGCATCGTTCTGTGGTTTCTTCTAACTTGTGCAACTTCCTTTTCTTGCTAGTTGATTGTGTTAATGTTGGTGTTGGTGGCCTCGTCTCATCATCGGTTGTTAATAATAGCTGATCTACGAGCTGCTCTCGAAAATTTGTAATTGTCAGATGGAGAAAATTAGGATTAAGTAATTTGTATACCACAAATGCATTAGCAACTGTTGTTCCTAATATTAATTCCATCGCTAATTTATGGTACCATCTGATAGATTTACGATTTGGAGGAGAATAGCTAGATAATTGATCTGATATGTCGATACCCGCTTTTCCAGCATTGTAATCTAAGATAAACTTTGGTTTTAATATGTTCTCGCCTTTCCTATTTTTTTTTTCAGTGTTAACAATTTCTAATGTATGATGTGTTGACAAAATTAAAACTTCGCGTTTGTCCATCCACTTAGCTACTACTATCCCTTTATCATTTTCTCTTCCATCAACAGCTCCTTTATTTAGTTTTGCGTTAATTACTTCCGCAGGTAATCCCTTTCTGTTTCTTGTAATTGTTCCAACAGTATGGGTATTTCTCCGAAGTAGTTCATTCGCCAATGGAATGTTTGTATAAAAATTATCCGTTACTAGAATTCTTCCTTTGTCTAGATAATCCTTACATAAATCTAGAACAATATGCGTGGAAAGATCCTGTTTTCCCTCATAAACAATCATGGAATAAGTGTAACCATTTGTTCCACACAGTTTAAATAATTTTATTCCATATTTATGTCTCTTTCCTGGAATATTTTGCCTAAATTTAAGGCCACCCCTAAATGGCACTATAGTTTCATCTACTGCTACTTGAACATCTGGTTTCATGATTTCCTTATATCGTTGAACTAGCATGTCAATGAGACTGCGCACTTTAAAAATTCTATCGTCTTCAGGTGCCGCTTCGTTATCAGAAAAGTGCAAACATCTAAGCAGTATTTCGAAACGATTTCTTGGCATGCAGGTATTAGCAATTTCATTTTTATATTTCTTATCCCGACTCCAATAGCATTCTATTCGTGGATGTCGAACAAGTCCCATCCACAGTAGTAAACCAAAAAAAAATTTAATTTCTGCTTGAGTTGTTGGTACCCATGATGCTAGCCGACTTGCCCTGGTATGTTTCCCGCGGTTCATTATTTGTTCAGCATTTCTGTTAGTTTCAATAACTATATGCTCCAATAAATCCTTGTTTAAAAATAAAAGGAAACAGTCCGCAGGTGTCGCATCAGCATCTATATCAGCAATAATACCACTGTTGTCTGTAAATTCGAAGTTTTTTTGGTGAACACCGGTAACGTTGAACCATTGACTTGTGGGCGATATGGTGTTTTCTGTAATTATAAAAACTGATAATATTATAGGGATAAACACACACGAAGTCTATCATCTAGGATGCCACCCTTTTGGTAAAGTTATTTTATGGTTTTACACCATAAAATGCCTCATCAAATAATTCAAATTAGTGCGTAGTGTTTTGCTTATACGGCTAAAGAGTGCGTTACTGCCACACGTCTTTTATCATGATACCTCCTGGTCCCAAAAGTAATATGTTATTGAGACATCAGATTGATGCCTCGCGGGGCCTAACCTGCTAATAAAATGATCAAAATCAACGTACCTGCCATGCTCTTATCTATGCCATCAAAAGAAACATCATCATTATCAGTGTCGTGACAATCACTATCTTCACTAATATCACTTTCAGGAATGCAACTTTCACTACTATTAGTGTCATATTCCACCTCAACAATTTCTAGCAATTCTGGATCTGTGAATCGCCTTTTCCTAGAATCCATTTTTATTGATAACGTGCGAGTGTATGCAACGCAAAACAAGAAAAACAAATGGAATAAGTATGGCAGCCGGCTGCCACGTGACGCTAAGACGATAGTACGTTTATTGCTGCGCCACGCCAAAACAATTATTTCCCCGGCGTGCAAGAAACGGTGACTATATGACCGCCGGCGGTACGTGTGGCGGTGAACGTGTTAAGGAATGTTAAACGACTGTACGCGCAGAAACTGGTTCATATTCACAAACTCCAATGCTGCCTTACAATCCGTCCAATGTAGAGGTATCAACCAATGTTAACTAACCAACACTATTCATCACGCAAAAAAGAAATTTAAAGTAAACATGTTAATACAGGTTTTTAGATTAAATTACATTCACTTGGTTTATTTCACAAATAATAATAATAATAAGTGAATTTAATCTAAAAACCTATATTAATACAGTGATTAATGAGACACAAGTATATGTTATAAACATGTTAGAATAGCTTTTTTCTACTCCTATAATGAAATAACATAATTGTAGGTTACTTTTTGATTACACAATGTAGTACATTGTTATGTATATATTTTATATTCATTGTAATAGCAACCATTGTAGCACCAAGGGCGTTTCCAGCCAACTGGTTTGGGGGGGTAATTTAAAAAAAACAAATATTTTTCCATAAATATAAAGTAATCAACATCAAAAATATAATTTATATAATAATAAAATATAATTCTATTATTTTTAAATAAAAACTAAATAATACCACACACGAAAACAATATAGGACATTGTTGTGTCTGGAGCGCGCGGGTAGAGTGTGAATGTTAGGTTACGTTAAATGATGTGTACACCATAGAAAATATACATATACTGTGTAGTGTTTGTGTTAAATTCGCTGTGAAATTGTTATTGAAGTTGATTATTATAGCCATGCCGAAACGTCTTATGAAGTGCTGCGTTCCGGAATGTACGGATGTACATAGTAAAAGGCATCGATTTCTTAAAAGATATCCCGATGTATTTGATAAATGGTTGGAGCAAGTAAAACCGCTGAATTAACAAATTATGTCCATGGGTGAAATGTACAAATGTTAGGCGCATTTTCTTCCTGAAGACATTATTCCAGGGTACAGGGAATTAAAAGTCACTGCGGTAAGTTATTTTTATGTAAACTAACCATTGATTTACAGGTGCAGTATTATGTAAATAATTATTTAATTTATTTTAAGGGAATTTTACCACTTAAAACCCCCATAAAATAAATTTCAATATTACTACATGGTATTGTAATATTAATATTTCATGAAAAATTAATGGATTTTTATAACGGGTGTCCAACAATTATTGCAGTCCCGGGTGGCGTTGGAATCAAAAACGTAGGTCGTTTCTTACATATGCCAAATAAATGAACTGACATTTTAATTGTCAAACATAACCTAAACGTGCATTTAAAGTGTTGTTGTGTTTAGGTTATGTTTGACAATTAAAATGTCAGTTCATTTATTTGGCACATGTAAGAATCGACCTACGTTTTTGATTCCAACGCCACCCGGGACTGCAATAATTGTTGGACACCCGTTATTTTTTATACTAAATAATTACGCACGAACTTTAGTTCACCTGACGGCCGCGGGTTGTGCATTTGCGAGTTTAAAAGGGAATTACATTTTTGATAATTACGTATACACAAATAAATTTGAACATTACTACACAGTAGTGTAATCAAAATACTTAATATTTCATGAAAAATTAATGGATTTTTATATTTTTTTTCAGAAGAACTGTTAAATGATAATGAAAAGGAAAGCACCCAATAAGAGGAAGAACAGGAGCCCAGAATGCTAGGAGTGGAAAAAATAACTGAAGAGGAATTAGCAATAAAAAAATAAAAATAGGAAAATATCCAGGGAATTTTACAGAACTACATGTTGGAGAAGACTCCATATGAACGTATGCCAAGTCAGGTTCCAATACATGATTACTACGTGGTGGTAAAACATAATTTTGTTCTGATTTTTTTTTAAATACTGGCGTTTGAAATATCAAAACTATGACTTTTTAATTTAAATTTAACATTCTTTACAATCTATTGCAACTATTATTATTTCATAATTATAGACCAAAAATGACAATACTTAATAGTTTTAAATAAAACATTTTTATTTCTTTATTATCTTTAAAATTTTTGTAATAAAAATTAACAGATAAAAACATAAAACGATTAAGGTAAACAAATAAACTGTCTTCAGATTGTCAAATAAGCTCATGTTCAAGGTTTCATATTAATTTCTGTATCTATCAGTTTTTGAGATACAGCGCACACAGTTAGACTTTTATGTAGAGAATAAATGATGATGCCAATATTGTTATTTTTACCGATTTGATGACATTCGTATAATAATTGTTTATATTTATACTTGCAAGGTTTTCAATTTAAATCATATATTAAATGTTGCCCATTTCAGCATTCTCCACAATTTTTAACAATATGTGCTTGCTTTATTTCAATTTAAAGTTGTATCATGCTTAAAAACATCTCTTAGTTGGGATGGAAGATTTAAATAATAATAATATAATAAGTATAACTGGATATTTAAGTCTCTCAGGCATGCATGGCTTTGTAAGCACTATGGTGCCAACTTGAATACTTGTAATAGAGTAAGTGCTTGAAATGAAAAATATTAATGTATGCTTTTTTATTACACATGCATATCCTAGAATGACCTTTTTCAATCAATTTGAAACTAGAGTATCTAATCGATTAATTGGCTTTAAGAAACCACAATTTATTCAATAAAAACCAATAAGGATTTACCCTTGTTACTTTCCCTATATAGTATATATAGGGAAAGTATTGTTTTCGTGCATGAAAATGTCTGTGGGTGCTGTATCTTAAAAACTAATGATCTGATTGAGATGAAACTTTAAACTTAAGGTTTTATCGTTAAAAACTGGAACTGAAAAGCTTTTATTCTCTTCCAATTTGCAATTTTTATAACTTACTACTCATATCTTAAGCCCATGGCACGTTTTTCCCTTGTATAATTATTTTTACTTTCCCTATATAGTATATATAGGGGAAGTATTGTTTTCATGCAGAAAAATGTCTGTGGGTGCTGTATCTCAAAAACAAAGGTTACTATTGAAATAAAACTTTAAACTTAATATTACAATTTTTTTTAAACAAAAGTTAAAGGGAATGAGAAACAGAACAAGTTTTGTTAAAAAATATTTTTCATAAAATTCTTAATTTTCGAGGAAAAAAAAATTGAAAATTTTGAAATTTTTTGCTAATTGCTACTAAACTATTGAAGCTACATGAAATTTATATAACAAATAATTGTAGAGAATTCAAATGTGAACAAATTACTAAGAATAGCCTTTTTGTGTAAACCTCATAGCTTTCGAGTAAAATATAGGGAAATTACTATGATGGCCACATCACCATTATCTTCATCAAGATATTACCATAAAGGTGCCATCTATTGTTTTAGCGTTACACTAGATCCCTGTTATGATAATATCTTGATTGACGGGTTTATCCGAAAGGTTAAATTCTCCAAGTAAAACTCCTTTTCCCTGTTTCCAACTTCGCTACGCTGATGATATCCAAAATAAAAGAAAATTGGTTCGTGGATGTTGTTGACAGGGAACAATAATTTATTTATTTACGGAAACTCCTTTTTACATAGAAAAAAAATACAGTAATATGGTGTGAAAACGTAAACAATAAATATTTATTACATATGAGATATTTTGTCCAAGGTGGTTTAATGAATTAATGAATTGATTTTCTTTGTTCTAAAATAATAGAAAAGACATAAGAAACTAATATAAAAACACCCGAAATAAACAAAATCATTGATTTTCTAATTGTAAAAAACATGTGACTTTAATATAAAAGGTCTAAATATTTAAGCGGCTCAGGCTTATAAACTCTCAGTGTATTCATTGAGAGTTACAAAAATATTGTAATTTTAAAACAAACGTAAAAAATTTAAATAATTATTTTGTGCGTTAACGCACCGTAGTTTTAGATTATTAAAATGTAAATACTACAAAAATTAACGGTTAAAACAAGTACTCCTTGAAGTTAATTAATTTACAGTTAAAAATTTAGTTTTTAACATAAAATTTTAGAAATTATTAAAAGTTCAAAAGCTCTAAAAATATTTTTTGTCATAAAACATTAAAAGAAACGTTTACCAAAAGTTCATAATTCAAAAGATGTTCAAAAACGCCGAAGGATTTCATAGCTTCGAAATCGTGAAAAAAACATTAATATAATAACTTTTTAACAATTTAAAATATGCAAATTCAAAGACGTTAAATTCCTCTGAAGGATTTTCTAGCTTCGAAATCTTGAGGAAAAGACATTAACAAAATCAAGAACCTTACACTCTTCTGAAGGTTTTTCCACCCTCGAAATCTTGAAGAAAAGAAAACATTAATATAATAACTTAGAATTTGGAAATTCAAAAACAATAAATTCTTAACAAAAAATAAAAACAAAAATAATCTATATCAAAAGGTAATAATTCAAAAATTGACAACCCAGAAAAATATGCTAACCCCAAACTCTTTAAAAGTATAATCTAAACTTTAAATGTTTGTTTTCGGAAATTCTAAGAAATTAAAACAGGAAACAGTGATTTTGTAACTTTAACATATATAGATTAAACATTAATGTATGTATTCAGAACAAGTTTTCAACATACAATTTTAGAAATCTTCAAAGGTTCAAAAGCTCTGGAAAATTTTCTGCATTTTGAAAATGATAATTTATAATTTTTAAACCAAAAAAGAGATTTTTCAATTATTTCAAAGGTTCAGAAGCTCTTAAAAATTTTCTTATCATAAAACTTAAAAAAAAAAAAAACATATAACGTTTACCAAAAGTTCTTACATCAAAAGATGTTTAAGTTCAAAAACTATGAAGGATATTAGGATTTTCTAGCTTCGAAATCTTGAAACAAAAAACGTTAAAATAAACATAAAATCTGCAAATTCTCAATAAAAATATATAAAAAGATCATATCAAAAGGTCTGAAACTAAAAATTCTTAATCCTGTAAAATTTTCTAACCCTAAAATCTTTAAAATAATTAAAATTTAAATCTTCATTTTCGGTAATTTTAAAAACTAATTTCCGATTCAAATCTTATATATCAATATAAAATTTTTGAAAAATTCAAATTTTCAAATGAAAATTCTTAAACAAATTAACGAAACGTAAAACAATATTTTAAACAATTAAAATTTATGTCAAAAGAACCTTAAAGGAGAGAGAATAATATCTTTATTCGAACACTTACAATTTTGAAAAATATATACAAATGATTAACAATAATTGTTAGTCTGTCCGTTTGGGCTATCGACCATCAGTCTTTCTGCCCTTCCTTAAAGGATTTTCTGAAGATTTCTAATTTTTTAAGAAGTGAACTCCGCCCGTCCTTCCTTCAGCCAAAATTTTGAGTATATTTTATTATTTTGTAATGTATTTTTTGTGATATTTATTTTGTAAGAATAAAGAGTACAAAGATATAATAAAGATAAAGATAAATCTTATTTTAGAATGTCAATTTTAAATCAATGATTTCTAAAATTTTATGCTAAAAAAAAATTTAGTTTTATTATCTCTGAAATAAAAAAAAGATTTTTCAATTACTTTAGATATTTGTTTAAACTTTTTAAAATGATCTATATTTTTTGTATATTCAAGAATTTTATGTTTAACTTTATGAGGGATTCTATAGATTATTTTTAAAAATGAAACATTTCTAAGTTTGACAAAATATTAGGTATTATGAAAATTGTTATAAATTTTTAGAGTATTAAGACTTACATTTCAAATTACTTTTAATATCCTCCAGTTTTTATATTTAAGGTTAAGAAGATTTTTAAGTGTTTTAATTTTTCAAACTTTTTAAGGTTGTCAAAATATATAATTTCAATATTAAGGGTTGTTATAGAAAGACACTTGGCTGGTTTCAAAATTATATAATTGTGAAACCAACCAAGTGCCTTTCTGTAAACAACCCCTAATATTTAAAATGTTTCACCACGTGATAAACGAGAATAAAATTCAACAAATAATTTCAAGTTGTAAAATTCTCAATTTTCGTTTTTCAAAGATATTTGTGATTATTAAAGAATTAAATATTTTCATAACATTCAAAATTATTTAAGAATTTTGCTATGTCAAAGTTAAAATGTTTGACTAATCATTAATAATATAAAATAAATAACTTTTAAACATAAAAATCATAAAACTTTTCAATTCTAAATTCTTAAAAGAAAAAAAAAACAATGAAACATTAATGTAAAAATTCTAAACCCTCAAAGAATTTGATTTAAATCATGCTGGAGGATTTTCTAATTAAAGGCTTAAAATATTTTTGTCTTCTGTCTTTGATCTATTGTTTTTCCTACTTTATTTGATCTTTAATTTTTTTTATATAGACCGTCTATATTTTTCTCTTGTTACGTGTGTTTTAAGTTGTATTCAGTATTTTGTTTTCCGCCTTTCGTATTGTTTTTCTTAACTGTTCTCTTGTCTTTTCTCCTACCTCGTGACTTATGTCTTCTGTCTTTTCTTTCTCCTCTGTATCTTGTCTTCTAACATGTACAGTTTACATACTTCTTATATCTTCTATATACTATCTTTAATCTTTTCACTTTTTTTTAAATCTCGTGTGTCTTTTGTCATTTTATTTATATTTTATGTTTCGTCCTTTCTTTTTTGACTGCTGTCTTCTATATTTTCATCTTGTCTTTTTTATTTTACCTATTATCTTCTATCTTTGAGCTAGTTGTCTTGTCTTCTGTTATTTGACTTCTCTCTTCTGCCTTTCTCCTGTCTTGTGTTATCTTCTGCCTATTTCTTTTATTTTCTGTAATATTTGCTATATTATTAATTTTTCGTCTTGTTGGTCTTTTATCTTCTTTCTTATATTTTTTAACTTAAGTTTTTTGACTATGGTCTTCTATTCTTCAACTAATATCTTTTATTTTTCTTTGCCTTCTGTTTTTATTATGATCTATCTTTAGTCTATTTTTATTGCTATCTTATATTCTTTCTTCTCTTTAATCTTATATTTTCTGCGTTCTGAATTATTTCTATGTAGTTTTCTATTGCTGCTTGTCTGTTATCTTCTCTTCAGACTATTTTTGTTCTTTTGTTATTTTTAATGCTGGTTTTTCTTTTTACTACCTCAAATCTTTTATTTTTTTTTATTTTAATTTTTTCTTCTGCCTCATGTATTTTACATTTTACTCTTAGTCATCAGTATTCTGCCTTCTATCTATAATCTTCTATGTCTGTCTTTTGTATTGCGTCTTGTGTCTTCTATTTTTTTGAAATTTCTATCTTCTGATTTATTTTTTCAGTCTTGTATTTTCTAACGTTTGTCTGTTTGTATTTGTATTTTATGTTTTGCCTTTTGCTATCTTTTATATTTTCCTTTTATATCTTATCTCTTTTATTCTACATTTCTTTGAGCTAGTTCGTTAGTGTTCTCTTTTTCTGACTTCTCTGTTTTGCCCTTCTTCAGCCTTCTTTTATCTTTTGTCTTTTGCTCACTTTCTTTATCATTTTTGTTATATTGATTATTTCGGACTTTTAACTTTTTCTTCTTGCTCGTGTGTTTATTTTTTGTCATTCATCTTCTATCTTATATTTTTGAATTTGATCATCTATCTTTAGTCTATTTTTATTACTATTTTCTATATTTTATCTGTTTATCTTATGTTTTCTGCCTTTGAATTCTTTCAGTATCTTTAGCATTACGTTTTCTGCCTTTCATCTTTTACCTCCTAACATTTATCTTGTAGCTTTCTATTGCTTCTTGTCTATTGTCTTCTGAGTACTTTTTTCTTTGGAATTTTTTCTTTTTACTCAATCTATAATTTTTTATATTTTATTTTCTGCTTTTTGCCTAATACTCATGAGTCATGTCATTAATCTTTTCTCGATTTAATTTTTTTTAATACTTCTGTCTCGTGTGTATTATATTCCATTTTTTGTATTCTATCTTTCATCATCTGTTTGCTTTTTGTTAACTTTGTATTGCGTCCTTTATCTTCAATATTTTCGCTTATAATTTTCCAAACTTCTATCTTCTAACTTTAACCTTCTCACCGTTTTTCAGTCCTCTATTTTCTAATTTTTGTCTGCTTGTGTTTGTATTCTATGTTTTGTCTTCTGTTTTTACTTTCCCTATATACGAAGTATATTTTTCTAAATATGAGTAATTTTAAAAAACGATTCAAACAAAAGTTAAAGAGTATAAAAAACTGAATAAGTTTTATTAAAACATATTTTTCATAAAATTCTTAACTTTTGAGAAAAATAATAAAAATTGAAAATTTTGATATTTTTTGCAAATTGCTAATAAACTATTAGAGTTACATGAAACTTGTATTACAAATAATTGTAGAGAATTTAAAAGTAAACGCATTTTTGCGTAAACCACATCACCATTTTGATGGTTTTGATTTCGGTGGATTGTTTATTATTTGTAGGATATGAGTATTTCTTTCAAATTTCTAGATTTCGTATAATTTTCTTTTTTGAAAAAAATCCAATTTTTCTGTTGAATTCTACATAATTTTTTAAGGAATATCTCTTCTAAATTGTAATAGATTTTTCGTTTTTTTTTTAATTTCCCAAAATATTATAGAATTTTTCTTTGTATTCATCCATGATAGTTTTGAGGATTTCTAGAATTTTTAAGCAATGTTTCTTTCCTTTTTAGATAATATATCACCATTTATTGAATTATCTTACATTGTGGGAATTTTGTAAAAAATTCTAAAATACAATAAATTTTTAAAAATGTTTATTAGTAATACTAATAATTAAATTGAATTTTCATTTTCTGAATATTCCCAAAGACCTTTTTTTAAATTGTAAGATATTTCTTTCGGTAATTCTCATCAAACAACTTTTTCTTCTTGACATTTCTTTAAGATTTTTCGAAAATTATTTTTCTATTGTACAAAAAATTATTACCATTTCCGAATTATCTTATTTTTAAGGATTCTTGAACTTTTTTCCATAATTTAAAATTTTAAATTCTCAGAGTTTTCTTAGGGATTCTCTTTCTGGTTTGTAAAATGTATCAGATTAGAAGTTTTTTTTCCAAATTTCTAGAATTTTCTATATACTTTTCTGTAGCTTTGTATTATCAGATTTTTTTGTAATGTATTTTCTCAATTGTAATGTTTTTCTTTGACCGTTTCCTTTCCAGATTATTAGAATATTATATCTAGAGAGAACAACATCTTTATTTGGACAAACAAAAATACATTTAGAACAAATACATTTTAATTTGAAATAAGGGTTAGTCTGTCCGTTTGGGCTATCGACCTTCGGTCTTTCTGCCCTGTCTTTATTCTAATTTATGTAAAAAAACAAAAGAAAAAATTGCTGTCTAGTTTAACTGTCCGGATGATGCGAGTTAATGAATTGATGAAGAGTGATTGATGGATGTTTGTGTTTGGGGGGGGATATTAGGGTTTCGGGGAGTGCAAAATTTATTGAGAAGGGTTACATTGAAAGGATTGTTGGCAAATTTTACACTAAGGCTTATTATTCGTTGGGATATGGGGGTGACTTGAGTGGTTTCGTAAAGAAGAACATTAGAAGGATTGTGTAGGGGGTTAACAGGGTGTCTTAATTTGGTGAGGGTACGTAGGGCTGACCTTTCGGCGACATTAAAGGACGGATTTGGTTAAATAGGATCGCACTGTAATCAATAAGAGGTCGGCAAATCGATGTATAAATGTATAAGTATTTCGGATTTATTTTTATATATGCAACATCTTTATTACAGACACTTACATTTGTTGAAGTTTAACAATAATACATCTTAAATATATACAGTAGTAGAAGAGGTTAGTATGTACCTGTTGGTCTATCGAGCTTCGGTCTTTCTGCCCAATTTATTTTTAGTAGTAGTGTTAGGCTATCGACCACGTGGTCATTCCGCCATGTGTCATTTGTGTATTTGTGCGTGTGTAAATGAGCTTGTTACTTTATAGGATCGCCCCCGTCACTGTAAAGAACCATTAATTGTATCCCAATGGTGAATGGTACTATAATTTCTGCATTTCTTTAGCTTTTAGTGATTAGCCCAAGGTGTGTATATATTTATAATATTGATGAAATATTTAAATTAAAAGTTGTAATGTACATTTAAAAATAAAAGTTGTGGAGCTCGAAAAATATATTTTTTCATGTCTATGGTTTTTTTTGTTTCTAAACCCTCTTCCAAAATTAATGTAAATTTTTAATTATTTCGTTCAAATATTAATTATATAAGAAACAGAAAACGGCTATGATTTAATAGATTTAAAAAAGGCGCCATACAATTACAGAAATCTTAAAGCTTGAACCCAAACTTATTGTTTACTGACTAGAGAGGGAGCCAATCACAGTGTTCTAATGGCTTATATGGCCGTTTCCAGTCTATTATGGGTAGTAGTCTGTGCTGCTGCCGGAGAGAGAAGTGCGTTTTATTTGTAGCATGGTCACGTACATGGGTGCGAGTATACAGGGTTGCATATATGTTTACATGTTATTACGACATCTACATATCACATCTCCACACTTAATTTAGAACTTATATCTATAAACATAACTATCTAAATCTAATTGGTTTATTAACATTTCGTTTTGGTCGCTCGTTTACATTTACGTCTACATTTGGAACATTTTGATTACAACTGCTGACAATATTTTGGTGTGTTCATGGGAAGGCCTGCGAAAATAGCCTTCGCCTGTGGTTACGTCTATAACTGGATTTTTATTAATCTGCTTACTGATGTCATTCCTCGCATCTACGTTGTATCCCTCAATTGATTTAATTTGATTTATGTGCCTGCGACACATAACTCCTCCTTTTGTTTCACATTCATACATCACTCTCCCTATCCGTGATGCGATGGTGGCTTCTACCCAATTTACTTTATTTATGTTGTGATACTTCCTAATTACAATTCTATCGCCTATGTTAAATTCTCTGTCTGACCTCTTATTTTTGGTCTTTAACTCGTCTTGATGAGAAAACAAATCTAACCTGTTTCTGATTTTTCTTCCCATTAATGCTTGAGCTGGGGCTATGTTAGTAGAACAGTGAGGTGTGTTACGATAAACAATTAAAAATCTAGCAAGTAGAGTTTCCAATGGAATATCGAAATTCTGCGGGTTGTTAATTGCTGTTGTTAAACCTGTTTTAATGGTTTTAACTGAGTTCTCGGCCTGTCCATTGCTCTGTGGTGAATATGGTGCAATTGTTAGGTGTTTAATACCATTATTCTCAAAGAATTTGGAAATACTTTCGGCTTTAAATACCTGAGGCATTGTCAGAGACTACTGTATGTGGAAGACCGAATCGTGCAAAACAATCTCTTAACTTGTTGATTGTTTCTTGAGATGTTATGGATGTAGTTCTATAAACCTCTAACCATTTGGTACATGAGTCCACTATAACTAATAAATTACTATTGTTTATATCGCAAAAATCTATATGTATTGTGTGGAATGGTATATTTGACTTAGGAAATGGACTAATTGTTTTATTAGGCAATTGTTTTGCTTTTGCACAAATTACACACTCTTTGCACATTTGTTCGATTTGCTTGTCAATGCCGGGAAACCAAAAATATGATCTTGCAAGTGCTTTGGATTTGACAACAGCTTGCATGCAACTCTTGCATAACCTGTTTTTGTAATTTACTAGGAATAACAATTTTAGGTCCTACGAATAAACATTCTGAATTTAATTGCAATTCTAATCTTCGTTCATAATATGGTTTAATGATATTGTCAATTTTGTTTGGCCAAGCAGTCCGTACATATTTGATGACTGATCTTAATACTTTATCTACTTTCGTTTCACTACGTATTCTATCAATTTGCAAAATAATTTCCACCATCTTCCATGTCAAATGACTCTATTGATTCTACATTTGATGTTAAACGTGAAAAACAATCTGCTACTGCGTTGTTAGTTCCCATTATGTGTTCTATCTTATAACTAAAATTTGATAAAAACAATACATAACGTTTTAATCTACTACCATACATTTGATTTATGCATCTTTCATTCCCTAGAATAGCTAGTAATGCTTTTTGATCTGTTCTTAGCGTGAACTTTTGCCCATATAGATACTCGGAGAATTTCTTGACTGCAAAAATGCATGCCAAAGCTTCTCTATGTACTGTAGAATAATTTAACTCTGCTTTTGTGAATGTGCGAGATACACAGGCTACTGTTTTCTCTGATCCATCAGGCATAATATGTGATAGAATGCCTGCTATCCCTGTTTGGCCAGCATCAGTTGTTACAATGATGGGCAATTTAGGATCAAAATATGTTAACACTTGATCTGACAATATAGCCTTTTTCATTTTATTAAATGATTGCTTACATTGTTCATCGAAGTTGAACTGTTGTCCTTGTTTTAACAATTTGTACATAGGTGTTAGCAATTCTGTTATATTGGGAATGAACCTACTATAATAATTAACCATACCAATAAAAGATCTTAGAAAGAGAGAAAATAATAGAAAAGCAAAACATCACAGCAAGAAAATGGCACAAGAAAAAAGTTAAATACAATAAAAATGGGAATGTGGAATATAAGAAGTATTAAAGGAAAAGAGAAGGAATTAATAGAAGAAATGAAAAAACGGAAAAAACATAATATACGAAAAATATGGGGACGACAGAACAATGAGCATGGAAATTAAAATGGAAGAAACTTGATGGAATATAATTCCGAAACAAAAATGACAAAAAGAAGAAAAAGAGAAATTTTGCGAGGGACTGCAAAAATAAATAGACGATAGCAAAGGAATCACAATAGTCATGGGATATCTTAATAGAAGTGTAGAACAGGATAACAAAGCCAAAAATGTTAGAAAAAAACATGAAAACATTACATAAATCTACAACGAGTCTTATTAAGAATATAAAAGAAATCACTTATTGAAACAACTACTTCTCAGTCTAATATCTTGACAGACATTGAATGATACAAAAGTAATGTGTGTGTGTTACAAAAAAAACTTAGCGTTAAATAATCACATTCTTCAAGATTCGTATAGATATTTAGAAATTTTTTCGATGCTATTAATATTATGGATAAGCATAATGCTAGAAATCCGCTCTCTAGTTATAACCCTAGAAGAAGATTCTCGGAATTTGGAAATTTTTAAAAGATTGATGATAAATTTAGACAAAACCAAATCAGAAAATTTATTAAATCCTGAAGATAATTTAACGAAAAGGAAAATACTTGCAAATTAAATAATAATAAACTAGTAATTTTTAAGGAAGAGAAAACTCTAGAAGTATTTACATTTTATAATCCTCAATATTAAATCTTATAGGAGCAATTGCCAAAAATTATAGAAATCTAGAAAAAAAATTGTTTAAAAATTTAGTGAAAACTTCTGTAAAATTAAGACAAACTACTGGAAAAATTCTGATAAAAAAAAGATACATTTCTGGAAAATCTGAAAATGTTAGAAGAAAATTTTTTTACATGAAAAATATTTCAATAAAATTAAAAAATATAAAGGTTTCTAAAAAATAGAAATAATGAAGAAAATTTAATACAAGTTAATTCGCATAAATTTTAAAGAGAAACTGGAAAATCCCAGAAATCTACAACAAACATTGCTGAAAAATTTTAGGATTAAAATTTTGACAAATATATTTTTTTTAATAAGGAAATTTTCGACAAAGTAGAACAAGAAAGTCTAAAAAAATTTGAAAATGTTGAAGATATGCTGCTGGCAAAGCCTAGAAATCTAAAAAAAAGATTGATGGAAATTTAGTAATTTTCAAAAAATTTTTATTAGTTTAAGAAAATTCTAGAAACCTGAAAGAGAAATTACTAGATATATTAAAGGCTTGAAGTTAAATCGTACAGTATGCAGGAGTAATTGTTAAAAATTCTAGAAATCTAGAAAAAAATAGTTGTAAAATTTTAACAATTCCTATAAAAATTCATAAGATAAAGAAATAAATAAGGGAATGGTCTCAAAAATTGGAATAGAAATTGCTAGAATATTTTGATCAAATATAAGAACTAAGGAAGAAATCTGGAAGGTATTTTTTTTTTTTTGAAAATCTGCTGGAAAATGTTAGAAGAGAATTCCGAAATTTGAAAATTATTAATAAAAAAGCAGAAAAACCATCGGTCTTCTTGAAAAGAAGAGCAGCAGTATAAAAATTTTTGTGTCTTATTAATGTAAGACTACATTAAATAAAGATGTTTATCTCTCTCTCTTCCAATAAATCAAAGAACGAAAAATGTTTTTTGTAATGGAGGAGAAATTAGAAATGTTTGTAAATTCCTGAAATGTGAACGAAAAATTACTGGAAAATTTGAAAACCACAAATAAAATTGTAGCAGATTTGAAGAGAAATTACTCGAAAATTTTAGAAATTTTGAAGGAAATCTAGATATCTGGAAGAGAAATTACTTCAAGTTAATCCGGTTAATTTCTGGAAAGTCGTAGAAAAATATAACAATTAGAAAATGCTCAAAATCATTGATAAATCACGAAAAAAATTAAATAAAAATAGTTGGAAAATTTTAATTAAAAAAATAATAATTTTGAAAAATATGGAACATTAGGAAGATTTCTGGAACAGTTCAGAAATCTAAAAAGGGATAGATTGATAGTATTAAAACACTAGAAGAAAATTTCTACGAATGTTTGAAAAATTCCAATTAGATACAGAAATTTTAGAGGCTACGTTGCTAATTTGTGAAATTAGTAAGAGAAATTGTTAGAAATTCTTACAATTAGAAAATTATTTTAAAAAATAATTCCGGAAACTAAAAATTGCTGAAAATTCTTGCAAAATAAATGATAAAAATCTAGAAAATGCAAGGGCCTGGAAAAATTTAGATCTCTCCGGATTGCTGGAAAATATCACAATTTGAAAATTTTAATAAAACAAAGGATAAAGAATATTGAAGAAAAGAGGAGATGGAGAAAACAAATGTCTATAGCCAGTGAATATGCAATAAAAGTATTAGCAATGAGATACAGACTAATTATTACCAATTTAGATTCTCTCACGAAATCCAATTCACCACGTTCCACCATTCCAAGAAGAAGATTCATTTTCGCCACAGGATGACAATAAGTAAAAGATTTATATCCTATTTTCTGATTTTGGACGAAATTCACGTTCAATGCGAATCATCTAAAATCTGATGGAGAAGAAACGTTAAATTCAATCCAGGAAGATTTTTGAATCCTAGATGAAGCGTCTTTCGCCATACCGCTTTTCATTATGAATAGAAAACCAGTGATCTTATATGAGAACAATTCATCCTATGAAATGGCTATCAATCAATCAAGGCATACTACAGGGATCGCATCTAGGCCCATTATTGTTCCTCATATATGTAAATGATTTTTGTAATTATTTTAATAATAATTTTGTTGAGGTTACACAGTTTGTAGATGCTACATCCATTTTAATAACAAATGCGAATGTAGAACATTTACTTGCCATGGAAAATGAAGCACTTAATGTATCTAAAAACTGGTTCATTTCAAATAAACTAAGTGTGAATGAAGAGAAAATAATCAAACTGAAATTTACATTAAGATATCATGAAGAAAACTACGATTCAGTTCAGTAAAATGAGATAAATGAGAAAGTCATTCAAGAAATATTTCTTCTTCTTGAATTTCTTCGATTCTTACTACCGTTTTCGACCGTTACGATTTCAGTGATGTCTTATTGTTGCCTTTGCTTCCTTTAATTACTCGCACTTTAAGTAATAACTTCTGTAATTATATTTAAGAACAATTTAATATTATTCAGGTTTTATAAATTCAAGAGTTTTTTTGCTCTTCTGGTAACTATTGTTACAAAAGTCTTTGATTCATCTTCTTCTTCTTCCAATGTTACAATTTCGGTAAATTCTTTGCTTATACCGCGATTTTTACATTCAGAAAAAAAATCTCCTTGCGAATCAATAAAATGGTGATGAGGCCATCATAATACTTTCCCTATATTTTTCCCGAAAACTATGAGGTTTGGGCAAAAAGGCTATTCTTAATATTTTTTAAAAATAAACTCTCGTTTATGGTGTAGTAATTGGAGGGTGTGATAGAGGACACCCACCCACCCTACATATATACATTTGAACATCAACTAAAACTCTGATTTAATTTTTGTGCCAAACCAACATTGATACTGTTCTAGTTTTCAAGAATTTAAAACAGTGTCAATGGTTGATGTAAAATTATATATGTAGGGTGGGTAGGTGGCCACTATCCCACCCTCCAATCCATGCAACATCATAGAGGTTTTTTTTTAAATTTATCATTACGTTCAAAGCTTTGCAGACGTTCAAATTTTCAACATTCAAATTTCAACGATTAATGTTTCTTAATTTCTAATTACGTTAGAGTAATAATTTCAGAAATAACTTAAACAAATTCTCGTTTATGGTGTCGTGATTAGAGGGTGGCATAGTGGCCACCCACCCACCCTACATATATAATGAAATTTTAATCACTGACACTGTTTTAGTTTCCAGCATTACAAGACAAAATATTGTTGATGATGTTGACTAACAATTACATTATTTAAATTACGGTTTTAATTTATTAATAACATCAATTAAATGAATGTTTTATAATTTTTTGAAAGTTAAAACACTGTCAGTAATTGCTCTCTAATTGTATATATAGGGTGGGTGGGTGGCCACTATCCCACCGTCCAATTTTCTTTAAGTTCACTCGAATCTAATCTTATAATATTGTTACTATTTACTTTGAAAAATTTTAAACTATGTTATAAGGTTGGATGGTGTGATGGTGGCCACCCACCCACATAAATATGCATTTAAACTTCGAATAAAAACTCTGATTTATATTTTTTTAGTCACACCAACAATAATACTGTTGTAGTTTTCAGAAATTTAAAACAGTGTCTTTGGTTGAAGTAAAATTAAATATGTAAGGTGGGTGGCCACTATCGTACCCTCCAATTTTCTTTGAGTTCACCCTAATCAACAATTATAAATTTGACTAAAATATAAAATAATTCCAACCTTAATAATCGCGCAAATATTATTTTTACTTATTTATAAAACTTGTTGTCTATGTTATAAAAATTGGAGGGTCTGAAACTAAAACCGTGACACTGGTTGAAATTTCATTGTATATGTAGGGTGGGTGGGTGGCCTCTATCCCACCCTCCAATCCATGCAAGATTGCAAAGGTTTTTTTTTAAATTTATCATTACGTTCAAAGCTATGCAGACGTGTAAATTTTCAACATTCAAATTTCGACGATTATTGTTTCTTAATTTCTAATTACGTTGAAGTAATTAATTTCGGAAATAACTTAAAGAAAAAAAGGTTTATGGTGTGGGATAGTGGCCACCCACCCACCCTACATATACAATGAAACTACAATTACTGACAGTGTTTTAGTTTCCAGCATTATAAAAAAAAATATGTTAATGGTGTTAATAAACTTAAGCTGTGTTTAAAATTATTTGTAAAGTTAAATGTAGGATGGGTGGCGACTATGCGACCCTATAATTACATTATCTAAATTACTGTTATAATTTATTAATGTCTAAAGAATAAACGGTGAAAATTTGTAGAAATATTAAGCAAGAGTGCTGGAAAATTCTTGGAAATCTTTAACAATTTGGAAGAGAAGAGATATCCGAAAATACACTTGAAATCTAAATGAAAATTTGAAATGAAATTGCTTAAAAAATCGCAATAAATTAAAACAGAATTTTTGGAAAAATCAAGAAATCTCTAGAAAGTTTTTAAAATTTGGAAGAGAAGAGAAATTTCTGGAGAACAAAAAATTAAAAATTTCTGTTTGAAGAAACTTCTAGGAAATGGGGATTAAATTTGCGAGAAATATTGAAAAAGAGATAAAAAATGGCTTTAAAATGCTAAATAAATTCTTAGAGACAGTTTTCGAAATTTGGAAGAGAAATTCTAAAAATCCAGAATAAACATTGTTAGAAAAAATTGTTCTAAAAAATTCTATGAATCCAGGAATAATTGTTGAAGAATTCTAAACTTGTAACAGAAGTTGGTAGAAAATTCTTAGCAAAAATAATATACCTCTAGGAATTTGTAGAAATATTGAAAATAATTGCTGGAAAATTCTAGATATCTTGGGGAAAATTCTAACAATGTGGAAGAGAACAGAAATTAAAAGAAAATTTTTGATAAATTTAAATTCCTAACAATTTCATTTTTAGAAAAATCAAGAAAATTTTATAAATTTTTAGAAATATTGAAAAAAAATGCTAGGAATTTCTAGAAATCTTACCAAAAATTCTAAAGTTTGGAATAAAAATTGCTTTAAAATGCTAAACAAAATTAGAGACAACAAATACTACAAACCCAGAAAAAAAATAGCGTCCTTAAAATAATAATAAAATTTTTAATTTTAAATTCAGAAGAATTCTATACGTAAGGAAGAAAATTTAATATAAATTCTAAAAATGCTGAAAAATTCTTAACCAAATAAAGAGAAATTTCTGGAAATGTCTTCGCAATTTACTTAATATTTGTAAAAATTGTGAAACAAATTGCTGAAAAATGTTTAAAATCTAGAAGAATTTTTGATGGAAAACAGAAATTCGATAGAAGAATTGCTACAAATTGTTAAAAGAAATTTTAGAAATAGCTGAAAAAATTGTCAAAAGCAGAAAAGAAATTGTTAAAAAATTTAAAACCAGCGATATAAATATTCAAAACTTGTTAGATTAATATTTTTTTTTAATTCTAGAAACCTTTAAAAAAACTTTTAAAAAAATTGCTTGAAATATGAAAGAACGTTCTTGGAAATACATTTGTTTGATTTGATTGTTTTTTAAGCAGCAAAATTATCAACGATTAGTATTTAAAGTATATGCAGGGTGGGTGGGTGGCCTCTATCGCACCCTCCAATCAGTAAATCATAAGCGAGGGTTTTAATTAAAAGTTGTAAAATGTAAAGATACATAAGAAATGGTAGTGCTTTCCTTACATTTTTCTCGAAAACTATGAGATTTATATTTTTTTTTATACTTATTTTTGCAATACTACTTGCTGGTGCACCCAACAAATTTTGTAAAAAAAAGCAACATTTGCAACAGATTCCGTTTAAACGATTAGAAAACATTAACCAATTAAGTTGTCTAAAATATTTTTCAGACAAGTAATATTTAACATCCTTTCCCCTTTTTTTGTGTACAGAATATGGTGACACAAAAGTATTATTTTGTTTCCATTAACAATTTAAAATTCGAAGTTTCTAAATTTCATCAACATTACTAGATTTAACGTTATCAATGTAAATTTCAACGTTGCTAGATGTACATGTTGTTTGCTCCTTTTTCTCTTGCTGGGAACAACCTAATGAAGATCCTGAAGATTCTCCTGTGTATTCGGTAAACGTCTGCAATTATAGATGGATGGTTTAAATTGACTGTTGACATAGATTGATCTTTATTTGTTGATGAATCGTCAGTTTTTTAATTTTCTGAACAAATGAATCCAACGTGGATTATCGATTTTTATTTATTATATTATTCAACAAGTGGTAATTTAGGCAATAACTCACGCGGATGAAATTTGCAACACGAGCCGCTAAGCGGGTGCTATAATCATCCAAGTGAATTATTGTCATTGTCACGAGTTGAATACTATACTTTATCTAAGACAATAAAAACTTTTAGTAAAATATTTAACTTAATATAATATTTTTTGATATTTATCAATTTTCAGCTAACTTGAAAATATAGATTCAAAGAAAAAAACATGACAACCTGATCGATACCAGTGAGTTATAATTCATAGCGTGAGTTATGATTCATAACTCACACTATTTAATTATACTGTGCGTCCCGTTTGAAGACGCATCATAGGAAATTCCCATGTAAAATTTTTAATTGCAGTTTGTATCTCTATTATTGAACGAAAATGATCAGAATAAAATTATAATAATTCCTTCATCTACTAAAGTTATTTAGGAGGTTTTATATTTGCTTAATCTTCAGTATTAGTCGAAATATAGCTTAAAAAGTTTGAACAAATATCGGATAATAAAATTCTCAAAATAGTAGTTGCTGTGAAAAGTCTAAATTGTATAACCCACAAAAAATAATAAATTCAAAATGAGTGCTTACACTACAAAAGGAAAAGTTCAGTGCTTTGAAAAGTCAGAATAAAACATCTAAAATTACAGATGGCAAGTTCAACGGCACAACTTCAATATTCTTGTTGAAACGAGTTAACTCAGGAGGTACAATTGTTCTAAACAAAATAAGACTTTTAAGTATTTCTCATTTATTGTGTACAAAATTTTAAAACTGTATTCAGTTAAATTACAATTATTAGACTATTCAAAATAATGTTTATGTAAAGAATAAACATAAAGGATTATTTGAAGAAATTATAACAAATAAATCATTACTTTTAAAAAGGAGTTTATTACAAATGCTTATTTTGAAATACTTGTGCTCTGTTACTTTTTTGTGTTCCGCTTGCTTGAAAATGTTAAATTTAAATAATCTTCCACTTGGGCTGCATATCTTCTGAGCATACGTCCTGGTGAAATCAATATCGCATTATAACTTCTGTAATTCGATCCGTGATTTTATTTTGTAAGTAATCTAAACCCTTTAATTTGCCTTCAATAAAAATAGGACCATCAACTCTATTTTTAAAATTCCTGCTCATATATTACATATATTTTTTTGGATATTTAGTTCTTGATGTTGCAATATGAAGAATTTTTTGAGACCAATGACGATTATTTTGTATAGTACATCGCATGATGGCCAGGTTGTGAAAAGTGGATATACAAAGCTTCGAGGCCGTTGAAAAATGTTTTGCGCACGAATCAACAACCACCAGATTAAGTTTATGCGCTAAGCAATGAACATAAATTGCGTGAGGATGAGTTTGTTTTATAATGGCTTGAAGGCCTCGATTTTGACCAGACATGACGCTGGCACCATCATAAGACTGCGCAAGAATTGGAACATCACCCAAATGGTGTTTATTCAAAGTGAAAAGGTTCAGAATAATCGAAGTGAACTCTTAAAAAGGGATAATTGAATTTTAGGAAAATTCTATAAAATCGGAAAAAAATTCCTAGAAAATTTCAAAGAACTTAGAACAGAACAGAAAGTTGGCAAAATTTTAAAGTGAAATTACTAGAAATTTAGAAAAATACTGATTTTAGTGAACATTTTAAGAGTTTGGAAAAGATTAGAAATTCTTTTTTGTATCGAAAAATTCGCAAAATGTGAAAGAGAAGTTACTAGAAATTTAGAGAAATATTAATTTTAGTAAAAATTTTAACAGAATAGTAATTCTTTTTTGTCTTTTTCTCTTCCAAACTTTTAAAATGTTCACTAAAATCAATATTTCTCCAAATTTCTGGTAACTTTACTTGCAAATTTTGAGAACAATTTTGCGTGTGCCTTTCCTTTTTTCTAAATCAAATTCTACAGCGCCAATTAAACGAGTATAAATTACAAATAAGCAATTTAATTTCCAACAATTTGAGTTTCAACAATCGCCATTTTGTTTCCAAGCAAGAAACTTCAATTGTTTCACCGGAATATTAAAGCCTTATTAATTTCGGATGGATTGTGTCATTTTTGAAGATTATTTAAATGAAGATGTTAATTTTACGATGTTTTAAATCACCGAAAGCAATTTGATTTCCAACAATTTGAGTTTCAACAATCGCCATTTTGTTTTCAAGCAAAAAACTTCAATTGTTTCACCGGAATATTAAAAACGTATTCATTTCGGATGAATTGTGTCGTTTTTGAAGATTATTTAATTGAAGATGTTATTTTTTTTTTGTTCGTTTCATTTAATTTTTCAGCAATGTTTCAAAATGCTACGAAAAAGTGCTGCTTTCGTCATTTTTTTTGATAGTGACCAACTGCTTTTATCGTTTGTCAATTGTTTTATCTTAACAATTTCCGAACATTCGCTTAATTTTGTGTTTTTAACACGATAAACTCTTTCATTGATACAAACATAAATTACTATATTTAGTTTATTAATTTATCGTACTTATTTGTTTATTTATTTAGCTCATTTAACTGATTTTATCAATTGCTGATTGCTTTTTGAAAAAGAAAAAAACGTTCGTTGACAAACACGTTTTCAATTGTTTTCAATAGAGACATTTTTTGAATAATAATTTTCAATTCGCTAATATTCAACTGATTTTATTCATTTTCAATTCAATTTTTTTAAACAAATTTAATGCAGATGTGATAAAATATTTTTTTAATTTTAACAAATGTCATTTTTTATTTTTATTTTCGGATAAATTTTTATTTTAGAAAAGCTTTCCAATAATTTAAACTATTTTTTTCTAATTTTCAATTGGTTTTCGTTCGTCAAGATTAAATTGATCGTCCGTTGTTTTTAGAGATTGTCAATTGTTTCTATTCTAAAAATTTCTAATACATTTTTAGTATATATAACTATTTTTATCATTTTTCAATTATCTTCGTTCGTGGAGATTTAATTGATCGTAAATTGCTTTTAGGGACTGTCAATTGTTTTTTAAGGGCCAATATTTTTCTTCCTATCGTTCTTTTGTTTATGTTAATTCCCAATTACTTTAAAACAAATTTAAACTCATTTTCTTACATTTTTTAAATTTATTTTAATTTTATTTTATAACTTTAAATTGTTTTCGTTTGTAATTTATGTCCACCTTATTTGATTGTTTTTTTCTTTACAAACATTCCAACCATTTTTTTACTATAAATAATTATTTGTGATTCTGTAATGATTCTGTAACATTCAAATGTTGTAGTTGTTTTTAACGTTTTCAATTATCTTCAAAAGTTTCAATTATTATATCACATTTTTTTTCAATTTAAGCTGTTTTTTTTTGATAATTTTTAATTAATTTCATGTTTATGTAGGGTGGCTGGGTGGCCACTATCCCACCCTTCAATTTTTTTAACATAAACGGCGATTTTATTGGAAAATATTAAAAAGAAAAACGAACATTATTAAAAAATATTTTTTTTTGAACAAATATATTTTCAATAAAACCCTCGTGAATGTTTTACTAATTGGAGGGTGGAATAGAGGCCACCCACCCACCCTACATATGCAGTTGAATTTAAAGCACTGTCAGTCGTTTGGTTTCCAGAAAATTACAGAATTTCTAGTGCTGATGATTAAAAAAACTTGAAATCCCTGTTGCAGCGATTTCAATATTTTTAGAAGATGGTTCAACATTTAATTCTTAAAATATAAACGTAGTAGGAAAGTACTATATAGCATCCTCTATCCCACCCTTCAGTTATCGATTTTTAATTAATTTAACATAAGCGGCGGTTTCATTGGAAAATGTTTAAAATAAAAAAGGTAACGATTTTTTGGAACAAATATATTTTCAGTAAAACCCTCGTTAATGTTTTACTGGTTGGAGGGTGGGATATAGGCCACCCACCCACCTTACATATGCAGTTGAATTTCAATCACTGTCAGACTTTTGATTTCCAATAAACACATTAGTTCACCTGCTGATGATATTAAAAAAAAAAAACTTTAGCACAGTGTTTCAGATTTTTCAATGTTTATATAAGATATCTGAACCACTCATTCTTAAAATATATACATGAGGGAATGCACTATGCAGAATGACCACCATCTTACCCTCCAATAATTGATTTCTATTTGGAAAATATCTAAAAGAAAAATATACATAATTAACAAATGTTATAGAAATTTATATACATAAAATAATGTTTTAGTAAAAATTTCTACAAGAGGAATTTTAGTTAAAGATTACCCCCTCTTGTATGATCTATAGATTGAATGATATATTGAAGATAACCCACCCATCTTAAATACATTTATATTTTACTGATTAATATAACTTTAAAAAAAAATACAGCAGTGTTAATATTAATGTTATTTAATACCTAAAAACAGTGTTTTGGGTTAAGTTTTTATGTTTATGTGGGGTGGGTGGCCACTATCCCACCCTCAAATTGATTTCGCATAAACGGCAATTTCATTGGAAAATGTTTAAAATAAAAACTAAATTCACAATTTTGGAACAAATATATTTTCAGTAAAACCTTTTTTAATGTTTTGCTGGTTGGAGGATGGGATAGTGGCCACCCATTCACCCTACATATGTATTTTTGCTTACACTAAAGAAGTATTTTTAGGCGCGATATTTTTAATAATAATAACTTTTTCTACTTTTTTGTTGAAAGTGAATCAAGAATTTATGATTGAGGTTAAAATTTTAAAAGTAGAATTGGTGAAAGGTTTACAGCCTATAATTAAAGGAGGTATAGTAATACCAATAATTACTAACCATTATTAAATATAAATTATTATATTTAAAACATTATTTGTAGTTTTTAAATTAAGAGGAAATACAAAGAGTTGCGATTGTTGTAAAACAAATGCGGGCATCAGAGTTTGAGTATAAAGAGTTTTGTATATGTAGGTTGGGTGGGTGGCCACTATCACATCTTCCAATCATTTAAACATTAGCAAAAAGTTTGATTGTAATGATTTTATAAGCACTGTTGTAGTTTAAATTCATTTTTATATGTAGAGTGGGTGGGTGGCCATTATCCCACCCTCGAACTTATAGATCACTAACGAGTGTGTTGCTGAATATTAATTTGATTACAAGCTGACTTATTGTAGGTTTAACATTTAAATTTATTTATTTTAATGATTTTATAAGAAAACTCTTGTTTGCATTTTAAAACTGTAGGGTGAGCACCCACCCACCTTACTTATAAAATGAAATTTTAACTTTACAATTGCTGATAAAATCATTACAAACATCTACAGTATTTTTGTTTTGATTTAATTAACTTCAACAGAAACAGTGATGAAAGTGTCAATATATATGTAGGGTGGGTGGGTGGCCATTATCCCACTCTCCAGTTTTAAAATGCTAACAAAGATTTTCTTATAAAAACATCAAAATAAATAAATTAACATGTTAAACCTAGAACTCAGTTTGCAATCAAATTAATAATCAGCAACACACTCGTGTATGATATATAGGTTAGAGGGTGGGATAAAGGCCACCCACCCATCCTACATAAATATTGGTATTTTGATCACTGTCACTGTTGAAGTTCTATAAAACAAAATAAAAATAATGTAGATGTTTGCAATGATTTTATAAACTCTGTTGTAGTGTACATTTTTTTTATATGTAGGGTGGGTGGGTGGTCACTATCCCACCCTCCAGCCTATACATCATAAACGAGTGTGTTGCTGAATATTAATTTGATTACAAGCAGACATATAGTAAATTTAACATGTAAAATTATTTCGATATTTTTCTTTTCTCTTCCCGATACTCTCATATTAAAAGATAAATATGTGAGCATCGGGAAGAGAAAAGAAAATCATTCTGAAAAGTCTTTAAGATGTATAATACAATTGGTCAGATTGATTTTGAATTATTTTCACAAAAGAACTATCAATTCACTATTTAACCTCGTCTCTCACTTAAAAAAAATGAGTAAACCGTTGATTTTGTTTCAGTGATGGATTTAAGTCGTCCTTCCATCCCAATTGTTCATATCATATCTACACAGAAGATCTGCTGATGTCATCCATTAAATTCTTAACGACAGAATTGACAGCCATTAACACGTTCGCCGCCAAGCGAATATTTCGCATAAGTGCTGGTTTGAATCTTACCATAATAAAAAATAATTTATAACTTTTGCAATACAAATAAGAATGTATATTGAATTTAGGGAAGGAGTAATAAGAAACATATTTAATTGAAACAGGTATATATTTACCAGTATAAAATAAGAAGTATTCATGTATAAAATATTGACAATATTAAAAAACTTACAGGAATAAAACTAGTAGTAAATAAGTTTAAGTTTTACAATGCTTGCTAAAGCATCCCAAACAAAGAAAAGGCTTATTTTCGCACCCAGAGCAAAAAGTTGAAACCTTGTTCGCAAGCTTTCCAGCTACTTGACTGCCATTTATAGCAGTCATTCTCTTGTAACACATGGTGCACCTTTTTCGAATTTTTCTGTTTCTGTTGCATCGTTCTGTGGTTTCTTCTAACTTGTGCAACTTCCTTTTCTTGCTAGTTGATTGTGTTAATGTTGGTGTTGGTGGCCTCGTCTCATCATCGGTTGTTAATAATAGCTGATCTACAAGCTGCTCTCGAAAATTTGTAATTGTCAGATGGAGAAAATTAGGATTAAGTAATTTGTATACCACAAATGCATTAGCAACTGTTGTTCCTAGTATTAATTCCATCGCTAATTTATGGTACCATCTGATGGATTTACGATTTGGAGGAGAATAGCTAGATAATTGATCTGATATGTCGATACCCGCTTTTCCAGCATTGTAATCTAAGATAAACTTTGGTTTTAGTATGTTCTCGCCTTTCCTATTTTTTTTTTCAGTGTTAACAATTTCTAATGTATGATGTGTAGACAAAATTAAAACTTCGCGTTTGTCCATCCACTTAGCTACTACTATCCCTTTATCATTTTCTCTCCCATCAACAGCTCCTTTATTTAGTTTTGCGTTAATTACTTCCGCAGGTAATCCCTTTCTGTTTTTTGTAATTGTTCCAACAGTATGGGTATTTCTCCGAAGTAGTTCATTCGCCAATGGAATGTTTGTATAAAAATTATCCGTTACTAGAATTCTTCCTTTGTCTAGATAATCCTTACACAAATCTAGAACAATATG
This sequence comes from Ontholestes murinus, assembly GCA_963969525.1. Classification (NCBI taxonomy): domain Eukaryota; kingdom Metazoa; phylum Arthropoda; class Insecta; order Coleoptera; family Staphylinidae; genus Ontholestes; species Ontholestes murinus. The sequence continues at coordinate 81,177,577 of OZ018388.1, forward strand.
CGTGGAAAGATCTTGTTTTCCTTCATAAACAATCATGGAATAAGTGTAACCATTTGTTCCACACAATTTAAATAATTTTATTCCATATTTATGTCTCTTCCCTGGAATATTTTGCCTAAATTTAAGGCCACCCCTAAACGGCACTATAGTTTCATCTACTGCTACTTGAACATCTGGTTTCATGATTTCCTTATATCGTTGAACTAGCATGTCAATGAGACTGCGCACTTTAAAAATTCTATCGTCTTCAGGTGCCGCTTCGTTATCAGAAAAGTGCAAACACCTAAGCAGTATTTCGAAACGATTTCTTGGCATGCAGGTATTAGCAATTTCATTTTTATATTTCTTATCCCGACTCCAATAGCATTCTATTCGTGGATGTCGAACAAGTCCCATCCATAGTAGTAAACCGAAAAAATTTTTAATTTCAGCTTGAGTTGTTGGTACCCATGATGCTAGTCGACTTGCCCTGGTATGTTTCCCGCGGTTCATTATTTGTTCGGCATTTCTGTTAGTTTCAATAACTATATGCTCCAATAAATCCTTGTTTAAAAATAAAAGGAAACAGTCCGCAGGTGTCGCATCAGCATCTATATCAGCAATAATACCACTGTTGTCTGTAAATTCGAAGTTTTTTTGGTGAACACCGGTAACGTTGAACCATTGACTTGTAGGCGATATGGTGTTTTCTGTAAATATAAGAACTGATAATATTATAGGGATAAACACACACGAAGTCTATCATCTAGGATGCCACCCTGTTGGTAAAGTTATTTTATGGTTTTACACCATAAAATGCCTCATCAAATAATTCAAATTAGTGCGTAGTGTTTTGCTTATACGGCTAAAGAGTGCGTTACTGCCACACGTATTTTATCATGATACCTCCTGGTCCCAAAAGTAATATGTTATTGAGACATCAGATTGATGCCTCGCGGGGCCTAACCTGCTAATAAAATGATCAAAATCAACGTACCTGCCATGCTCTTATCTATGCCATCAAAAGAAACATCATCATTATCAGTGTCGTGACAATCACTATCTTCACTAATATCACTTTCAGGAATGCAACTTTCACTACTATTAGTGTCATATTCCACCTCAACAATTTCTAGCAATTCTGGATCTGTTAATCGCCTTTTCCTAGAATCCATTTTTATTGATAACGTGCGAGTGTATGCAACGCAAAACAAGGACTGAATGTCGCACAAGAAAAACAAATGGAATAAGTATGGCAGCCGGCTGCCACGTGACGCTAAGACGATAGTACGTTTATTGCTGCGCCACGCCAAACCAATTATTTCCCCGGCGTGCAAGAAACGGTGACTATATGACCGCCGGCGGTACGTGTGGCGGTGAACGTGTTAAGGAATGTTAAACAACTGTACGCGCAGGAACTGGTTCATATTCACAAACTCCAATGCTGCCTTATAATCCGTCCAATGTAGAGGTATCAAGCAATGTTAACTAACCAACACTATTCATCACGCAAAAAAAGAAATTTAAAGTAAACATGTTAATACAGGTTTTTAGATTAAATTAAATTCACTTGGTTTATTTCACAAATAATAATAATAAGTGAATTTAATCTAAAAACCTATATTAATACTGTGATTAATGAGACACAAGTATATGTTATAAACATGTTACAATAGCTTTTTTCTACTCCTATAATGAAATAACATAATTGTAGGTTACTTTTTGATTATACAATGTAGTACATTGTATGTTATGTATATATTATATATTCATTGTAATGGCAACCATTGTAGCATCAAGGGCGTTTCCAGCCAACTGGCTTTGGGGGGGTAATTTAAAAAAAACTTAAATATTTTTCCATAAATATAAAGTAATCAACATCAAAAAATATAATTTATATAATAATAAAATATAATTCTATTATTTTTAAATAAAAACTAAATAATACCACACACGAAAACAATATAGGACATTGTTGTGTCTGGAGCGCGCGGGTAGAGTGTGAATGTTAGGTTACGTTAAATGATGTGTACACCTTGACTGCCGGACCTAGAAAACAGTATATGTATATTTTCTAAGCTAGAAAATACACTGCTGCCGGAGAGAGAAGTGCGTTTTATTTGTAGCATGGTCACGTACATGGGTGCGAGTATATAGGGTTGCATATATGTTTACATGTTATTACGACATCTACATATCACATCTCCACACTTAATTTAGAACTTATATCTATAAACATAACTATAGACCAATTCATGAGAAAGGGCGGTTTACGAACTAAGTTCGGAACATTCAAATAATATTGGTATCCTTTTCTACTACCTGATAACCGAGCGGATATTCCCAAGACGTACGATTTCGTCGGCCATATCTAGAAAAGACACACGCGGCCTGCGTAGTTCGGTCTTAGACCGAGCGATAGAAGGAGAAAGAGATAGTTTACGGCGTCCCTTACTTCCCGGTTATATCATAGGCGCGCGCGATTTAGTCAAGCATTGCAATTACGCAGGGTAACTGAAAGAAAATATATTTTTAATGAATTTATTTCATACGTTTTAGGAAATTTGGAAATGGATATTAATACAAAAATACTTATTCTAATACAATAATATAAATAAAATATGAAATAACTAATATGAAAACATAACAAATTTGTGACATTCGTTTTATTTAGCCGCGCACGCCTATGGTGGAAAATTGCAACGGACACTACTTGATTCGGACGGACATGTCACCCCAACCGCCATCTCTCCTGAATAGCTCTATATCTAAATCTAATTGGTTTATTAACATTTCGTTTTGATTACAACTGCTGACAATATTTTGGTGTGTTCATGGGAAGGTCTGCGAAAATAGCCTTCGCCTGTGGTTACGTCTATAACTGGATTTTTATTAATCTGCAATAACTCACGGGGATGAAAATTGCAGCACGAGCCGCTAAGCGAGTGCTATAATCATCCAAGTGAGTTATTGTCATTGTCACGAGTTGAATACTATACTTTATCTAAGACAATAAAAACTTTTAGTAAAATATTTGACTTAATATAATATTTTTTGACATTTATCAATTTTCAGCTAACTTGAAAATATAGTGTTATAAATGTTATAAATGTAAATTGTATGAGTGGTTGCATAGCGTGAATTTAGATCGAAGAGGCGCGAGCTGAGAGCGCGAATGAGAGGTTTGACAGGTTGGCGAAAAAGAAGGGGGAACGGGGGAAGAGGAGGCGTCTCGGGGCTTTTTAGAAGGAGCAAGCGTGGTGAGCGAAAGTGTGCGAGCGAGGAGAGACTGAAGCGAGGTGAGCGAAGAGAAGTTATCGAAGTTATTGGGGGAGTTTAGCGAGTTGAGCGGGAGTGTGAGCGAGTAGTGTGAGTACGGTGTATTGTTATTCTTAAATAAAGACTAGGCGAGTTGTTGTTAACGATTACTCTGGTGATATTCTTCTGACCCGCGACGTCCTGACAAAACGTAATTATAACATCAGAAGTGGGATATCCCGAAGACAATCATAGAGTTAATCGCGAGTGCGTGTAAGGTGTGGCGTGGCGAGGCGAGAAAACTTTGGGGTTGGGTCAGTAAAGTTTAGGCGCGGTCGGCGTGGCGCGGCGCGAAAGCGCGAAAGACAACCTAACATTTTTCGGCGCGGTGAGTGCGGGAAGGTCGACAATGGAGTCAACAGATGGCGCAGCGGGCGGTGCGGCAGCACCAACAGCTGATCCTGGAATGCGGGAGATAATGGCGATGATGCTGCAAGAAAATGCGCGGCGTGATGCGTTGATGCAGACGATGTTCAACCAACTAGCGAATAATACAACAACTGTAAGTGTAGGAGTGATGCCGGAGGTTTTGAGCGGCATCCCAGCGTTTGGTGGATATCGGGAAGACGGACGAAGGTGGCTGCAACAGCTGAACAGCGTACAGGCGCTACACCATCTCACAGATGAATACATCTTCGAAACGGCGCGAAACAAATTAGTGCGAGGTGCGCGTGAGTGGTATGAGGGCGTTCGTACGGCGGTAACGACGTGGGCGCAATTTAAAAACGCGTTCGAACAGACATTTTTCGTGCGGGAGAGCCAAGTGGACAATTTGAACAAAATGATGCAGCGGGTGCAACTCAGGGATGAAGCCGTAGATCAGTATTTGTTCGCGAAAGTGGCGTTGTGTCGTAAATTAGATTTGGCGTTCGCGGAAGTAAAAGAACAAGTTCTGGCGGGTTTGTGGTCACGCGACTGCTACAATGTTATGTTGGCGAAGGTTCATGCATCGGCAGACGAACTATTGCATGATTTGGTTGAATTTGAGCGGCTAGAAGGTACGCGTCGTGCGGTTGTAAGTAAAAGTCGAGAGGCGCGTCCGAGCGCGAAACCGTCGGAGCCGACGCGCTCCAACGTGACAGCTTCAGCGGGGCCTGCGAGACCATCGGCAACACCAACTGCTCGAAACTCCAGCGAGGGAAGGAAGTGCTTCCAGTGCGGCGAGGTGGGACATTTGGCGTCGAGGTGCGCGCGACTTAAGTGCTTTGTTTGCAAGCAAGAGGGCCACAAAAGCAACGCATGCCCGAAGGTAAAGTGCTTTAAATGCCAGGGTGTTGGTCACATGTCTGGCGCGTGTCCGCTTAAGCAAGAGGTGCTTTTTGTGAGGAAGGTTCAGAGGAAAAAGAGTTTCCGAAAACTGGCGATCATCAATGGCGAGCACGAAGTCGAGGGAGTGTTTGACACAGGCGCGGCGGAGTGCATCTTAAAAGAGAGCGAGGCGAAGCGAATGAATTTGGCGATGGACGAAACGCGATGTGAGTCTTTTAACGGGTTCGGAGCGCCGCACCGTGTAAGCTCACTCGGGGTGGTCACCGTGGATTTAAAAGTGGGCACAGCGATGGTGAGGGAGTTGGAGATTCACGTTGTTCCGAACGATGTGATGGGTCCTAACATGTTGATTGGCGAGACCTTTTTATTAAATCACCATGTCAAGTGGCGGATTGAGAGTGGCGAGGTGAGTGTTGAAGCGGTGGAAGATCCGTTTGAGGATCTGCAGACCGAGGAGTTTGCAGAGATTTTGACAATTGAAAGGGCGAAGCCATTGCCCGAGGGGGAGATGATCATTGGGCCGGAATTGAGGCCGGAAGAGCGAGAAATTTTGATTAATGTGTTGAAGGAGAACCGCGATTGCTTTTCGCAGTCACTTGCCGAGATGGGATGCACACATTTAATGCAGGTGGATATCCGCGACAATGGAATCCCCGTGAGGCGAAGGCCCTATAAGGTTAGTGCGGATGACAGGGCGACAATCAAGCAGATTGTAGAGGAGTGGAAGGAAGCGGGGCTAGTAAGGGAAACACAGTCACCTTATGCGAGTCCAGTGCTCTTGGTGCCAAAGGCGAACGGCGAGAAGAGATTGGTGATCGACTTTCGTTTCCTAAACAACCAAACAGAGCGGGTGAACTATCCGATCCCTCAGATCGAGGAACAGTTTTTGACGCTAGCGGGTAACAAGTTATTCACGACTTTGGATTTGGCAAATGGATATCTGCAAATTCCATTGACTGAGGCGGCGAAGCAGAAGACAGCGTTTATCACCCCCGACACGACAGGCGAGTTCGAGCGATTGTGTTTTGGGCTAACAAATGCGCCCTACGAGTTCTGTCGGATGATGAATGAGGTATTCGGTGAGTTGAACGGGCGCGAGATAGTATACTATCTAGATGACATTTTGATTCCGGCGGCGAATTTCGAAATGTTTGTTGAGCGGTTGAAGAAAGTATTGGTGCGGGTGAGGAGTGCGGGTTTAACATTGAAACTAACGAAATGCCGATTTGCGATGCCGAGCGTCGAATTTTTGGGCTTCAGCGTGGGCGAGAAGGGCATTCAACCGGGAGTGCCAAAAACGCGGGCGATCGAGGAGTTTCCACCACCTAGGAATGAGCACGAGGTGCGCAGATTTCTTGGGCTGACGGGATACTTCCGTAAGTTTATTCCGAACTATGCGCGGAAAGTGCGGGCGATTAGCGACTTAACGCGTAAGGACAAGGCCTTTGTGTGGGGCGAGCGTGAGAACAGTTTGTTTGAGGACTTGAAGCGCGAATTAGTTGGGCGACCAGTATTACGTGCGTTCGACGAGCGAGCGCAAACCGAGCTACATACTGACGCGAGCGCGGAAGGATTAGCGGGTATGCTATTACAGCGCGATAATGAAGGCGAGTTGCGTTTGGTGCATTGCGTGTCTAAAAAGACAACTGACGCCGAGAGAAATTACCACTCGAGCCGACTCGAGTTACTCGCGGTGGTCTGGTGCGTTGAGAGACTACGAACGTATTTGTTGGGCGTAGAGTTTATTATAGTGACGGACTGTCAGGCGTTGATCTATCTCAACGAGAAGAAGGCGTTGAAACCACAGATCGCGCGGTGGTATAGTCTTCTCATGGAGTATCGTTTCACGATTCGACATCGTGCGGGCGTGCGAATGGCGCATGTGGACGCTCTTAGTCGGGCACCCGTGGAAAACGCGAGAGATACTATAGACGAGTGCGCGCAAAGACTTGATGTGTTTCAGGTAGTTCGTGTGGAGGAAGTGGACTTAATCCAGCGCGATGATCCACGACTGCGAGAGCTAGTGGAGCTTCTTCAGCGACCCCAAGAAGAGCTCACGAGAGGCGAGAAGAATCGAGTTGTCAACTATCAACTCGATGAGGGGCGACTGGTGAGACAGGTGACGGTGAACGGCGAGCAGCGCGTGCTCTACGTCATTCCGTCATCAATGAGGAAGTCAGTGGTGGTCCAGTACCACAACTGTATGGGACATTTTGCGGAAGAGAGGACGGTGGCCAAGATTCTGCGGAACTTCTGGTTTCCGTCGATGAG